>OU015490.1:109106915-109211915 GCA_907164885.2 Dolomedes plantarius | reverse complement strand
GACAATGTATCCAAGGATTCCCGACTTGTATTGAAAGATTTTTTTTAAAAAAATTGTACTCCGTAATAGAGAAAACATTTTTACACCTTGGGGCATTTTTCGATTAAAAAATGCAAGTAATATTTTAAAATTTAAAATTTTCGGGGCAAAAATCTGGTCTAGTGTGTTTTAAAAGCTTATTGATACCTTTCGTGGACGAAATTTATAAAATAAATCCTTTTGCATGGTACAAAAAATTTGAGGCTATCTGAATATACAATTTTTATTGTATTATTAGCATATATGTAGCTGTAAATAGTAGACACATTTTCTCCATAGGTTAACACTGAGGTGAGAAAATCCAATAGGGTTAGTACACAGCAGCCATAAGAGCTGTTCACCCTGAATCCGGAGAGTTACATACAATCAACATTAACGATTCCGTTGGCGCTGAGAAGAAAACCCTGTCCACATCAGTTGCGTTACAGAAAGCGTTAAGAGCATCTGATTGGCAGACAGAAGCAGGTGTTTTTTGCTCGGTATATTTTTTAGTACGAAGAACGACTTATGCTCCATATCAGACCATTCTTGAAATACCTGTGATTGGTTCGACATATCACTTATTCTGTCGTCAGCATTGAACTTGAATCAACGGATGGTGTCATAGCGCTCAGCTATATGATTGGTTAAATATTTTTAAGTTGACACTGCGTTAACGCTCCGATTTCAATGTGAACAGCTCTTTAAAGCTGCCGCGTAGTAGCCCTATTAAATTCGCACAGCTCTGTGTTAACCTATGGAGAAAAATGTTTCCAATGATTGTCGACTAGGATCGAAAGATTTTATTTTTCAATTGTACTCTGTGATAGAGAAAGAATATTTTGATTCTGCTATTTAATCATTTTAGAAATTTCACCCACCAAAAAAAATTATTCGCGTTTCAATCACAGTATACAATATTTTTCTCACAAATAATTCAAATTTATAAAAAAACTTATTTGCTCTCCTTTTGAAAAATGAAAAATTTATCCGAGTAAATATTTTCATTTTCTATTACGAAGAAAAAATTTTCAACAGAAATCTTTAAATCCAAGTCGACAATCATCGAAAATATTTTAACATTTAGCTGGGCGAACCCAATATGCCAACTACAGTCTTTACTGCATGGAAATTTTTCATACTATAAACAAAATGTTTTTACAACTGATTTAATTCACAGAATGTATTTAACATTTTTTTGTCACAACCTACGCCTTTTCTCTTTATTTAATTTTTTGCGTAAAATTCCCAATGTTTGGGACATCTTATTATGATAAATCTAAAGTTTGAAAAATATTATAGGAAAAATTCGTTGAAATTTTATTATTTATATATGGGAGATTCAGAGTTAAAGTGACACAAGTCCATGAAAGTCAGTCCCGAGAAAACTGATCTGAAATTTGAGGAATTTTAATTAATTGACCATTGATTTGTACTCGTGTTTTCTGCTTCAGTAACGTAGTGCCATGTTTCATTGAAACTATTTTATTGATATTGAATTACAAAATGCAGCTGATATTGAGCCATCACACAGAATTTGAGTGGAGACCGGTCTTTGTTCTGTTTCCACCTGAATCTTTATGCTTTGGGAGATCGTTATCATTTAAAACACTTTTCTAAGCAGATAGTTTAAGCACGGGCCATTTTTACATCCCTACTTTGCCCAGCGCAGGAGTCTGAACATAAAATTGAGCTCGTAAGTTCGCACATTTAGTCTTAAATGCTTGCAAACACATTAAAAAAATCCTTAAATTCCCTGCCTCCTACTGTCTCGTCCCAAATATACATCTAGCCTGTGGAATCATTGAAGCAGGAAACCAAAATTGTATAAGCAGATATTCCTTTTGTAGCTTGCAATACAGATTGAAAATCTTACAAAAGGCAACGTCTTTTGAAGATCAAATGTGAAAAGTCTCATTTGAAGCTGAGTTAATGTTACCTTTAAAGGACTTGACTTACTCTGTCTGCACAAACTCGCTGTATATAATTTTCTATTTCAGGTGTGTGTGGGGGGGGGGATCCTGGGCCATGTTTACATTTTATTTTATGTATAAGCTCATCACGGAGCCTGCAAGTGTCTTTTAAATGAACCTAAAATTGTAAAATTAGATTTTTCGAAAATACTTGATAATAGTTTTCTCTTTCAATCGCTGTTTGTTTCCAATCAACACATTTCGCAATGTACACTCTTAGACAAAAAAACGACACACCAAGAAGGAGTTACCCGAACGGAAATAAAATCGGTAGATGTGATGTACATGTACAGAAAAACAAATGATTACAATCTTAGAAAAATTGGATGATTTATTCAAGAGAAAGATCTTCACAAAGTGAAAAAGTCAATAACGCGTCTTGGTCCAACTATGCCCTTGTGCAAGCAGTTATTCGGCTTCGCATTGATTGATAGAGGTTGCGGATGTCCTCCTGCGGGATATCGTGCCAAATTCTGTCCAATTGGCATGATATATCATCCAAACGTGCTAAACGTACAAACGTGCTAAATGGGGGAGAGATCCGGCAAACTTGCTGGCCAAGGTAGCGTTGGGCAAGCACGAAGACAAGCAGTAGAAACTCTCGCCGTGTGCGGGCGGGCATTATCTCGCTGAAATGTAAGCTCTGGATTGCGTGATATGAAGGCAAACACAGCGGGTCGTAGAATATCGTCGACGTACCGCTGTGCTGTAAGTGTGCCACGGATGACAATCCAAGGGTTCTTGCTATGAAATGAAATGGCACCCCAGACCATCACTCCTGGTTGGCGGCCCGTATAGCGGAAGACAGTCAGGTTGGTATCCCATCGCTGTACACATATTCGCTGGTCATTGGGGCTCAATTCGAAGAGGGAATCATCACTGAAGTAAATTCTACTCCATCCAGTGACATTCCAGGTCGAATATGTCCGACAGCACTGCACACGGGCTTGTCGGTGTACAGAGGTCAATGGTAGTCGGTGAAAGGGGTTCCGTGAGCTCAGTCCCTTTTCTCTGAGCCCCCTATGAATGGTCCTTGCAGTCACTGAAATACTAGTCGCACGTACGATCCATGATAATGCTAAATCTGGGGCTGTGAGTGTCGCTCTGACGATTGCTCTGTCCTCACTTTCTGTCGTTTCTCTAAGCAGACCACTTCCTTCTTGACGCTGTGTTAGGCCATGGTTCACTCATTCCTTCCAACATCGTCTCATAGTGGCATCGCTCCTATCCAAATGTCGAGCGATTCGCCGATTAGACCAACCGGCTTCTTTTAGCCCACGTCCTCTCTCAAATGCTGACATCTGCGCATATTGTTCGCGCACCTGTATGCGAGGTATAGTTACTGTCTACCTCAGTACACGAAATGAAATTCGCAAAGAATTTATGACCTGGAATCGAAATTTCTTCTCTTTAATATCCTACCAGTTGCGCAGTTAAGATGCGCTGCAGCGTCACATGTTCATTAATTGGCCACCAAAGTTTAAAATTTTGCATTTTCCGTCGAAACCTATATGCATATCAATTTGTGTCCAATTTGCATTACGTGTCAATTTTTTTCTTCTATGAGTGTACTTATCATGCATTTTTTTCAATGTTATGGTTAAGGCTGCTATGTACTAAGAAAAAAATCGCATTTCCCTTTTCCTCTTCTTGCAGATTCTTGTGGTGAGAGGAGTCTAGTTGACAGTTCGAGAATTCCACCCCCCTCAGGATTGACATTTTGATTGAATGTAATGGTTCTCTCTCTATAGGGGGGTTAAGTGCCGTCCCCTAATAGTTTTTTTAAATATATTTTTGTCACCTATTTACAGGTACATAAATGCTGATAATCCAATAAAATTGATGTTGTCAGATAGCCTGAACTTTTCTGCAAAGCGCTACCGGATTCATTTTATAAATTTCGTCCACCGAAGGAATTTATGACCGTTTAAAACACACTATACCAGATTTTTTCCCGAATAATTAGAATTTTAAAATATTAATTGCATTTTTAAAAAAAAAAAACGAAAAAGGTACACAAATGTAAAATTTCTTTCTCTATGACGGAGTACAATTTTAAAAAAAAATCTTTGATTCCAAGTTGGCAATCCGTGGACAAATTTTCTCCATAGGTTAACATTGAGGTGAGCGAATCCAATGGGGTTAGTACATAGCAGCCTTAAGATACAGATACTTTTTGTTGGCATAACCGTTTCACGGGTAGTAACTCTTGTAGTAAGGGAAAGATTTGATGTGGAAACGACATCAGGATATCAATTATGTTTGATATTGTCTTACCCCTTCTGTCGATAGCAGCAATAACCTATTTTTTTCTGAGGTGTTTATACAGTCGTTCCTAACTTATTCGAAATATTCTAGGAAAACATTCTTGTAAACTCTCACATTCTCATCTTTATAAAATAGTGAAATACCTTGGTTTTAGCTGAACCACTGCAATTATTTCGACATAATCTCATAGTCTTTGAGCTCTGTACTAACTCACGCGAAAAATTGTTCTGTTTAAAATAGTCTGAAAATATCCTAAATGATATAAAAAGTTTCTCCCAAATTGAATGCGCGGACAGTTCAGGACAATGAAATAAGTGAAATCACATAATACACATACTAAAATAGGTCCTTGTTCCCAAGTCAGAAAGTGGATTTGGTCCCCTATTGCTCTGAAGGGAAGTCAGTTTTTATTTCGTGGTACACAAAACTGTTTCTATCTGATGTTTAAAACTTATCGGACAAACTTGGTTCACTATTGCATAAAAAACTACATTGTTTTTTACGGTATCATGACAGTGTTAGTACGAAAATGCCAAAAAATGGACTTCGTTCACTTTAACACAATATATATTATATATATTATATATACACTTCTCGAAAATATTTTTTCTCTCTTTGATAAGCTGAAATTCCCTATGGTACTGACGACTGAATTCTCAATAAGAATATTTTCTATCTTCATTTTAATATTTAATCATTTTCTGATTTTTTTTGGAGCAAAATGCGCTTAGGTCGCAATGTATATGATTCAAAAATATTTTTCAGAAGATAATTTAGATTCCTTTTGGAAAATATCTTTGTAGTTTGTTTATCATAATAGTAGAAATCAAAAAAATATATTTTACGAGAAAAGCAAGAGTCAGTGCTAAAATTCTAAATCAAACTCAAATGTAAATATTAAATTATTCATGCTTTCTGCATTTATGTGACAGTCAATACTTAAATTGCACTTAAAATTTTACTTTAAAGCAACCTGTATCTCTTTTTATATTATGGGTATCAGAATGCTGTGTGAAAACGTTAGAGAATAAAACGATGCATAACAGAATCTACGATAATATATATATATATATATATATATATATATATATATATATATATATATATATATATATATATATATATATATATATATATATATATATATATCTGTATGTATGTATGTATGTAATATATCCCTTACATCACGTCCTTACAATACAACCTGAAAAGGAAAACTAGCTCATATTTACATGGCTGGAGCTAGACTCAGCCTGAAAGGAATAAAATTTTCATGCAGTCTGGCCGAATCGTTTATTAGAGTGACAAAAGTACATCCGTCTATTTCAGAAGACGGCTCGGAAGCTAAAATCACCTTTCAACATTAGGCGCGAGAGGGTGAAAAAACATGTGGCTATTATTTGAAGGTTCAGCAAATATTCGGGCTCGCGATGCGAACCCACTCTTTTCTCCAGACGTATACACGTGTAGAAATGCAAAGCATGCGATTCATGGGAAGTTCTGTTGCTAAGGGTTTTAGAGCGTAAAGTAATGTTACTGGGGATTGGATTTAAGAAAGCGAATTTAAATGCTAGAATGGAGGGCATAATATTTAATTTATTACATATATATATATATATATATATATATATATATATATATATATATATATATATATATATATATATATATATATATATATATACACTCACTTCCAAAAGTTAAGCACGGGGAGGAAAATGTTAATTTTCGTAAGCCAATCTGAATTAAAGAAGCTGAAATTTGCTGCAAAGGTAGAAGGAAGTGTGTAAATATGTTAGGTAACAGCCAATCACGGTTTCGCGTCGAGAAATATGCAAACCAGGCAGTCGTATAAGAAGCCGGCATTGTGAACGGTTACAGGAGTTGCATGCAATTTCTGAGAAAAGGTGTTTAGAACATTCGTACGACTTGTTTTCAAGTTAGACGTGTTTCTATGGGTTCCAGAAGACGAATGAAAGATTCTGAGAACTGTCGGGCTGTCGGACGCATTGAAACAGTTTATCACAGATGTTGCTCTTTTCTTCGGCGTTCATCATTCAGTCATTTCACGATTATGGAAACAATTCCAAACCAGCCAAACATTTGTCCGAAGACCTGTAGCTGGTCGTCCAAGGGTTACGACCCCTCAGAAGATCGATATATTGCTGTTGTAGCCAAGCGGAATCGAAGATCGATCTCCACACGTGTGACATCTATGGTTGCAGTGGCCATTGGTAAGACGATATCTGTACACTTTGTATGAAGGTGAGAGGTGCTCACATACCCTATTCATGTCGGTTTTTGTTGTTTGTTTTGTATTTAAACATCATTTTGTTAATGACGCAAATATGACGTCATCTTATAATTTATGAAAATTCAATATTTTTTTATCTCTGTATGTAATTCTTTGTTTTGTTTCATGAATAAACATAGAGATACTTATTTGCAGCATTTCATGTCAATCAAAGCGGTACTTGTCCCTTTTTTCGCATTTTACCGCTCTGTGCCTAACTTTTGGAAGTGAGTACTCACTTCCAAAAGTTAAGCACGGATCAAATCTGTGAAATACATAGTATTTCAATCTGTGAAATGCATAGTATTTCCCAGATTTGTTTTGTAGATTTTTTTTTAAATTAGCCGTCAACATGGCTCCCAAGAAAATGGCTAGAGCAAGTGATATTGCTAGAAGGAAATATAACCTAACTATTGTGAAATAGAAGGAAATAATAGCTAAACATAAGAATAGTGTGAGTATTTCTAATCTCACCGCGCAATTTGGGTTGACAAAGTCTACCATTTGTACTATCCTCAAAAACTATCATAGGCAATAAAGACAGCTGATGTGGGTAAAGGAGTGACTGCTTTAACGAAGCAAAGGCGTCAAGTTATAGAAAATGTAGAAAAATTATAGCTAATGTGGATACGTGAAAAATAGTTTACTGGTGATAGTATTTGTGAGGCTTTAATATGCGATATGGCTAACAAATTGCACTGTGATTTGGTAGCTTGGTTATGAAGATTTTAAGTAGGGGATTTAAAAAGGTATGAGAAATTCAGTAAGAAGTGGAATTCATAATGATGTCAGGCATGGGTAGGCTGCTAGTTCAGGTAAAAGGCGGCAGATAAATTTGTTCATGAATTCTAAAAGTTTGTGGAAAGTGATGGCTACATGCTAAATCTAGTTTTTAACTGTGGTTAAAAAGGATTGTTTGGGGGAAAATGTCAAGAAGAACCTATTCAATGAGGAGAAGGCACTTCCTGAGCACAAGTCTATGAAGAACAAGCTTACACTTTTATTATGTTCTAATGCAATTGGTGATTGTAAAATCAAGCCCCTTTTAGTTTACCACTCTGAAAATGCTCCTGCATTCAAGAAAAATAATGTGCTGAAGACTAAACATGCTGCAATATGGAGAGCAAATGCTAAGGCCTGGGTAACAACAGTCATTTTCATGGATTGAATTGTTGAGGTCTTCGCACCTGCTGTCAAGACATATCTTAAGGAGAATAGTTTGGCCTTGAAGTGTCTTCTCGTCATGGATAACGCTTCTACTCATCCTTCAAATTTCGTAAAAAAACCCTGTACACATCAAATATAACTTCATTAAGGTCAAATTTCTACCACCCAACAGAACTCCTTTCATGCAGCCTATGGACAAGAAGGTTGTTTCTAATTTTAAAAAATTGTATATCCCGGCTCTTTTATCAAGGTGTTTTCAAGTCACATATGACACCTATTTGACCCTGAGAGAATTTTGGAGGGAGCACTTCGTTATCCTCAACTCCATCAACATGATTGATAAGGCCTGGAGGGAGGTCTCTTATTGTACCTTGCAATCTGTCTGGAAGAAACTTAGGCCAACTTGTGTGCCAGAGAGAGACTTCGAGGGATTTGATAATGAAGAGGTGGAAGTTAAAGTTGGGGATGAGATAGTGTTCATGGGCAAAAGTATGGGCTTGGAGGTCAACTGTGAAGATCTGGAGGAGCTGGGAGAAGAACATAGAGAGGAACTCACCCCAGAACTTGTTGAGAGTCAACAGAACTGGAACAGAGTCAACAGATGAACGCTATCCAGGAAGAGCATTTATCAAAGAAAGACAATGATAGGGAGAAAGTGCAGGCTTCATTAAAAACTATCACACTAATAAATCTGTGACCAACAGAGCAGTTAATATTCTAAATGACTATGTGATGTCAAAAAGATAAAAAAGCAAGAGACAAATTTCTTTGTATCAGTTTATTCTTCCAAAATCGGCTAGTGAGACTGAAAGCTGACGAAGAGAAACAAACGCTAAAATCAGAATTGCCTTGTAATATTACTGAAGATGACTTACCTTCCGAGCAGTAATATCTGTAGTCCTCACTCCCTTTTCAACAATCAACCATCTGAACCAGCAATTGTCCACTAGAAAGCTAAAATGATGTACTGAACAATTATCAAGCCTTTTTTCTTCATAAAAAAAGTCTGTTTCATTTATTTTCACCATTTCTTTATAATTCAACCCATAAAAACAAGATAAAAATAATTATGTTCTGAGGGGGACGGATTGATTCTGAAGTTTCCTGACTCGTTATATATATATATATATATATATATATATATATATATATATATATATATATATATATATATATATATATATATATATATATATATATATATATATATATATATAACAAGTAGGTATGCGGCACGAAAATCGACGATATTTCTACTCTCCGAATGGCAACGGCTGAACTACCAGATGTAAACATTAGCGGCCGTCTTCAATTTGCAACCGGGTGTCAACTTGGATTTACGCACTGAAATCAGAAATGCTCGAAAGCGAGCTGCACGATCAAGTGAAAATTGGGAACAGTCTCAAAGAAGAAAGCGAAAAAGAAATAATTCATTAAGAGAGAGGCTTGAAAGAGAGAGCATAAATGATCCGAAGGTTAGGCTTAACCGTCGCCGGCATACCAACCTACAGTCAGTAATAGCTAATTTTCTACACTTTTTTCAGTACTTGCTGAATTGTTACTCCATTTTATAAGTTGATTAGTGGAAGAAATTTTTCCAACAATTTATTATTTGATATGATAAAGTGTAGATATCTGAATGATGAACAATAGTACATAGAGAGAGTAATGTAATCCACTCTATATTTTAGTACTTGCTTAATTCTTACTCCATTTTTAAAGTGAAAAAAATTTTCACCAGCAATTTCTTATTTGATGTAATGATAAAGTGTAGATATATAAATTTTGAAAAATAGTACATACAGAGAGGGATGTAATTTTTAAAATCATTGGTGTTGGGTTTCTCAGTCTTATCTTTATCTCTGATCTGAAGTAATGGAAATTCATATTTTTTAATCACGATGTTTCAGAATCAGCCTTATGAAGAATTCCCCTTAACAACGTATGTTTATGATGACAGGTAATGGTAACATTCCTTACATATGTTATTTTCAGTTGAGTTGCTTTGCAAAATCGACCATGCTGGTCGCGCAGCGGCTAGTTATATTATATATATATATATATATATATATATATATATATATAGTATAAATCAGTTCCGTAACTGAAAGACTGACTGACAGATAACGCACAGACTAAACCGCTGGACGTAAAGGGTTGAAATTTTGCATGGCGATAATGTAGGGGTGCACTAAGAAAGATTTTTGAAAAATTCTTCTTAGATTTTTTAAATTAAATTTTTAAGCTGTTTTTGTAACATTCTTTAAATTTTGCATTTGAAACAATAATATGAGGATTATAAAATTTATATCACGAGAAAGACCCTAAAAATGGCTTTAAAATGATATCTTTTTCGAATCTTTACCCCTATTTTCTGATTTTTGGTGAATTTTTAAAGATTAATTTTTAGAATTTTATTTATTAAATGCTGATCACGTGATTTCTTTTATTTTTGTGATACTTTAAATTAATTTTGCGTCACGTGCATAACAAAGAAATAAATTGACAATTTATTTTTTATCTTTCTAATGCGACAGACGATTGGACATTATCCAAAAAAATATTAAAATACAGTAAAAGAAATGTTCCTCAAACTGTATTATATTAACTGTACTATATTCTTTAGTATGTTCTATTATATTTAATTTCAATATTTTCTTCATTATTTTGTCTATAAAAATATCCGGTACGATTTTTTATAAATATTTTTTTGGCATTCATTGCATACATTGATCTTTGTATTTATTATAAATACAGTTGGCTCTCCGTTTAACGACGCTCTACTTAACGACGATCTGTATTTAAAGACGTTATATACCAGTCCCGGCCCCTTCGACGTAAAAAAATTCTATTTAAAGACGACGTTGTTTCTGTTAACGACGATTTTTTTTACATGACAAACTTTTTCTTCCACATTTTATCTGAAGGAGGAGAACCTTCTGTGAGGGAAAACAAGTTTGGTTTCAATAACAGACCCGGAATTTCCTTGATGTTTGCAATGTTGCAATCATAGACTTGTTGCAGTTGGAAAAACGGGGAGGGAGATCTCGGAATATCGAATATTCTTTCATGGAGCTCTTAGTGCGGGAGCTGAATCACTCTATTGTTCCTACCATCTGTTGTCATGTGACTTACGAACTGTCCGATAGCAGCCCTCTCTCACTCCTTCCGGGAAGAAGGTGTTCAATCTTAGAGAATTCGTGGTTGTGTATAGGAGCTCATTCCAGTACCAAAACTAGGTGAGCAGAGCAAAATGGCATCAAAGTGAAAGCATCTTACGCTACACGAAAAAGTGAAAATATTGAAGAATGGGAGGAAAGTGTTGGAATAACAAAAGTCAAATTCGCAAGACAATTTCAGCTATCCGAGTCTACTCTCAAATGTATTTTAGCACGCAAAGAGAAAATTCTTGAAGCAGCACAAAAATTTGGTTTGGGATTCAAATCCAAACGGTAGAAAATTCAATGTAGCCGATCAGAAGAGTTTGATAAGGTAGTCCTGCAAGGGTTTCATGAATCAAGAGCATCCATTAATAAACAATGCGGCTGACAGTATGAAAATTAGAAAATTTATGAACTAGGAAGTAATGCACATGATAACATCAACATGGAAAGAAGTTTCTTCATCCATAATAAAAAACTTCTTTCGCGTTTCTGGACTTCACAAAGTAATTGTAGTGAAAATGCAAAGTACGGATGTAGAAATCAACGAAGACGACATTACCCCAGAAGAATGGAGAAGTCTTGTTGAAGATGAGAATGTTTTAATTCAAGATTTTTACAATTGTGATGAATGTGTTTTAACAACAGATTACAGAAATGTATAATAAATTTATGAAGATATAGTAAATGAAAACACGGTGTCAGACGAAGAAGGTAAAGTTGAAGACGCGGAAAACGAAACAATGCCACCGTCTTACACACATGCAACTTCTGCTCTAGATGATCTCCGACGCTATATTACATCGAATATGGAAAATGACATATTTAACAGTTTAGAAAATCTGGAAAAGAAAATAACGAAATCAAGGCCAAAAATGAAGCAATCAACACTTTTTGACCTTTTTAAAACCTAATTTATTGTATTGTTTGTATTCTTTTTTAAATGTAATTTAAAATAACTTTTTATGAATAAAATAATAACGATAATAAAAATAACTTTTTTAAACACCCCAGTATATAAAGAAATATATTGACAGTCCTAAGCCTGTACAGAGAAAAAAAAATTTTATTTTTTCCACAAATTCTGTTTAAGGACGATCTCTACTTAAGGACGATTTTTCTAGGTCCCTTGAAAGTCGTTAAACAGAGAGTCAACTGTATATATTTTTGCTTTTTTTGGCATTAACTGCATACATTGACCGATGTATTTAATTTGAATGTACTCCGTAGCGAAGAACGGGTATTCATCTAGTATATAGTATATATATATACATATGCAGTGAGGTTTCGATAATCCGAAATGATTCGGACAGACTCTTTTTGAATTACACAAAATCATTCTTAAAATAAACGTAAATTAAATAATAACGTGTGATTACATAAATATTACATATTACGTGTGATTACACAGTTTATTTTATATGGTCTCACTAAACACAACCAAATCTCGAGACGAAATGGGTGATAAGAGATCGGAACTCTGCCTTGTACAGTACAGTTACAATATTGCGTAAATTGTTCTAACAATAAGTCACAGTGCTCGACAGTTGGAGAGGTGCGGCCGGGTGGAGGAGGGGGTTCAGTTGACATGCCCTTTCTCACAGACAGCCACAGTGTCGATATTGTTAGTGTCAGTTTAGTATTAGCATAAACATGTGTCATTTATTCTACTGTGTCCTTATTTTATTCTGTGAGTGTAGTGAAATGGCTTCAAAACGGACTTCGTGCAATTTAAATGACAAACTTGAAGTTTTAACACGGTTAGACAGTGGCGAAAGTGCGTTGAAATTAGCAGATGCGTTTGGAGTGGGGGAATTCAACGATGACCAACTGGAAGAAAAATTGTTCAAAAATCGAACAGTTTTGCATTTCAACAACAAGTGTACCGAATCCCGCCAAACTGCGATAACCACTGCACTATATAAGCTTGGAAGCGCAATGATTGTTTGGTTTTCTCAAGAGAGAGAAAAAGGTACCCCAATTAGTGGACCCCAGATTAAAGAAAAAGCTTTACAATTAAATAAATTAATGAATGAAGACGAGTCTTTCGCTGCGAGTTCAAATCTCGGTGGAACCTGATTTCATACCATCGAGATTTACCCAGTAGAGCTATTGCCAGGTCGGGCCCAGTGCGCACTTATGTAATTCTTTCTTTGCCAGCACAGGCTGGCTTCATCATTTCAAAAAGCTTCATGGCATACGTCAGCTAGACATTACTGGGGAACGGCTTCGTCTGATAAGTCTTCTGCAGCCGAATATTTAAGTATATTTGCTGACATGATTGCAGCAAGAAACTAGTCACTGCAGCAAATATGTAATGCCGATGAGACGGACCTTAATATTAAGGCATTGCCAAGCAAAAGTCTGGCCGCAATAGAAGAAGAAAAAAATGCACCAGGTTTTAAAATAAGCAAAGAAAGATTAACGGTTTTAGCCTGTAGCAATGCCGAGGGAAATCATAAACTCCCTCTTATGGTCATTGGAAAATCAGCAAAACTAAGGGCATTTAAGAATTTAATATGAATTCTTTACCTGTCTCCAATAGAAACTCTAAAAAAGCTTGGATAACCTCGCAACTTATTAAGGGATGGTTTGATGTCAACTTTATTCTTGAAGGCACAAGATTTTTTCAAACATCTGGGTTACCAACACGGGCTTTGCTTTTTATCGACAATGCTACCTCTCATCCCTCAGAAGGCGAGTTAGTTTGTAGAAATTTTAAGGCCGTTTTCCTACCACCAAACGTGACCCCTTGCTTCAGCCCATGGATCAAAATGTATTGCAGTATCTCAAACTATCATACAGGAAAAAGTTGCTGGGACGAATACTCGAAGATATGTTGACTGAAATCTATCATTGACACTATCATTGACTGAAAAGCTCAAGATCATAAACATTAAAGATGTCACTTACTGGGTAGCAGAATCATGGGAAATCTGTAATTGAGCAACTGTTGAAAAAATCCTGGAAAAAACTATGGCCGAGTCTAACTTTCATAGACAACCCAAATCAGGAGGCAGTCAGAACCGGTGTTGTACGGGTACGAGGGCTCTTACAAAATATTCCCGGCTGCGAGGACGTAAATGAAAATGATGTGGAGAAGAGGTTGCAAGCCGATGATCATGACCATGAGATTTTAGACGATTAGCAGATTGTTGAAATGGTTTTGAAAGAACCTGTCAATGTCTAGACGAGAGTGAAGATGAAGCAGGCGGTGACAGTGAACACAGGGTATACAGCTCAGACGCCGAGGCTGCATTTGATGTACCGCTACTTTACGTAGAGCAACACTCCGCCGCAACCCCAACAGACACGATTTTTCTGACGCGTTGGCGTAATTTGGCTTCAAGAGAGAGTATTCTTCTCTTCAACAAAACAAAATTTAACAAATGTTTTCAAACCAATGTATTTCAGTAATAATTATTTCAGTACATTGTGTAACTCTGAATTTTCTTGCAATTTACAGAAATATACTTTATATCACTTAGTATCACTGTGGTTTTACTGTAACCTTAGTTGTTTTTGACTTTTGGTTTCGGATTAAGCGGACATTCGGATTACCGAAGTTTGGATTATCGGGATTCCACTGTATACACACACACACATACATACATATATATATATATACACTATCTACCAATAAGTATTTGGACACCCATGCAAATGACGATATCTGACGCCCTAATATACGTTACTCTCTCCGCCGTTAAATATCATGTAGGAAACAACATTGTCAATAGTCGTATGCAAGATGCCACGAAGTGCAGTTTTCGAGAAAGGTGTAATTGTCGGGGATCACAGAAATGACTGATCCTTTGGAGAAATTCGGAAGAACCGTACCCAATCCATGGCCCACATACACAAGCAGTTTCAACGGGCATCCGGGAGTGTTGTTTCGATGAATACCATCCGTAAGGAAGCACATCTGCTTGGTTATCATGGTCGTGCTGCCGGCCATAAGCCTTCGATCACAAAGTTCAACCACGCTGCTCGGTTAATGTGGTGCAAAGCACCCCAAAAGGGGACCGTAGATCAGTGGAAACGAGTTCCTTGGAGCGACGAATCAAGGTTCACCGTCTACCTTTCGGATGGCAGGGTCTGAGTCTGGCGTCTGCCTGGAGATCGCCTTTTTGCCAGAATGCATTGTGCCCACAATAACGTTCGGCGGAGGTGGAATTATAGTCTGTGGGGGTTTCTCTTGGTATGGACTGGGACCCTTGGTCCCAATTCATGGTAAGTCAACGCGGACGCCTACGACATTTTTTTGGCACTATGGACAGTCTGGCAGTTTTACGGGTTGGACCCATGTTACTTCCAGGACGACAACGCCAGCTGTCACGTTGCGAGGTCGACCATATTTTGGTATGGTGATAATGGGGTTAACCGAATGGACTGTCCTGCCCAGAGCCCAGACCTGAACCCTATCGAGAATCTCTGGGAAAAGTTGGATCGCCGAATAACAGATGAAACAACCGACCAAAATCGGTGAAGGAACTGTCATGTCTTCTCCAAGCCGAGTGTAAGAAAATACCACTAGCCGTCATACAAGGACTCGTGGAAAGCATGCCCCGGAGTGTTGAGGCTGTAGTTGCTTCTCGTGGAGGCTCTACCAACAACTGAATATGAATAAATTTTGTTTTTCTTTTCTATCACAGGGGTTCAAATACTTATTGGTTGATATAGTATATATATATATATATATATATATATATATATATATATATACATATATACTACTGGCCATCTAAATTGCAACACCAAGAGGGACAAGAGATATCAAGGCCAAATTTATCCCAGAGATAACAGGTGGTATCATAGCATGATAATTGATTGGAAATACATTCTTTGAAGTGAGGAAGACGGGAAAATCAGTAATGAGTGTTGCCTCCACATCTGTCATTAACCTCTGTGACACAACGCGGCATTGACTGAAAGAGGCATTGGGTGTGGAGTTCGCGAATGGCAGCCCATGCTGTCTCCATACGTAGCCAAAGTTCATCTCTTGTACCCGCGTGTGCGGCATGCCGGTCTAGGAGTTCTCCAATCCTTGACCAGACATGTTCGATGGGCGATAGATCTGGAGATCAGGCAGTCCAGGGTAACAATGCGATCTGGTGGTCTGAGAGAACATTTTCAACAATGCGTGCAACGTGTGGTCGCGCATTGTCCTGCTGAAACGTGGCTGCAGACAAGTCCTGAAGGTATGGAAGGAAACATGCTGCAAAACCTCAGAGATATAGCGCTGGCTGGTAAGTGTACCGGTACTATAAAGGTGCGGGAGTGGAATCCAATACCACCCCACAACATAAAGCCGGGTGCAGGACCAGTATGACGATGCATAGCACAACTGTTCAGCATCCTCTATCCGCAGTGTCTCCAAACTCTATTCCGACCATCGTGGTGTTGAAGGCAGATGCGCGATTCGTCCAAACACAAAATGTCATGCCATTCGGATTTCCATCTCCGCCGCTCAGAGCACCATTGCAAACGCAAACTCCTGTGGTTTAAAGTAAAATGTAAGCGGGCCAGGTAATGGCCGAATGGCTAGGGCGCCTCATTTGGTTCAGATCCTGTGGGTTCGAATCCCACTGTTAGCATGGATGTTTGTAGCCGTTCGAAATCGGCTTTAAACTGTAGGTCCCGGTCTAATTAGCCCACATGTAGCAAACAGTTGACCGAAGCGCTCGAAATGGTCGCCTAGAGGACAGTCCACTGGACTGCAAACGACGTCGTATTGTTCGTGCTGACACATGATTATTGTGTTATAAACTGTATGCGTTATGCTATGGTTGCGGATGTGGCACTGCGCCCCATCAGTGCTATGCGCACAATATGCCTGTCTTCCCGTGGAGTGGTGCGATGAGGCGGTTGCTATCGCTCATGTCGGTCAGCCGTACCCTCCTCCATCCACCGATTCCATATTCGCAAGACTGTGGCTTGGCTACGTCCGATACGATGACTGATTTCTCGGAAGAATAATCCGCAAGGTATGCAATGATTCTGCCTCGGTCGAACTTCGAAACGTGCTCGAATGATGCTTGTGTTTTTCTTCGAAGATGCACATACAAAAATCGCTCGAGAGATAATTCACGTTTTTCAAAACGGCTATCTTTCTTCTCTTTGTATTCAGTTTGTCAGGAGCGCTGCAGTCGCCCATGATGTGCTAGTCCGGTGCAATTGTTATCATTTGCATATTCCATCGCGGTATACGCGTGATGCAGATTTCATGCTATTTGAATCCTTCCTCCTTGGTATTGCATTTTGGATTAATATTATTATTATTATTATTATATATATATATATACACTGCTGGCCATCCAAATTGCAACACCAAGAAAGACAAGAGATATCACAACAAAATTTATTTTGTAGATAACATGTTGACCAAGTATCAAATGATTAAATTTATAGACTTCTGTGAAGTGTGGTTCCTGCCAAAATCAGTAGCCAGAGTAGCCGCCATTGTTGGAGATCACCGCTACCACTCGCCTCGGCATTGATTCAAAGAGACTTTGGATGAGTTCTTGGGGTACAGCAGACCAAGCAGCTTCCACACGTTGCCAAAGTTGATCTGCTGTGGCAGCTGGGGATGGAATCTGGGTCAATCGTAGAGCAACCATGGAACACACGTTTTCTATCTGCGAAAGATCCGGAGAGCGAGGCGGCCAGGGAAGCAATTCAATCTGGCGATTGACGAAGAACCTTTGGACAATGCGTGCCACGCGTGGTCGCGCATTATCCTGTTGAAATAGGGCTGTGGACAAGCCCTTAAGATAAGGAAGGACAACTGGCTCCAACACCTCGGAGATGTAGCGCTGGCTGTTTAAAGTACCGGCAATGCGTACTAGAGGTGTGCGAGAGTGATATCCAATACCTCCCCATACCATAATACCCGGTGCAGAACCAGTGTGGCGGTGCATAACGCAGCTGTTCAGCATCCTCTCTTCACGGTGTCTCCAGACTCGAATGCGACCATCGTGGTGTTGCAGACAGAAGCGTGACTAGTCAGTAAAGACAATTTCATTCCATTCTGCCGTCCACATCCTTCTGTCATCGCACCATTGGCGGCGGAGACGTCTGTGGTTCTGCGTCAAGGGTAGACAAAGCAATGGACGTCTTGCGGACAGACCACTCTGCTGTAAACGGCGTCGAATGGTACGCGCAGACACTGGATGATGCGTTACAGACTGCATGTGCTGTGCTATGGTTCGTTATGTGACTGAGCGATCCGTCACTACCATCCGCACAATTTGCCTGTCATCACGTGAAGTGGTGCGCTGAGGTGGATGCGATCGAACACGCCGGTCCGTCGTACCCGCCTGCATCCACCGATCAGATATCCGCATTACAGTTGTTTGGTTTCGTCCAACACGACTACCGATTTCCCTGAAAGATAATCCACAATTTCGGTAGGCCACTATCCTTCCTCTGTCGAACTCGGATACTTGATCAAAAGATGATCGCTCTTTTCGACGAGGCATAATTGATCGTTTTTTGAAAAAACCACAAGAAAAACACAATTGCCGAACTTGAAATCGTCGAAATCTCCAAGCCTTAAATAGCGCTTTGAAGTGGCGCCACAGGCGCGCGTGATGTGCGTCTGTGCTGAAATTCTAATCATTTGCATATCTCACCTCCGCTAATGCATGTTGTAAATTTCATGTTATTTGCATGTTTCCTTCAGGGTGTTGCATTTACATTGGCCATCAGTGTATATATATAAATATATATATATATATATATATATATATATATATATATATATATATATATATATATATATATATATATATATATACAAGGGTCAGTCAATAAGGTAGTTGCAAACCTCCGCAAAAATCTTGGTAATAGAGACATTTCGTTGAAACTTTGTGGCAACACAAAACATCAGGTGCTGCTGTAGGTGCAGTAGCGGCTTTCACGTGGCAAATTTATTTCTCTTGCTAATCAGTTGTGAATATGTTTCGGCAGCTGACAGTGGCGTCCAAATTTGAAGTGCGTGCATTAATCCGCTTCCTGTGGGTAAAAGGTTGTGGCTTCACTGACATTTATTGGCAGTTGCGCTATGTGTACGGTGATAACGCAACATTGCGCAAAGCTATCACCAAGTGCTACCTCTCATTCGATAATGGCATTACAGATATCGAGGATAAGTTTCCTCAACTTCGAAGACAGATGAGAACGTTGAACGAGTGAATAAACTCATTCTTCAAAACAGACGTGTCACAGTAGACGAGATCGTCTCGTCTATTGACTGACCAACACAAGTTCAACGATTTGAAAGTGCTCTAGCATTTTTGGAACGTTATCAACTGGAAGGAAATGCTTTTTGGGACTAAATCGGGACCGCTGCCGAGACTTGGGTTCATCATTTCACACCTGAAATGAAACTCATCTTTCTCGAAAAAAATGCCGAACAGTTCCATTCCACAGGGAAGTTGATTCTGGAGGTGGTTTTCGATAGGGAAAGTGTAGTGCATACTGAATTCTTGCCGAAGGGTGCCCCAATTAAAACAGCGCCTATATTGTGAAACCCTGATGTCGTTGTAAAAGTCGCTGAAAAATCGACGACCAGGTAAACTTTCAAAAGTCATTGTGCTCTTGCATGACATTGCGAGAACACATGCGGCGTCTTTAACGAGGGATCTTTTGAAAAAGTTTAAGTGGGAAGGGTGGAAGCGCCATGTGACTTCCATGTCTTCGGTCCCATGAAACAAGAACTTGCAACGTGGCGATATCACTCGGATGATGAGGTAAAAGTTGCAACCCAACAATGCTTGTATGACATAGGACGGCAATTCTTCCCAGATGGCATGAGAAAACTGGTGCCACGCCTCAACAAATGTTCAAATAAAGGAAGTGATTACGTCGACAAATAGATTGTGTATTATACTTTTATGTTAGTAAATCTTTGTTCTATAATTTCAACCCGGTTTTGTTTTCTTCAACGAGTGCAACTACCTTTTTGACTGGCCCTTTTACACACATATATATATATATATATATATATATATATATATATATATATATATATATATATATATATATATAAGGTTTATTATGGGGAACAAACCGTAAGGGTCTTTAAAAGGGGATTTTCTAGAAGAAATGCGAATTAAAACATTTTAACGCCAGATAATTCACAGTCTGAGAGCGCGGAAAAATTGAAAACTCGACCAGCGAATTGAAGGTCATTTAACTATTAATAGAATCGGATTCGGTCAGTAGTAAACCACGTCCCAGCGTCACTTTAGGTGCAAATTTCATAGCAGTGTTCTGGAAGTTTCGATGTGCATTTGAACAGTTTTGAGAATAAGAAATTAAGTCAGAGACAATGTGATCAGAGAGCTAATAAAACGTGCCGTAGTTAGCGGGCAGACATTTTGGGAAAGGATGGAGTGAAATTAATTTAAAATGGAGCCAGATATGTTTTTATTGGTAAATAAAAGAAATTGAAGGACTTTGATGTCTCTTTCCTTGCTTAGCCATGACGACTGCACCAGCAAAAAGAGTTCCAGGAGTCCGGCCCCGACTGCAATTTTCCAGGACTAGCAACTAAGAACTGGATTTGATAATGACGCGGATGGAAGCGTTATATATATATATATATATATATATATATATATATATATATATATATATATATATATATATCACATGTAATAAAATTTACATATCCATTCAGTCAATCATGAGTGCATGTGCAGTGTCTCAAAAAGTGTTCTGACACATATACTTTGCAAAAATGAGGAAAAATGAAAATTGCATTAATTATTTTAATAGTATAAAAGTGTTCGTTTATAAAACCTTCTTTTTAATCCACTTATCTTTACCAAAACAATGTCACGGCTATAAAAGTGAGTTTAATTTATTCAAAACTTTTCTACTCTAAAAAACGGTTAAGTAAACGACTAACAGTTAACTAGGAGAAAATATCTATATTACTTATAAAAACCAGAAATTTTTATTTTTTTTAGCAGAAGTCAGAAAGTCAGCCCTTAATTTTTGCTTTCCAAAAAAAAAATAAATTCATTAAAGATTGCAGTTTAAACAGGAAGTTTAATTTATTCAAAAGATTTTTTTTCTGATCCCGAGAGTTCAAAATAAAAGAAGACCTGAAAAATCATCAAAACTGCCAATCTAATAAAACCTGTTAATTATTATTTTTTAATTCCTTGGTTGAAGGCATTTAAATGTGTTGCATAAATGCGAAATCATCTCGGGATTTTGTTATTCGCATGGCTTTAGAAAAGTAATGAGATTAGATAAGACCTAGACACCAAGAGAAAAAGTCTAGGTTAGATAGAAAATTATAATGATAAAGTTAAAATAAGGAATTCAATTTATTGAAAATAATTTCCGGTGTAATTAAAAAGCATACTCATCACAGTAGAATCCACATTGAAAAAAACCTGTGCAGACAAATCAGAACTGCCCCTATAATAAAGCGTATTAACTATTTTTTATTATTCCAAGGTTGATCTGGATCTCCGGATCTCATTTGTAGACATTATTTTTATTTAATAATAATAATTTATAAATAATAATTTTTAACTTTTGATAACAAGAACGTAATACAAGTACGCCAAATATTCGCTTTTTAGTTTGATTCAATGTACAGTTCCTCCAGTGTTGCCAACCTCTACGAAGCGCCTTCCCCTAGCGCCATCTCGAAATCCCCCTGTTTTCCCCTAACACCAACTTGAGATCACCCTAGACCAGTGGTTCCCAACCTTGGGTACGTGTACCAGTATCGGTACGCGGACAAGCAGCTACCGGTACGCGAACGATTTTACAATTTAAAATAAAAATCTATTAAAAATATGTATTACAAAAAAAGAAAAGAAATGACTATAATAACTAATAATCCATACGTTTTAATATTTTAGCTTGGAATTTCTTATCCATTGTTAGTGTTGTAATACTTTATTGGGATTAACCTAATCTCAAAAGATTCCGTTTACACCTGAATGTGTTATCTATGACCGCCGCATAAAAATTTGGCACTCGCCTGCGAATTATAACTGTGTCTATAACTGTGTTTGCGAATTATAACTGTGTCTGGGAAGTTTCTTGCCAAGCAGTAAAATTTTTTAATGCCATTTTCAACCGCATATTTATGCGAAAAAGGATTTTCTGCAATGACTGCGATGAAAACCAAATATAGAGCTTTGCTGGACATTTAATCGGATCTTCGCCTTAAACTGACAAACATTGAGCCCGATATTACTTCTTTAGTTAATAATAAACAGGACCAACCTTCTCACTAATTATATATTTTTAAAGTGATTATTATATTTTATGTATATGTTTAGCAATAAAAATATATCCCAAGCTACTTTTCTTTATTACAAATGTTCTCCATTGCATTTAATTCCCCATTTCAAAATTTTTGGTCTACCGGTACGTCATCAAATTGTTTACAACATACAGGTTCGGTACTATAAAAAGGTTGGGAATCCCTGCCCTAGACCTTCCCAAAAGAAATTCTGGTCCCAAATAGGCATCCTGTTTGAGAGATAAATTGAAATAAATAGAAAATACACACTTACATAATGAAATGGGGGTTCATTTACATTTGACATATATATGGAACTTATAATCTAATAAAAAAAGCGTCTCGATTGTACAAAATATTAAAAAATGTTCCCCCCCCCCCACAAAATGCCCCTAAAAAAATGCGGCCCCTAAAAACACCCCTTTTCATCTAACTTACCCCCAAATTTAGGGGGGAAACCCCCAAGTTGTCAACACTGATGTTCCTCCATAAAATGTACAATTAATTATGGTAATAAAACGCTTTTTGTTGAGTTTAAGAAAGCTTTTACTAAACTTACCATTTCTATGTTAAGAAATGATGTGAAACGTTATTTTTATGTTTTTTAATGTCTTGTAAACTATACTATGTAATTTTGATACAAAACATAGTTTTTTATCGTGATAAACGATAAGTCTGCTTAGTTAAGGATTTTGTTTTGCTTATAAACCGGATTATCCGGATTTTCGATTTTCCGGATTGCCTATGCTACCAGTTTTTCCAGGTAATCGAGGTTTTACTGTACATATATTCATCACCGTAGAATTCATAATAAAAGGAGACCTGAAGATCGTGAAAACTGCCCATGTAATAAAACGTATCAAATATTATTTTGTAATTCCAAGGTTGAGGGCATCTAAATTTGTCCCATAAGTGCGGAATCATCTCCAGTTTTTGTTATTCCAGAGTCTTTAGTAAAGTTATCAGACTAGATAACACCCCGTCAACAAGAGAAATGTCTATGTTAGATAGAAATTTGGAATTTTTAACTTACTTTTATCAGAAGTTAGTATGTTACATAATTAAACAGCCTAAAAAACTTTCAAAAAATAAAGATAAAATAGAGAGTTTAATTTATAGAAAATATTTTCGTGTAGTTAAACTGTATAATCATCACTGTAGAATTCATATTTTAAAAAAAAGAACTCGTGTAGATCATCAGAACTGCCCCTGTAATAAAACGTATTTACTATTCTTTATCATTCCAAGTTATCTAAATTTGTCACATAAAAGCCGAATCATCTCAAATCTTTGTTGTTCTAAAGAGTTTAGATACGTAAGCAGGTTAGACAGATACCTAGACGCCAAAAGAAATTGTCTGCATTACTTATAATAACCAGAAATTTGACTTTTTTAACAGAAATCAGTAAGTCATTCCTTCACTTGTTTTTTTAAAAAAATAGGAAATCCATAAAAGATTGTAGTTTAAACAAGATGTTTAATTTATTGAAAAGTTTTTCTGGTGTTATTAGAGAAAATATTCAATTAGTTTTTGGTGTTCAATAGATTTTTGAAAAATTAACAGACTAGACACAAGCCTAGACACAAAAAATGTGTCCTGTTGATATAACTCGGAATATTTGACTTTTAATAATAATAATAATAATTCAATACATAATAATAATAATTTCAATAATTTATAATAATTAATTAGTTATAATAATTATTTATATTCAATAAGAATAATTTTATAAGAATAATATTCATAATTGACTTACTGATTTCTGTAAATCAGTAAGTCAGTCCTTTACTTGCTTTTTTAAAAAAATAGCAAATCCATTAAAGATTGTAGTTTAAGTAGGATGTTTAACTTATTCAAAAGTTTTTTGGTGTTATTAAAGTAAATATTCATATAGTTTTTGGTATTCAATAGATTTTATAAAACTAAACAGACTAGACACAAGCCTAAACACAAAAAATGAGTTCTTTTGATATAAATACGGAATATTTGACTTTTAATAATAATAATAATCCAGTAAATCATAATAATAATTTCAATATTTAATAATAATTAATTAGTTACAATAATTAATTATATTTAATAATTTTAATAATAATAATATTAATAAGTGACTTACTGATTTCTGTAAATCAATAAGTCAGTCCTTTACTTCTTTTTTTTTTAAATAGGAAATCCATTAAAGATGGTAGTTTAAACAAGATGTTTGATTTATTCAAAAGTTTTTCTGGTGTTGTTAAAGTAAATATTCATATAGTTTTTAGTATTCAGTAGATTTTAGAAAAGTAAACACAAGCCTAGACACAAAAAATTTTACTTTTGATATAAATACGGAATATTTTGCTTTTTTACAGAAATCAGTAAGTCAGTCCCTAACTTGCTTTAAAATATAAAATTAAAATAAATAATGAGATAGAATTGGTAGAGATATAGATATAGATATGAGGTGTGTGGCATCGAAACTAGCAATCTCCCTCAGACATTTTTTTCGGTAAAGGGCAAATAATTATATATTATGCATTTTTAAAGATATACATTGAAAATTTTCTTTAGACATATATTCCCAGGTAATATTTTATCAGACGGCCATTTTCCATAAATTTTCCTTTTTTTAATGGATGGAAATATTATAAGAGAGTATCTTTAAATCAATTTTCAAAAAAAAAATAATTGAATTTCTTCCTTTAATTTGGGGAATAACCATCTTTCGCAACATAGTCTAAAGCAAACAATAATCATCCGAGCAAAAAACTATTTCTTATGGTTGGTTGGTTGGTTGGATGGGGTTTAATGGCGCAAGGTCCAGAGAGGACATGCTGCGCCAAACACCTGGTGAAACCTGAAAAACATATAGGTCAGCGATATCAAACCATAGTCCAGTGTAAACATGCTTAAAATATTATTTTTAAAAAAGAAATGATACATAAGATAATACAGATGATGATATATTACAGATTATGATATATAATGGTGATAAAACCCATGACATAAAAAAGGGATGAAAACATAAACAAGCAACAGTGGTAAAAGGAGATATAAGAACAAACGAAGGTACAAACAGTGAAATGCAGACGGTGATAAAATCATTCAAAATTAGTAGATGTTAAGGATAGTTATACGTAGAAGGTGATAAAAAGCAGTCATATAAAACAGGTATTAAAAACCGTCTTATGATACTAGCAATAGAAATAGTAATATAAAATAGTCATAAAATAAAACAGTGTAAACATGGTAACAGCAAATCAATAAAAAATTGTTTAAAGAAGAAAAAAGCAGAAAAAGAGGAGTTAAGACTCCTCAAAAACAACACCATTTTCCTCGTCCTCGGATACATACAATTTTAAATCTGCGGACTTATTGGTCTGCGGACTTATTACGATATATCTGCGGACTTATTACGATCCTGCGGACGTATTGGTTATTTTTTAGTATGTAGCTTGGATCTTTCGCTTTCCTAGAATGGCCAATGCACTTTCTAGGAAAGGCTACTTTCTTCCTATTTTGGTTACGGGGGATTGGTGTGTTCATATCTATATGATAGAACATGACGGATTGGATGCGGTAACATCTTGATGTGCGGAATTTTGGACAGTTTTAGATTTATCGTTTTTAGATGCAGTAGCCTGCTGGGGGTCTCTTTTTTTTGTTGCATTGTCTGTTTGTCTGTCTGGATTCAATAATATTGAAATGAGCTGGAGGTGGTGACGTTTGTTTGGATTTTCTGCCGGGAGAAGTTACCTGTGAAGATTCCTTTTTGTGTTTAGAATTCTGGTTTGCCAATCTAATTGGTCAGAAATCAACTGGTTCGGTTTGAGTAGCGGAGGTGGATTTTTGGGGTTTGGGAGCGGTTGCCGAAGCATAAGATAAGCCAACTGTTGGAGTTCTTGACTCAATTATTTTCCTTGCTTAGGTATAGGAAATATTTTGCACAACTTTTAATGTTTGTACCTATTTTTCTTTTAGAAACTTCGGACATGATCGAGAGTAGGAGACATGATCGCCGTTACAGTTTACGCATTTGGGTGTAGCAGTATAGTTATCACTGGCGTGGCCAACATCTGCGCAAGAGGCGCAGGTAATGGTACCACTACAGGCCATTTTAGAATGCCCGAAACGTTGGCATTGAAAACACCTCAATGAGTTCGGAATGTATCGGCGCACGGGGTTCCTAACATAGACCATATTTATATGAGACGGAAGGTTTGGTGTGTCGGATGTTAAAATGAGGTGCTTCGTGAGAAGCATCTTCTCACCTCGACGGATAGTAATACGACGCACCGCACACACATGTTGGTCACGCAGGTTCCCCAAAATCTCATTTTCTGGCGTATGCAGAAAGTTGGAATCCGAAACAACACCGCGAGACGAGTTCAGGTACACATGTACAGTTATATTGACCGGATGCTGACCAATAGTGGAAATTTTGGATAATTTTGTTGCTTGTAGACTGGAAGATAGTTCAAGAAGGTCACCAGAACGTAACTTTTTGATTGAATTTACTTCTCCGATAGTTGCCATAAGAGTCTTATGAATTAAAAAAGGAGATGCATCAGAAAAAGTACCGTTGCTGCGTTTTATAAGGAAAAATCTAGCTTGTGGGAGACAATTGACGATTTGTTGCGGTGACTTATCCCTCACCGTGGGATTTTTAATTAAAAAATCCATACAAAGAGTCTTAAAATTCCGTTCCCGGCCGCACCACCCACCGCGGAGCTTAACAAGGGGATGCAGATACGTGAACCAATGCTAACCGAGAACTATACACGAACGAAATGACCCTGAAATGACCTCCACCCTTAACAGACTGTCCAGAAATCAGAACGATTGCTTAGTTCCTAGCTGAAGAAAAAGGTCAACCACCAGCCGATTGATACTAAAGGGAACCACTAAGTACCTCCCATTTACCTGAAGCAGGGGCCAAAGCAGTGTGTTGGGATACCAAAACTGTCCCTCATTTGCCAGGATTCCCTTTTCCAGGGACACAGGTCTCCAAGCACGGCAAACACGTGGGTGATAAAGACCTCAATAGAAGCAAGAGACAACAGAACGAAAACAAACTCTAATGAGGTCCCCTCGCCTCCGAAGAGGAACTATTTCATATGACAAAAGTTATTAGTTGGTTGGGTCAACAACAACATTACTATACTAATTACATCATAACCTACAATCATCATAACTTACAAACATATAATCTATAACCTACAATCTACATCATACTATGAGTCGTGTAGGATCAAAACTAGCAACACGACAAACATAGTCTAAAGCAGACAATAATCATCCGAGCAAGAAACTATTTCTTATGAGAACGGTAATTAGTCGGTAGGGGCAACAACAACATTACTACTGTACTAATTACATCATAACCTACAATCATCATAAGTTACAAACATATAACTACAACCTACAATCTACATCACATGAGTCCTGTAGGACCAAAACTAGCAATCGCCCTTTTTTTTCAAAATTGCGTTAAGGATATTTTCATATAGCATTTCAATAAGTTAAAAACGAAAATTTTTGAAAAACGGTATATTAATAAAAAAAATAACATGAGGATTTTTCTAAAGGTAATTTCAAATTTATACTTTCAAAAATGAATAAGCTATAATTCTTTGCCCCTTACCGAAAGAAATAAACGTCTGATGGAGATTGTTAGTTTTAATCCTACACCACTCATATATTTTAAACAGGAAGTTTAAGGGGTAAGATACCTTTTAAAGGCCAAGAGACTCGACAAACGCATCCCTATTTTCAATCATCAGTAGTTATGAAAATAATTTATTCAGGAATATGAAAATTTTACTGTGAGTGAAGCACATTTTCTTCTTTATAAATATGTCTCTAAACTTTTTCTAGCTTGAAGATAAGTATTTCATTTTTTAAAATTTTCAACCAATTTTACTGTTCTATCACTGCGCGCAGAATTGAATCTGTATATTAATGAATATACAGATTTATTTTAGTTTGAAAATTAAGTTATATAATATATATTTTAAATGACCAACTTTGAAATGAAAATTCTAAGTCCTTCATAGGAAAAAAATGAATTTTTTAAATCTTTTTAAAATTTAAAAGAGGGTTTGATGAATTTTATTGTAATTATTATTTTTATAATAGGGATGACATAATAATATGTTAAGGATACATGTTTATATTAAACGTGTATAAAATTTCATGGTATTCTACCCAACTGTTCTGGTGTTATCATGTGCGCAATGACATAAGGATGAAAAAACAATAGTTGAAGCTTTAAACAACAAAAAACTTTCTCTTGAAGCTAGAAAAAATTGAGAGCCATATTTATATGGAAGAAAAAGTGTTTAACTCACCTTAAAATTTTCATATTTCTTGTCACGCAGAGTGACAATATAAGAGCACGCACTGGTCTGGCATGAGGTGTGTTTAGAAATCAGCAAGACTTAAGTTAAAATAATTATGTTTATTCGAAACTTCAATAAACATTTAAAAATATTAAAAGCAATAACTTAAAACATTTGTATAATCAAAACAATCTCACACAGACTTCTAACATACGCGTCTCACTAGCTCGTGAGTTCAACAGTGTCTGCTGCAAGCGGCCCCTTTACTCTAACTGGAGCAGTATTTATACAAGCCAGTAACATAACACTGACATATTTGCATAAAATACACTGGAAAGGAAAAATAACAAACCATGGGGAAAATAAACGAAAAACAACATTTCTCAGATGTATGACGTCAAAGTTGCTGTGACGCCATTACTTGTTAGATAATAAGTGCTACATCAGTCTAAAACGATAGCATGAATGTCGGAAAGTAATACAAGTAAATGATCTAATAAACTGAAGTTTAGATAGCCCTTTTAAGGTTCATTTTCCTAACAAGTGGCCCGCCTATTACTTTTAAGACATAAAAAAATTTGCTTTACGTTCACACAGAACTTGATATCTAAGAAAAACTTTTAAGTTTCAAATGTTCACTCAGAACAAGTCACCTTAATTTTCATTCGAGCTGAAAATGCTAAGTCCACACAGAACTAAAACGTTTACGGTAATTATGAAAATTTAAAAGATTAAGTACTTTAAATTTAGTTTACAAGCATTATCATTAATTGTATATACACAGTTCATATCTACAAAAAAAATTAAACTTACTTATATTTTAATTTGCAGAAAAAATTTCCCAGAAAAGTTCGGGAAGGTATAACTATCATACAATACACTCAAGGAAATAAAAGCAATCACGATTCAAGTAATACATTTCATGAACAAGATGCAAGCATATGAAAGGGTAATAAACACATTGCAAGACGTAAATATCATGGGATGCTAAAAACAAAGCTACCACAGTAATGCGTGATTACATACATAATTGCAATAAACATTTTTGATAAAGAACACATCACATTTTACAAGTGTACAAAAAAAAACACTTAAATTAAAGCAAGTGAAAAGTACACATTTCAGATACAATTGAAAGACAATACTAATCTTAAATTATGAGTGTGGCCACACTCCCCCCGAAAATATTACAAGGGATAATGCAAAAAGTATCACACAAACATTAATATCAAAAGTATGTAAGATTTAAAATTCATATGTGCATGTGGTTATCTAGAGTAAGAGTGGGCATATGACAGGTTCCATTTTAAAACTGGGGCTTACAGAAATAAAAACATAACGACTGCCGTGACTGGGGGCAAAGATACACACTTACTAACGCATAACATATTCTTCATAACTCTCTGGCAAATTACAGTTTCGCCCCTCCGAAACGGTATTGGGGCTGCTCGAGCAATCCGAATACATTACGATTAGCAAAAATGTACCCTCGCGGGGACCGTTACTCTCTCCCTCTAAGACAACCACATACATACACAGAACTATATACAAGATAACATTTTTACTTTTAAAAACAACCTAACACCTTACAAAAAGGTATAAAATACACAAAAGTGCCAGAACACATCTGGACCTTTAAAATTAAATAATAATATCTTGTGCATTTTTGAAGATATAAATTTGAAATTATCTTTAGAAAACTCCCAGATTATTTTTTATAAATAGGCCATTTTCCAAAAATTGCCATTTTTCTCGGACTGAAATACCACAAGAAAGTATCCTTAACTCAATTTTGAAGAAAAAAAATGCTTATTGCTCGTTTTGATCCTACAATACTCATGTACGAGGGAGGGAACTTTAATAGTGGCAACACTGTTGTATAGCCCCCACGCAGTAGAACCCATAAAAGCAGCTTATACCACACGTACGTCCCATGCCTGCCTTACCTCAGAGCGAATGAGCTCTCCCCACAAACATCACACACCTACACAGTGACAGGATGACCACAGCCATGTTTTAGTTACCCGTCTATTGTACGACATAATTTGTTGCATCGTACTGAGGGAAGGAAAATGCTCGTGTGCATACTGTGGCTGACGTGTTTGCTCTCTGGGGCTGGGAAGTGCTCTACACGCCCCCCTTTTCCCCGGACTTAAGTCTCTGTGAATGGGATCTCATCCGCAAGATGAAGGAACCGCTCCGTGGATTCCACCAGATAGTCTTCAGGCTGTAGACCGCTCCATTCGAGAGATCAACAAATCAGGTGCTTCCAACGGCATCCTGCGGCTTTCAGGACGTTAGCAACGGGTGCTAAACAATGCTGGTGACTACTTTGAAGGGTTATAAACTTTTCCCCCTGTTTCTCATCTGTATTATTTGTACATGCCTAATTGCCCCTATTAAAGCTTTAAACAGGAAATTTAATTTATTCAAATTTTTTCTGGTGTTATTATACTATATACAGGGTCATCGAAAACGTTTGGACACATTTCGAAAGCTCATAATTGTAAAATAAATTGAGAAAACGCAATAATATTCTTTTCAAACAATTTGGCAAGTGTCCAAGATTTCTAAATGTAACTGATACGCAACCGTAACGTTGAACGTTGCTCAGAAGCGATGCGAGGTGGAAGACGTCTTCGTTCGGCTTTCCGTCAGTGCAATGGCGATCGTTCAGGAGAAACCTCAATGTGTTTTGTGGTTAGCGGAGTACAAATTTGTTAAAACAGTTCAGCGAAATTACCGTCGTGTTTATCGCAAACTACAGCCGCTTGAGCTTTCTCCTGAACGGTCGCGATTGCACTGACGGAAAGCCGAACGAAGACCTCTTCTTCCTCGCATCACTTCTGCGCAACGTTCAACACCACGGTGGCGTACGAGTTGCATTTAGAAATCTTGGACATTTGCCAAGTTGTTTGAAAAGAATATTATTGCGTTTGCTCAATTTATTTTAGAATTATTAGCTTTCGAAATGTGTCCAACTTTTTTCGACGACCCTGTATATTCATCACTGAGGGATTCAAAGTAAAAGAAAACCTGAAGATCATCAAAACTGCCCCTGTAATAAAACGCGTTATAATTTGTCACATAAGTGCGGAATTATAGTGAGTTTCTGTCATTCCTAAGACATTAGTAAAATAATCCGATTAGATAAGACCCGGGAACCACGAGAAAATGTTTAGGTTAGAAAAACTTAAAAATGTTTAGACCCGGGCGCCTTGAGAAAATGTTTAGGTTAGAAAAAACTGAATTTTTAACTTTTTTTTTAAGAAATTGTGTGGGAATAACGCAGGCAACTGGTTTAAGTTAAAAAGTTCCGTTGACCGGGAAAATAGACATTTATTTACAGTCGGTCAAACATATACAGTACAAGCTACAACAGATATATACACAGACTGGCTGAAAAAGAACATCACATGTATTTATAAACTTATACAGGATCCCCGAAAAAGCCAATAGTAGCTTTTAAGAAGACAACCATTAGAAATCTTTGATGCGACAATAAATCAGAGACAAGGGCAACAACAGAGTTAAGATGATGTTGTCTATAATTACATTGCTAACAATTAGTAAGTCAGTTTTTAACTTGCTTAAAAAAAGAAAATATGTGGGAAAAAAGCAAAAATAGGATGTTTAATTCATTCAAAATTTTTCTGGTGTTATTAGGTAATATATTCATCACTGTAGAATTCAATTTAAAAATACCTGTAAATCATCAAAACTGCCCCTGTAATAAAACGTGTTAGTTATGTTTTTGAAATTCCAAGACTGAGGGCCTGTTAGTTTGTCGCATAAATGTGGAATCGTCTCAAATTTTGTTATTCCGTAGACTTTAGAAAAGGAAGATTAGATACACCCAGATGCCAAGAGGAAATGTCTACAAGTAATATAAAAATAGAATTTTTTATTTTCTTTTTGCAAAAATTAGTATGTTAGTTCTTAATTTGCTATTTAAATTGAGGAAATACTTTTAAAATGTGGCTAAAATAGGTAGTTTAATTTACTGAAAATTTTATGCTGATAAAAATTAAAAAGGGAGACCTGGAAAATCATCAAAACTGTACCTTTAAATAAAATATTTTTAATATATATTTTTTTTAATTCGTAGGTAACCTGGAGTTTCTAAATTTGTCTCGTAAGTCTAAATCATATCCAGTACTTTTGACTCCAGAGACTTTCGAAAAGCAATCAGATTGGCTACAATATTATACCGAAATGCAAAAGTGAAAAATTCTGCGTTAGAGAGTAGAACCGAATTATAAATCTTTTCCCCAAACATACGAAATGTAAAAATACTGAATACTGAAATACGTACGTTGGCAAATTTAATATGTTTCACTGGTAGAACAATGGTTTGGAGAAAACCCAAACAAGCAATTCGAAAACGGAACTTTATTCCAACGTCAAATCGTAGTGGTTGAGTTGTTATAACGGGAAAGTAGTAAATCATGCACTAAAATCGGGAATCTTGAATTTATTGACGGTTTTATGAATCAGTATGAAGATATCTATATATTTAAGTTGCTAAGCCGATTCTTTGGGCTGTCCGTGAGAGAAAACTACGACATCGGTTTACCTCATTTTGGTTTGACACATTTATAGATTTTAATCTATAAATGTGTCAAATTTGGTTTTTGTAACCGCAATTTCTATTCATTAGCGATAATTTACAATTAAAAAAATTGCTTTCTGCGCATGCTCAGAGACATGTTTAAATCTGGCTTCAGTTACTCACTAAGCTCGAGGCCGCATAAACACATTAATTTGTTTCTGCGCATGCTCAGTGATATGTTTAAATCTGGCTTTACATACTTACTAAGCTCGAGGCCACCGAACCACGTCAATTTGTTTAGTCCGAAGAATCTCTCTAGCTCTATCTCTGCAATTTTTATTTTTAATTATGTATCAAACCCGACGGAATTTTTTTCGCTCTGTTGAGTAACCATATTTCGTTTCTGCTAGGTTCAATAGTTATTTTTTAGAGTGCAAATCTCTCTTCTTAATATTATGATTTTAATTTTTCTTAATATCTATATATATAAAACAGTTCCGTAACTGACTCATTCATTCACTGACTGACATACAACGCACAGACCAAACCTCTGGACCTAAAGGGCTGAAATTTTGCATGGCGATTCTTCTAATAGTGTAGGGGTGCACTAAGAAAGATTTTTCAAAAATTCTTCTTAGTTTTTTTTTAAATTAAATTTTTAAGCTGTTTTTTAAACTTTTTTTACGTTTGCATTTAAAATAATACATTGAGGGCTATAAAATTTATATCACGAGAAAGATCATAAAAATTCCTTCAAAATGAAATTTTTTTCGAATTTTTACCTCCATTTCCTGATTTTTGGTGAATTTTTAAAGATTAATTTTTAGAATTTAATTTATTAAATGCTGATCACGTGATTTCTTTTTCTGGTACTTTCAATAAATTTATCGTCACGTGCGTAACAACTAAATAGACAAAAAAAATATTTTTTTCTCTTTCTAATGCAGCAGACGATTGGATATTATCCAAAAAAAATGCATATCCCTTACGATTTTTTATAAATATATATATATATAGATAGATAGATATTTTACATCAATTGTATACATTGATCATCGCATTTATTATAAATATATATATATATATATTTATTTTTTGGCATAAATTGCATACGTTGACCGTTGTATTTAATTTGAATGTACTCCGTAGCGAAGCGCGGGTTTTCAGCTAGTTTGAATATAAACATTTAGAAATGATGTGTTGAGTATAATTTGTGTATTAGTACATTTATTTACTACCCAGCAGTTATGTTTAGATGGGTACCAACTAGTTTACGTTTTAAAATGAAGCTGGGTATCTTCATCCCAATAAACATTGCTTGCAAACGCGTTTCTAATTCCAACAAGACTATAACTTAAAGCATCGGTGCTCACACTGTGGATAGCGACCAGAACCGGTCCCATAGGTAGGGCGGCAAGGCGTCCGCCTCATGCGCCGAATTAAAAGAGGTGCCAAAATCAGAGTAAAATTACTTTCAACGAATAACGAAACAATATTAACAGTCAAATCTGATGTATGATGAAATTGATAATAATACACAAATATAAGCCAATATTTAGGCAATTTTTTATGAACTTCTGAATTTGAGATCACTAAAACTAAATTTTGAATGCATATTTCCAAATGCTGTTGTAGCTCTAAGAATTCTAGTAACACTACCTGAAACATAAAAGCGTCAGCTGAAAGCAGTCTTTCTTAAATTTTAGACTATGCGGCCTATTTTTCCGATTCCCTCTTTAGAACGAAAATTTCATACCCCCTATGTATCAATGGCCATCAAAGGGGTTATATATATATATATATATATATATATATATATATATATATATATATATATATATATGTAACGTCCAGGAAACGTGCCCGCAAGAACAGTTGAACTTTGCAGGTTTCACCAATATTGTGTGGGAATTGTTATATTTTATCCCACCTGCCGGCATCCATATAAAGTATTATTACCAGTGTGACGTAATGTTACACTTGGAGTCATTTGCATGTTTATTTATTTTTTTTTACTGAAGTGGCAACTTCGAGAGATATTGCGGAGTATACATTTTTATACGATTATAGAGATACTGGATGAGAAGAGGTTGTAATAGTGCTTTGGTGTTCATGTGAATTTGTTAAATTTTAAATAAAAAAAAGTTTGATTAAAGTTTTGAATGTTTCAATTTAAAAAGAACCTGTGAAGCTGAGTAGGCTAAAAGTGATAACAAAATTTCAACACCCTCACTGCATGTGGAAACCAGAAAGAATATCGCCCATTTAACTTAGGCGGGTGATTTTACTCGTCGACTGCTCCATGCTCGGAGATTGAAAGTAAACCGCTCGGAAAACCTGTGAATATCTGACTTTGCGTGCTTGGACTGTACGGTGTTTACATTCTGGTGTCAAGAAGTTGGGTCCATGCGAGGGTGAGGAATTTTGGATAAAGAACTTTTATGTTTCTGCTGAGGATTCCAGCAGCGACAACGGACTTCATCGGAAGGCGTAGATCTACGGACCGGGAGCGGAGCGTCGGGAAAAGTGAGGCAGACCTCAGCTACTGATCGTTACAGCGGAGCGTCGAGAAAAGTGAGGCAGACCTCAGCTGCTGATCGTTACAGCGGAGCGTCGGGAAAAGTGAGGCAGACCTCAGCTACTGATCGTTACAACGGAGCGTCGGGAAAAGTGAGGCAGACGTCAGCTGCTGACCGTTACAGCGGAGCGTCGGGAAAAGTGAGGCAGACCTCAGCTACTGACCGTTACAACGGAGCATCGGGAAAAGTGAAGTAAGGCTGCGGAAACAAAGCAGAGGATGTTTGTGATGACGAAAGGATACCTGTAAGGGTCTCTGATGCCGTCTGGCAAGGTAGAGTGCATGAATTGTTACTCGTTTGTCCCTCATATTCTGTTCATGGCTAAGTTGATTTTGGATGCTTAGGAACGCGTACGTTAGGTTAATTTTTTTTCTCTTTGGAAATTTTATGATTTTATGTTCTTTTGTATACTGTGTTCTCACATAGGTTAATATTGCTTGCATATAAGGATTAATAGTATTAGTGTTTTATATGAAGTAAATTTCTTCTTATTGAATTAAAATTCTCTAAAAGTGCATAGTGTTTTCTGCTTTGAATAATTGTTATTTGTGGAAGGGATATTTGTTTAGTGTAGGAAAAAGCTAAGAGCTGTTTTCTGGATTTTATTTTGTTTTCGCTCGTTTATTGTAAATTAACATTCGGGAGCAATGTCTTTTTTAAATACAGCGAGGAAAGCGGATCTCGTGCAATTGTCTTGCGAGATGGGTGAGGTAGTCACCGAGGAAATGTACAAATTGCAAATAATTAAAATTATTAAGGGAGGGGAAAACTATGCGGAAACTTTGGCTAAAGAATCGTTGGAAACGATTGTGGAAGACAGGAAGGAACGAGAACGACAGGAAGTCGAAGAAAGGCCACGGAGTCAGGAATTAGAGAGAGAAGAAAGGGCATGGAGTCAGGAATTAGAGAGAGAACAAATAGCTCGGAACCACGAGTTAGAGTTAATGAAGTTAAAAATACAACTTGCTCAAGGGGAAAACGATAGGTTACACTTGGATAGAAGTAGCACGAATAGTGTGGAATCTCTATCCAGTGAGACGGGGTCTCATGTCCTGGTACACCAGAGAGATTCTGGGACTAGGCGGAAAGAATTAGCGCTGGAAGGTGACAGGTTTTGGGCGGCTAAGAGGCGCAGTTACGCTTTCGAACCACGGGGTGGGACGATAGCGGGGAACAATGAAAGCGTCAGGATAGCCGGGGAGCCCAGGAAAGAATTTACGCAAGAACGTAATTCGGATTGTTTCATTTGCGGCGCGAAGGATCACTCTAAGAGGGATTGCCAAAAAGCTGATAAAGAGAGGAATTCTGGGTCTTTGTTAGACATTCGCCCACCGATAGGAGGGGTAACAGTCCAGGTAGGAGTAACTACTCCGTCGGGAATTCAGACAATGGTCTCTGAGTCTGAGGATATCGTGAAGAAATTCGTTTTCGTCAGCGAATTCTGGGGCTCGCGATGTGAACCCAAGCCTTTCTCCAGAAGTATACACGTGTAGAAATGCAACGTATGCGATTTTATGGGAAGTTCTGTTGCTATGGGTTTTAAAGTGATAAAGTAATGTTACTGGGGATTGGATTTAGGAAAGGGAATTTAAATGCTATAATGGAGGGCGTAATATTTAATTTATTACATATATATATATTCATTCTTGGGCCCGTATTGATACATGCTATCCCACCCCGTAAGGAAAAGGTTGACTTAAAATTTTAGAAAATTATCTAGCAACAACCCAAGAGCGATTGAAAGATCTAGGAATAGTTCCTGTATAGAAGACGGTATCTAAAATAATTAAAGAAATGCAATCAAAGAATTTGCTGCCATAACGGCTGGAAGAATGATTTAGTCATTATTTTAATTACATAACAAACTATACTCAAGCGTATTTACTTTTTTTTGCTTGATTTAAGTTCTGCCATTATTTCTTTTCCAAGGTATACGACTATGTTCGAAGCCCTTTTTTATAAAAAAAACTGTACTTGCGAAAATTTCTGTGTAATTTTTCGAAGCAATATAACACTAAAACTCAAAAATGATGAAAAATAGACATTGACTACGCAATTTATTACAAAATTGAGGAAATTGGGTAGACATTTAGCAAATTTTTACAAAAACGGCTCTAGCTCTAAAATAAAATATTACATTAACTTAATAAATACTTACATTACATTAATAAAATAACATTAATAAAATATTACATAAATATCACATAAAACATTAACTTTTTCGTTCTTTGTATGTAAGTACCTTCTAAGTGAAATGAGGTAAAAGCTAACTGATATCTTAAAATCTGAAAAAATACAGGTGATTATATGCAATTTACATGTAAAATTTTAGTCATTTTTCATAAGATTTTTTATAAATGCAGCTGTAAATCAACAAATAATATACCTAGAAACAAATCTGTAGTCCATTCCATTCTTAGTATTATGAAAAACATACGTGAAAAATGTCATTGACATATCATGGATAGATTTTGAGTTAGCACATTTAGATTTACAGTCGTTTAAATTTTTGATGACAAATAAGTTATTCAAAAAACACGATTAAAGTTTTCAACTAGTATTGAAATTCATAACAGCTGCTCATCTTCAAATCACTCTCATTTCATTTCTAATGATCGTACCAAAAATCCAAACGCATATTTAGAAACAAAAATTTACAATCTTTTAAAAAAAATAATAAAAACAATTTCGGAATTTTCGTCAAAATCGATGTTACAGGTAGTCGGATACCTTTTTCAATTAATACTTATTTTTTCCAAAATGATCGTTATTCTAAAAGTAGACTATTTCTAATAGAGATACGTTCGTTAACTTAAAAGTCTGTCAGAAAATTACAAAAGTTGCCGTTTTTGAAACTTGCCTCAGACACCACAATGTATCAGCCCGGCTTTGGTAGCACAAAGCCCCCAAAGAGGCCGCCAGAAGACTTGGAGGATCTCAAATACGTAGTTTGAAGTAAATTTATATCATATTGAATTATCTCTCTATGCTAAAAAAAAAGTAACTCCAGCTGCCGCTGTCAAAAGCTTGTCACGCTATCTCCTCCGAAACCGTTGGGGGTATGTGGTCGAGAGCGATACCGATGGATGCAAAAAAATGGGTGGACCAAAGTAAGACATGTCTCATCTTCGTCGGACTTTAAGTATTTTTTTATTTTATGTTTTGTGGGAAAATATTGACTTTTTCATCTTCAGATTACGATAACTCGTCAAAAAAAGATCGCAGAATTTTGATCTTTTTATAATCTAAGACTACAGACATTTTTCTTTCAAACTAGACCTTATTTGTTTAAAAATATTTTAAAACAGGCTAATATTTTCATCAAAAAATGAAACACAGTTTTTCAAGAAATATCGTCCCCTATGTGGATGTAATATCGATACTCCTCGAGTTTTTATCTTACAAAAAAAAATATTTACATCATCTGGAAGCTGAAAGCTTCCTTATTCATATAAATCTCATTTCAAGTCTATATTTTAAATTTTCTATTTTTAATTGAATTTTAAAGCTGATAATTCAACAGTGATCAAACGCCCTTCGCATTAAGGGTGACAACAGTAAATGGATGGAAGCTGTTACATTGCCCGAGAATCACCTCTATGTATCTCGCTATTAGCCATAACAGAGGAGTGAGCGTAGCGAGCCTAGGGGCGAAGCCCCTAGTTTATAAAAAAAATATGCTTTAAATTATCACAACGTGTTTTTCAGATTCAAACTTAATTTTTTATGTTAAACAAATATATGATTTTACGAATAAGGTGTTAAACAGTGTTAGGAGGCTGTACTTCCATTGCTGCCATTGGATTCTACCTATCTGTGTGATACTGCAATCAAGACGTAGCCCGGCAAATGATATGGGAGTACCCCTCTCGAATATTTCATCACATATGAAACAAAAACATAGGGCAGAACTTTAATAGTGGCAACTAGGTATGTACAAAGTATTCAGAAATGATACATAGATGAAACCATTGTAGCCCCTCAAAGTAGTAACCAGTATTGTTTAGCACCCGTTGCTAACGTTCTGGAAGCTGCAAGATGACGTTGTCAGCACCTGATCTGTGGATCCTTCGAATGAAGCGGTCTACAGCCTGCAGAATTTCTAGTGGAATCCACGGAGCGGTTCCTTCATCTTGGAAATGAGATCAAATTCACAGAGACTTAATTTCGGGGAATATGGGGGAACTGTAGAGCACTTCCCAGCCCCAGCGAGCAAACACGTTAGCCACAGAGTGTGCACAAGCATTTTCCTTCCATCAGTACGATGCGACAAATTATTTCATACGATAGACAGGTAACGAAATCGTGGTTGTGTTCGTCCTGTCACTGCGCAGGCGTTCGATGTTTGTGGAGAGAGCTCATTCGCTCTGAGGTAAAGCAGATATGTGATGTACGTGTGTTGTAAGCTGTTTTCTTGTGTTCTGCTGCGTGGGGTCTCTACAACAGCGTTACCACTATTAAAGTTTCATTCCTCGCATTATCTGAAGTCTGCTAGCAATCTAATCGCAGAAGATCTCAGTTCTTCCCCTTATCTCTGATTTGTTCTCGTATCAAAGATTTCTATTGGCTATCTAATTAAAAGCTACTATTGGCTCTTTCTTGGATCCTGATGGATAAGTTTATAAATATATGTGTTCATTTTTCAGTCAGTCTTTGTCTATCAGCGTTGTAACTTGTATATGCTTGACCGACTGTTAATAAATGTCTATTATCCCGGACCATGGAACTTTTCAACTTAACGCAGTTGCCTCTTTTATACTAAAAAGGTACTCTTTAATTGTTTTTCTACATTAGTTTCAAATAAATAAATAAAGTTTATAATGTTCAATGCCTTAATATGAATGTCATGATTTCGAAATCTCGCTATTTTTTTTATTTCTATTTTTGTTAATTTTTACCTAAATGAAATACATATTAATTTTTAAATATGAAGTTTTATAATCACATAACAGTTTAGCCAATTATTATAAAATTTCTAATCAGTAAGTTTTTTTCTTTTATTTTTCTTGCTTCGAACAGTATACGTTTCAGGAATGGGGTTATTTTGTGTACATGTAGAGAAAGTAACATAAAATCTGTACCAAAAATCAGAAATTCAAAAAAGTATTCCCAAAAATTGGAATAAACAGCAAACTAGTAAAAAAAATCTGTAGTAGGGTTTTAAAAATGCTCGATAAGGGAATTTTCCTGAATAAACCCATAGATTGCTTCCTTATATTCCCTTTACCAGATCCAAAATTCCCCAGTTAAATAAGGGGGGATGTTTATAGAGATTTATTGTCAATTATAAGCACCGGAGATTAATTGTTAAAAACCTCAATTACCGCTAAAAATGATCTCAAATGACACAAGCACATGAAGCGTAATTTAATATGGAATATACCATACATTATTTTTCTTAATTGATATTTATGGGTAAAACGTATTTTTGAATATCAAGCTGGGGAGGAATTATTGATTTTTACCTCATTCCGTTAACTTCTATCCCAGGATTCAACTCCGTTCAACGGGTTAGAAAAATATATATTTTTAAAATCTCGTAGATGTCACGATATCCCAGTTTTTGGCGGAGTCGTGGAATTCGTGATCCGCAATAAAAATAAAGCGTAAAATTGATTTATCGTTCGGAAAACTTGACGGGGAATTTATGGTACGACTTATGCTATAAACTCGAAATATCGTTTAAATTTAGGGGATGTTTTCATATTTGCAGTGTCATTTGAGTGTCTTCTTTAACTATAATATGCTGAAACTGAGGTTGTTTGAAAATTAATTCGGAGACATGATGAAAAAATGCACCGCATTTGTGGGGATACTCTACCTCTGGAATCAGCAGATGGAAATCAAAAAAATACTCTTTCTGTCTCTCTCTCTCTCTGTATGTATACATACATACATACATACATATATATATATATATATATATATATATATATATATATATATGTTTGTGTTTGTGTGTGTGTGTGTGTGTGTGTGTGTGTGTGTGTGTGGGAAGCAAATTCAAGAGTCCTCAATAAATTCACAATACGATGTATAATTCTAGATTATCTATATTTAAACTTGATTAGATATAAAAGTAGGGGTTACTATATACAAGAGGAGTTTAGATGAGTATTAAGGTAACGTCTACAACCGTCACTGGAAAATACAAATTTAGTTTTAGGGCCGTCTTGCCCAAACTTCAGTTACAGGGCCGTCTTTCCTTTCTCTCGTTCGACCGTCAGCGTCAGGTTCCAGGGATCAACTCATGAGTAACACCTATCTTCGCGGGATTGCACTGTCGTCGCCTCGTTTGCTCAGCGCTGCGTTGCAAGCGTTTCCATATATATGTGTGTGTGTGTGTGTGTGTGTGTGTGTTTGTGTGTGTGTGTGTGTAAAGGAGGAGAACAGCTCTACCCCTCTGTTTACATTCCGCTGCCCCTGCGTTGGCAGCACAAGACACTATACTTTCCTTCGTTAGTTGTCGAAAGAAAGCGGCAACGCTAAGACGAGCTTTGACGTAGACGTAGCCAATTTTTAATGTTTAATGTTTTTATGTAAATGTTGCATGTAAAGTGTCCCGTCCTGAATAAACCGTCTATCTATTAAGTAGTTCCTGATGTCCATATCTAATGTTCCTGGTGTATTCCTGATTCCCCCTCCACAAATATGATGTCAGACAGTGTTTGACGACCTGCGTGCATTAATCGACGTCTGACGTGATTGCAGTTTTTTTTTCGCCCACTGGATAATCTACTGCATACTGACTTTCCCAAAGAAACTTTTCTCCGAGATTCAGCTGTGCTGTGAAAGAACTGGTACTTATTTTTTGGAACATTTGAATCTCTTTTGGTTTCGCCGATTGGATGCTATGACTTTTCCTCGAGATTACGCTGTGCTGTAACAGAACTAGTGCTTATTTTCTGGAACTCCTGAATCCCTTATCTACAGGATTATTCAGCTCCGGTTAGTCCGTTCTTTTATAATTTTTTAGTATCGCGAAAATATCATTAAGGGATATTCCGCCGATTGCTAAATCCCTCAAATGGGGGAACACGCGCCGCATTAAATTGCTAAATGAAATTGTGTCAGACCATCCATTTGACCGGTCTACACGTAAAAGAGTTGGAAAATTTAGTTCATTCCCGGATGATTTCGATGTTATAAAACAAAAACATGCAATTTTAGAATAATTTTCCATATCTGATTTTATTTCCGTATGTAACTTGCTGTACATTGACTGTTCAGGAACTGAAGAGATTTTGTGTAACAGAATTTTTAAATCTCTCTCTGATCTTACGTCTTTTCAAAGTACTATCGAAAGTTTTTCTTCTGATGACGAGGATGATACAATTTTTATTTCTACTGAAGATAACTTAGCTTCCGGCGCTGAACCGAAATCAAAACTTTAGCTTGACCCGGCTGGCGCCAACTTAACAGCAGATCGCATGAATCAGCATTTCGAACTTCAAGACGAAACCAAAACAATTTCTCCTTCTGCACATCATGAATCACCTACTCTTCAAAACAAATCCTAAAAGCATTTCTTTTGGCCGCTTTTAAGAGAGATATGTGTGACTACCCGCTCCTTTTCCGGAGAAAATGCTTATTCGGTACATAATTTTATTTCTAATTTGGAAGAACTGTTTTGTACGTATGGTTTTATTGAAGATGTACATAAAATTTTGATTACGAAGAAGTTATTGCTTGATCCGGGGCGTATTTTTGTATTATCTTTGAAAAATATTACTTGATTATCTTAAAGCGCACCTTAGAACTGAATTTGGCGCAAAAATTTCATCCATCGACGTCCATAAATTTCCCAGTTCCCGAAAGCTGAAGCAAAACTAATGTGTCACAGAATATTTTATTGCTATGCGGGAGTTAGCGAGTCAAAGTAATATTGATGATGAATCGTTAATTGAATATTCTATTACTGGTTTGCACGACTCTCAAGCAAAACTAATATTGTATGGATGTAGCGAAATTTTCGAATTTGAACAGAAGTTACGTTCTTCTGAGAAACTTTATTTAGCGGATGTCACATCAGAAAATAATTTTCATCATTCATTCAAACCTAATAACAATTCGAATCGTAATTTTTCTAGAGATAATCGTAAAAATTTTACTGTCCCAAAATTTCATACTTCCGTTGGTAACAATGCATTTCGCGAACCCAAAGTAACTGAAAAATTGTGCTATAACTGCGGTGAACGAAACCACATCAGCAGTGAATGTCCTTATAAAGACAGAGGAATGAATTGCTTTGAGTGCAAAAAATTTGGTTCACATAAAGCAGCTAATTGTTCATCAAAGAAAGTACAATCTCATGTTACAATTGGATATCCTAAAAATTCTAGTAATTTGTTCAACAAGACTATAACAGTCAACAATACCCCAATTCCCGCTGTTATCGACACTGCGTCTAACAAAACACTTTTGAAAGAAGAGTCTTTTCGTGAAGTTGCTCCTAACTGTTTTTTAGATAAGTTGAATATTCAATTACATGGTTTAGCGAATACTACCGTAACACCATTAGGCTCATTTTCAGCGTCTATTTTTATCGATGGTTTTGAATTTCATACTGATATTTGCGCTGTCCCGAATACTACTTTGCAATTTCCGATGTTGATTGGTGCCGACGTACTATCGCAAGGTGATTTGAATATTTCGCAGGGTGTGATATCGCTGACGAAGACTAATACTTTTATCGTGACCACTTCATCAGCCCATAACGTTGATCCCGCATGCATTACTTCTCGCCCAGAAGCCCAACAACATTCACCAAGGAGAAAAACTAGAAATTTTGGAAATTCCGAATATATTTTTTCACTAGAATCTACATCACTTACTGAAAAAGAAACTCTTAACAATGACATTAGAGATTTCAACTCAGAGAAATACCAAACAAAACTAGGAATTGTAGAAAATAAACTGACTTTCGAAAAGGAAACTGCAGCTCTTAGTGACAGCTTAAAAACAAACAACCATGAGTTCTCGTCCTTACAAGACGCAATGACTATGCTTCAAGCTTGCAAAAATTCCAGCTTTATGTTCCCTGAAAGTGTTGATAAGAGTTTCCAATCAATTCAAAGTGAATCTGCCTTTGCTAGTGAGCAAGTTAAAATGAGTGAGTTGGAAGATGCTATTGTTGACTTAAAGGATAATGATACAAATCTTAAAGAAAGTTTACAGGATGAAAAGATGTTACTTTCTAAAAGAAAAGGAAAAATTAGAATCAGTTAAGTCTGTAAATTGGGAATTACATAGCCAAATAAATAGTTTGAAAGAAGAATTATTAACTAAGAACAAAGAGGAAAAGAAATATATATTAGAAGTGAAGAGCTCGAAAAAGATTTGATGAGTGTGTAAAATGAAAAACTTGCATTACAGTAAGAAAATGCTACTCTGAGAGCTAACTTTAAATTTAAGTGTAATGAACTCTCTTCTTTACAAGAAAATATTCACATGCTGCAGCAAACAAAAGAAGTTTTAAGTTGTAGTTGTAGAGATCTACAAAGTGAATTGGAGAACACAAAAACACATTTTCAAAACCTTCGGGAAAGATGTAGTATATATGAAGAGGAAGTACTGTAAATGTTTCAGGCAAATGACGAAGAATACTGCCGACAGTTGAAACAACTTGAAACAGAGCCACTAAGGGTAAAGGAAAAATATCCTATGTAAATTTCTAAGCTTACGCCTGAAATAGAAGCTATATTAAAAACATCAAATACAGAATATAACCATTATGAAAAATTAATGCCAGAAAAGGATGAATTGAATAAAACATTTTCAGAAGGCTGTGAGCAAATCTCTTCTCTTAAACTGTTGAATGAGGAGTTAAAAAATAGGAAGAAAACTCTGCTCCAGAGAAATGAAATTTTTCAAAAGAATTTGGTTTCTTGAATTCTGAATGCAATAGTTTAAGTAATCATCTTAAGCGCATGCAAGAAATCTCACAAAATTTAGAATCAAAATGTGCAATGTATGAGAAAGAATTAGCCGCTACTGCAGACATGAAGGACAGTTTAGTAGAATGTCTATTAAATATCAATAGTGAATTTTCAACCAACCAACAAAAGTTAAATGAAATCTGTAAAGTACAGAGGCTGTTCGCACATTTTTTAGACGATTTTGGTAAGCGGTAATAAAAAATCCTTTGCTCCAAAAGAAATAATTGAAATTGTACTATGCTTTTAAAAGTCAAAATTATCGTCTGCGGCTTGAAAGTTTTGTTTTTATTCAAAATGGCGTTTTTAACAAAGCAGTGGTTCGAAGGCTACATTTATTCTCTTTCCGAAGAGAAATATGCATACTCCGTTATCCAAAAACGATGTGAGAGTCATGGTTTTGTGATATCTAAAGCGTCGATAGGTAATATCGTCAACAAGAAAAGAAAAAACGTCAAATTGGAGCGTCAAGTGGGTCAAAAATTCTAAACAAGTATCCAAGGAAAAAACGGACATCTTCGACTATTGCAAAGGTACGTTGTTTAATGTTAAAAGAAAATCCCCCTAGTCAAAGGACAGTTGCAAAATCATTAAAATACTCGGTGTCCACTGTAAATAAAATGATAAACGTTGATTTAAATCTTAAGAAAGCGAAAAAAACGCAATGCGCATCGTCTTCTTCCAAATCATATCGCTGAACGAAGGACACGCTGCAGAATTCTATATGAGAAACACTTATCCAAAGAAAAATGGAAAACAATTGTCACAATAGATGAATCATGGGTGTATTGAAATGATTGCAACAAAAAAAGAGCCATTTATTATCATAAAAGGGGAGAAAAAAATTTAAGTACATGGTTCAAAGAATCGAAAGAAAGTTTTTCTAAGGGATTCATGATTGTTGCTGGTTTTTCTTATAATGGTAAGTTAAAAATAAAGAGAGCGGAAAAAAATGTCACGATTAACTCCAAATACTATCAGGAACATATTTTATTGCCAGTTTTTCTGAATGAAATACCATCGCTTTACCCACAGTGCCATCAATCTGTGAGACTCCATCAGGACAAAGCTAGTAGTCACACATCAAAATCCACTGTAAATTTCCTAAAAGAAATGGAACAAAAAACTGGTATCAAGGCCATACCCTTCAATGATATCCGTATTAAATCTCCCGATGTATCACCTATGGATTTTTGTGCTTACGGACTCTTAAAATCTGCATTATCCAAACGTCGTCCCAAAACCCTTACAAGACTCTGGAAAGCTGTTCAGGAGGAATGGGATAGAATACCTCTTCTGACACTTCAAAAGGCATTATTATCCTGGAAATTGCGGTGTCGAAAGATAGTTCAGAATAAGGGATGTCAAATAGAACATTTAAAACACAAGAATTTTATGTAATTTAGTTTTGTGAATACAATATACATCGTCTAAAAAATGTGTGAACAGCCCCTGTATATGGCAGTGAAAAAAAAGTGGACTATGATGAACTTGCTGTTCCTCAATTTATACCTGTGATAGATGAAGACGATGTGAAAAAGTGTTTTTAAACCCACTACAATAAACGTTGAAAGAAACCCTCTAAATTTCCCCCCAAATTTTAGGGCCCCTATGAAGTTACTACAGAGACAAACGACCGATATCATGTGAAGAACCTAGGACAACATGCCGTACCCAATACTACAGCGATAGCAGCTGACCACATGAAGCCTTGGCCTCACATCTCACCACCCTTCCCCACCAGAATTCAACAATGATCTGAGACAGACTTTAAACCGCTGACTTAATGTTGACGACTTGGACTGAAATTGGACTTTGCTTCTAATGATGGTTTACACTTTGACTCTCCAACGAGAGTTGTTTGACGTTGCCACTATTGTCGGACATTTTTTCTCAATATTTTGTTTTTTCTCTGTTTTCTTTTTATTTGCAGATTTTGTTTATACCCAGTATTGTTTATACCCAGTCTTGAGAGACCAAGACCGCCAGGATGGTCGAGTGTGAATGAGGAAAACAGCTCTACCCCCCTGTTTACATTCCCGCTGCGCCTGCGCGCGCCGGACACACAAGAGACGATACTTTCTTTCGTTAGTTACCGAGAGAAAGCGGTAACGCTTAGACGAGCTTTAATGTAGACGTAGCGAACCTTTAATGTTTAATGTTTTTATGTAAATGTTTCATGTAAAGTTTCCCGGCCTGAATAAACCGTCTGTCTATTAAGTAGTTCCTGATGTATTCCTTATTCCCCCCTCCACACACGCACACATATATATATACACTCATGTCCATAAATTAAGGATACTTCAGAATCACACGGAAATCGAACTCTAAAGTAAAAATTTCACCTGTATAATTATCACACTCATCTTCAAGAATAATATGCAAATTACAGTAAGCCACCAAATGACGCCGATAGTACGTCACAATGACGAGAGTGCAAAAGGGGTATATAAGGAATGGTGGCAGAGAAGTAAATTGTTCACAAGCGTTCTGTAAGCCACTCAGTGCCATAACCGAATAGATATGACAGAGAGGACTCATGTGGATGATTTTTTACGTGGTAGAATTATCGGCCGCCTGGAATGTGGGCGTACTCAGATGGAAGTGTCCGAGGAACTTGGAATTGCCCAAAGTGTCATCTCTAGGCTTTGGGAACGATTCCAAGAGGATGGAAATGTCAGTAGACGTTACAGTACACGTCGCCCCCGAGTTACAACGCCGAATGAAGACCGGTATTTGGCAGTAACTGCCAAAAGAAGCAGACGGAGCACAGAATCCGACCTGCCTCGTCAGCTATCTGCAGCCACGGGTACCACAGTTTCAAGGCAAACCGTGTACAGACGTTTGGAAAATATTGGTCTGTATGCTCGCAGGCATTGTCAGATGTGTTCCGCTCACGGCAACTCACTGTTGGCAGCGATTAGCCTGGAGTAGAGAACATGCAATATGCACATCGTCACAATGGACTTGTGTGATGTTTTCCGGCGAGTCCAGGTTTAGCTTGCAGTCTGATTCACGTAGGACTTTCATATGGAGAACGCCATGTACCCGTTACCACCAAGACAACATTATTGAACGACATCGTTACGGTAGTGCAGGATTGTTCGTTTTGGGTAGAATTATACTGGGCTCCAGAACAGATCTGCATGTTCAAATCGGAACCATGAAGGGCCACATTTATCGGGACATCATTCTGGAACAACATGTACGTTTGTTTAAGGGTGCCATGGGCGCAGAATTTGTGTTTATGGATGACAACGCCCTTCCTCACAGAGCAAACATCGTAATCGAATGCCTTCAATATGAGGATATCCCCCTTATGGAATGGCCAGCATTCTCACCTGACTTGAATCCGATAGAGCATGTGTGGGACATGCTTGGCCGATGCGTTGCAGCCCGTCAACCACTTCCTACATGTGTACCAGAACTTGGGAGAGCATTGCTTGCTGTGTGATCTTCCCAAAGATCAGCTCGATAATTTGATACTCAGCATGCCTAGGCGTTGTACGGATTGTATTTAATCGCATGGGAGTCATATAATGTATTAACCATTATACCAACCATGTAATAATTTTTGTAAAGAAGATATTTTTTACAATTGCTCTAGGGAGCAAAAATCGTAGTTTTTATGAATGGCATCATACATACACAATTTTTTTTGTTCTTTAACTTTTGTTTAATAAATGAGCTTTATGAATAAGTCACGTTTGTATTGCTTCTGAACCTTTATTTGCGGAACTGGCATTATCCTTAATTTATGGACATGTGTGTATTATATATATATATATATATATATATATATACTTACATCTATGGTTTCATTTGAATTTTTTCTGTTGATTTTTCCCACAGTCCCTAAACCTCAATATCATCTAACTGCTGTGGTCTGTTTTAGAGAATAGAGTCAGGAATCGATATCCACCAACAGCATCTCTACGTGAACATTGACGATTTATCCATAAAGAATGGTGTAATATTGCCTTAACCACTATTCATGACTTGAATAATTCAATTCCTTAGTGAATTCAGGTGGTATTAAATACCATGGATAATCCTATGCCATATTAATAAAGAATTTCATGTTATTCCTAAATGTTTCCATTATTTTGATATCCACCTGTATATAGTATATAACATTAAAGTAGTAATACATTGCTTTAGTTAATTTTCAAACAATCTATTATCAATGCTTTTAATTTTTTGAAATGAGAAATTATCCATCGTGTTCCATAACAAAGAGCGTTCATATCACTATTAATTATTTCAACATTAAAAATTACAACATAACACAATTTGTAATTTTATATCATTAAGTGTCTGAACACAGAGCTTACAGCAAGCTCAGACAAGCGTGTAAAAAGAAAATCGCATGAAAAACATGTTCATGAAGTCAAACAAATATGCAAAATGAATGAGATGTAAAATCAAACGTAAAATAAAAAATTTCAATACGAATTTGAAGATTTTTTATTGAAAGAGAATATTTTACGTATTTCTTTTAAGAGTCGCATAATTTGAAGCTTTGGCATTTCAGATCTCAGCAACTTTTTGCATTCTTGATTTTTACTCTCGCGTATATAGTCGCCAGTTTTCAATTCCCGGGACATTTTCATTTACTACTTCAATTATTCATTCTTCGTTGTACAAATGAATTCCTTTTTTAAGTCTGCTTCATTTCCAGGTATATTTTACGTTTTACGCTGCGGAAGAATGTTCATAAGCCTTTTGCTTCCTAGTATCTATTTGATAAATGATTTATTTGCTGAAATATAGCAGGATAGCCTCCTCAGTTTAGGTATTACACCGTTAGGCATATTCATGCAAATGATTAAAAAAACTATAGTCAAAGATATTTCTCAATAAAGCTATTATAGTTACAGATGTAAAATTTTATACCTGGGAACGAAAATAAATAAAATATTTACAGTTTAATAAACTATATAGTTTAATATATATATATATATATATATATATATATATATATATATATATATCTGTGGCTTGGTACAAGAAGTGCCTAAGTCAGTTTTTTCCAAGATGACTTTGTTTGCTTATGTGTCTTTGAAAAAATATTATTTGCAATGCAAGAAGTTCCCAAGTCTGTACATTGGCTTAGAAAACACTTTTGAACATTTTAAATTTAATTTTTTACTTCACATTTATAGTTCTTTCCTAACTATAATTAAACACTGATCTGACTCTAAATTCTCAGCCAATCTCAAATATTTCTTCCTTGTGTATTTGCTCTTTCATCTTTATGAATTGAAAACCTTCCAAATTTAATATTTAAAATTTTAAAAAAAATTCAGGTTGTCCCTTCTAACGAAACTACCGCGGGTTATTAATGTAGGATTACCTATCGTTGTTTACCTCTTTTGTATGTATTGTGGCGTCACGGTAAGTAGGTAAGGCTATTCTCTGAGGCGTTGCTAAAAATTACCACTATGGGATCCATAACAAAAAAAGACAGAGTCCTAATTAAAATGCGAAGCCAATTTTTAAAACAGAAACTTAACAAGGACATTTATTTAAAAAAAATTAACATTTAACCAGTGCAACATATTCAATTAAATCCCGTGTAGATTTACAACGTACGCTCCAGGACCCAGCCTGGCCCAAAACACCGGAGCCTAAAAACACGTCCACACAGGGCGGATTCTGTGCAGCGTCTCTCGAAAAACAACACCAAGCCTCTCCTCTCGGCTGCAAAAAAACGGGGTTCGACTTCTTAGAATGTCTGGATTTTTAGTCGGGTGAACAAGTAATCGTTTTTTAATCCTCCACGTGTTCAAAATCGGTGGGAACTGCCCCGATAACACGCAGCTGTGTTCCTCGCACTCTGTAAGGTCTTGGGAAAAATAACCTCATCTTTCCAGTACGCTACAGTATATATGTATCTATATATATATGTACGTATATTTATATATACATACATGTATGTCAAAGTTTTGACGCATCTTGGTACATTTCTGTTTAACTTGCCCAAGCGATAGACTGGGTTTGGTATGCTGCCAAAATTATAACTCGCGAGGACGGACGGAAGGACGGTTTTAGCGTCTGAAATTTTCCTTTCCAGAGGACCGTTTATGGAGGAACGTTATCCAACGTTAAAACTGTGTATGTATGGTTGTTTATAAAATCAAGAAATGCCTTGTAATTCACAAGCTTTCGATTGTTATTCTTTTAGTGTGTGCGGCGATACCAGAAAGTTTAAAATTTTGCCGAAAACATTTTCATACTCTTTCATTTCAAGGAACATATCATCGCACTTTGATATTTCAAGTCTTATATATAGCTCCTCTTCTTCCTGGATTCTTATTTATCAGCGCATTGTCTGGGATTTTCAATTCCCTAGAAATTTCAAATAAATTATCCTTTATTCGTATGTACCTGTTACATTTTTACGCATTTTATGAAAGTTACGTGATGTTTCCAAAGAAAAAAAAATGTATCCGAAAACCGTATAATAAATTTTAATTTCTGGTTGGAATTCGACTGTGATTTATTGATACCCGCGCGTTCAGAGTAACAAAAAAAGAAATAGTAAACTGAAACAAAAGCTCGATAAGGTGTTATAGATTAAATTCATTATTTCTTTCTTTACCTCTTAATGTTGCCAAGCCAATGCTTCTTTAGCGGTTTAACTGGAAATTTTGTCGACTTTAAAAAAGCAAATTTAGTGATAACAAAAGGACCTTTAATGGCAATTAAAAAAGATTTCAAATATTTCGTGATAATATATTTATAAGATTCATTTTATATTTCAAGTTTTAAAAAGGATATAAATGCTATATCAACTATTTATTCGATTTAAAGTTCAGCTTTATATATATATGTGTGTGTGTGTGTGATATAAAAAGGAACTACGAAGAGTATATTATAAATAACAAGCAAGAATTCTTTTTAAACAAAGATTTGTACAGTAAAATTAAAGAGTTAAAAAATAAGTTAATTATAACGGTTGTAGATAAGGTTGCCAATAACTTCGGTTTTATGTGTAAGGATTATTTCAAGCAATTTATATCTAGGGAATACACCCCAAACAATACCTATAAAAAAATTAACTTTACCAAGAAAGATATAGATAACAGAATCTTAGCCTTTAGTAAAAAAATTAAGTTTAAGATTAATAGCCTAAAATACCCTTTCCCACCATCAAATTCCACGAAGTACCAACTAAGTTTAGGTGCGTTACGTGTAGTACGAATTGTTATAACACTTTGTTCAGTAAAATTTTTTTGACTTGTTAAAAATTATTCTAAATAAAATCTAGGTTACCGAAAATAGCTTTATTACAAATAATAACCAGGATTTTTACAATATTTAAAGAGTAAGCATATAGAAAGTATGCACACATTTGATTTTGAAAACTCTTTTACTAGTATTCCCCATGATAACTTAATGAATATCTGCTCAGAAATTTATGATGCCTATCTGGATCGTGCTTTAATCTCAAAATGAGACTGGATTGATCTATGTAAATTTAATATTTTTGAAAACTACCTCTTTAATTGCATGGGTTTTTTAAACAGATAAAGGGTATACCAGTGGGTAATAGCTCTTCTAGAACCTTTACAAACATTTTCTTACATTCTTACGAAATTAAATTTATCAACTCAAATAATGTTTTCGGATTTAGGTATATTGATGACCTTATAATTTTCAACTGTAACGATTTGGAATTTCTAAATCAAATCTACCCAAGGGAATTAACTTTTAACAGGACTAATCAAGATAATCTTTATGCGGCTTATCTGGATATTAAAATTAAAATTCAAAATAGCAAATTAAAATTCGGGATATATGATAAAATATTAGATTTTAACTTTGAGGTTATTACGTTTACCAATTTCCATAGCAACTTGAACTATAAAATTTATTATAATATCTTTCACTCACAACTAAACAGAATAAAAAACATTTGTAATAACGCTGGCGATTTTTTGGAATCGTGTAGCAATTTCGAGGAAAACCTACGTAAGAACAATTTCCCTAATAATTTCGGCAATTTAAAAGTATTAAAAAATGGCATTTAGACTCGGGTATATCTTAAGGACTTTTACGATAGGGTTTTCTGATTTCACACTTTCTTTAAATTTTTGTGGTTTAAAAACTTCAACGGGGTGTGGCGCTGTAGTTTTGCTACAGTGGCGTAACTCTTAGGTTATAAAATGGCTGCTATTTGACTATAACCGTTACTCACTGGATTTGGGAGAGTGCGTCTTTTTGCATTTCTGTCTTTTCATTTGTGGTCTTTAGGATTGTATGTGTACTTGCATTTATGGTGCGTTGAGCCCTAAGTGCAAGATGTCTGTTTATTTTCATTTGATTTGACAATCTGTTTCAATTGGGGATCTCGGGGCCTTAGGTTGTCTTTTTGTTAGACCTGCATCCTATTCAGAAAGTTCCCCATTGAGGTAACTGATTTAGTTAGGCCTCCTGATGACGAGATCAGTCGGTTATCTCGATATATGGTTTTGTTCTGTTACTGCTGCAGAATCTTGCATTATGGTGCGCTGAGTCCTAAGTGCGTGATTTCTGTTGATTTTTGTCTACGTTCTTCCTGCTAATAATTATCTTGTTTTGTTGAATTATTTATTTTTATTTATGTTTGTCCGTTTTCAGTATGAGGATTTGTTGCAACTCCACAATCTTTTATTGAAAAGTTAAAATTTTCAACGCTAGGGTAGGTTTACTATTAATTTGTTCTGCAGTCTCTGCCATCTTTATACGTTTTGTTTCGTGTTGAATTAGTTACATTATTTGAGTTACCGCAAACTAAGGTAATGGAAACAGTGAACTTCACAACTGGTTATGTAGAAGAAAAAGTTAGATAAATTTCGATAAATTCACATCATGGATATAGGGAGTTAGTTTTTTTACTTCCTAGTAGACATAGTGGGACGCCCGGTGGCGTAGGGGTTAAAAACGTTAAGCTGCCACACCACAGATCCAGGGTTCAATCCTGCGACTGAGCAATATCGACTCAGCCTTTCATCCCTTGAGTGGGTCGATAAAATGAGGACCAATCATGCTTGGGAACTAAGTCCCACGTCAGGTTGACCACCTGAATGAGACATGCTGGGTGACACCCCAAGCCCACGGTCAAGAGAGCGGAAATGTGGACGGCAAGGCCTTGGTCCACAGCGGACTGTTTCGCCATGGATTTAGTTTTTTAGTTTTTAGTAGACGTAGTACCAAATTTGGACAGAAGATAACAAAGTCATTTAAATGTGTGTTCCGCTGGGGGAATAAAGTATAATTTTTATTTTTAGAAATATGGTATTTAACCCTTCAATACTCGCGTGGGGAACATATGTCACCCACATCATTCATCTTCCCTAATGGCGGTCATCGAAATGTTGGAAGTCTCATCTTCTACCTTCAAAGGAGCCTTCCTTCTTGCCCCCTCTCTTTTCACTTTAGTTAGTATCTAACTGTTTTTTGATTGTATCGCGTCAAAGTTCACTGGTTGACACCTGTCCCCCACGCGACCATCTACGTAACTTTTTTTGGTAAGTGAATTTTTTTTTATTCTCCGTAATTTTTAGATTTTAGATCCTTTTATTTATTTATGATTAAAAAGCTAATGAGACAGTCAATGACAAATAGGCTCTTTATATGAAACTTTTTTTTAATCACATTTTTGAATGTGATAAAAAAAGTTTGTCAGAAATGTCTGAACCAGGCAGGAAAACATTATAATACTTTATCATAGCAGCAAAACTTTTTTCTCCAGAAAAAAATATTAGATTTGTTTATTGACGAACACGTCTATAAAATAATAGCAGGCTGCACAAATATTTACATTGATTCTATCAAATGTAAATTTGAAAGGGATCGCGATACCAGAAATACCAACGAGGTAGAGGTCAGGGCCTTATTTGGTCTTCTTCTTTTGATAGGCACTTATAAAAGTTCCAGGACAAATATCGATAAGTTATGGGAGAACTCAAAATATAATGGGTTGGAATCATGCTACCTAACAATGAACAAAAACAGGTTTGCATTTCTTCTCAGGTACCTTCGTTTTGATGATATTAGGGATAGGGCATCTCAACAAGAATTTGATAAATTTGCTCCTATAAGGAATTAATTTGAAATAGTGTACCTCAAGAGGAAAAGAAGGTGCCAGAGGACGCTGTTCAGTGGCACACCCAGGATTTAATCTTGGAGGGGGGGGGGGGGCGAGTTGAACAGATAAAAATATTTGTAATGCAAATTCAATATTCATAATGCAATTTCTATTTCTTTAAGGGTGGGACAGGGCCCCTTCGCCCATCCCCTGGATGCGCCACTAACGCTGTTACGCTTGTGGACCACAGAGAGACAGAAGAACGTGAAAGTGGTGCGAGAAATGCGGAAAGTGGATATGTAATGACAATTTGAAAAATGTATGTGCAGAATGCTTTAATTTATTTTTATTTTGAATGTATGGTTGATTTGTAATAAACAATATTTACCTTTCTAAAATTTAATTGTGTTTTATTTGTATTATACACTCCTAAAAAAACTACAAAAATAATTAGGTTACAAAAAGAGTTAAATACATATGGAAATAACACCGATATAAAATTGGGTGACACTTGTCCCCCACGCGACCGTTTGTGTTATTGATGACGCGCGAGTATTGGAGGGTTAAAAGAAATGCACTTGCATGTACATCTAAACTTAAGAAAAAGCCATGATAATGCTGTATTACTTCGTAAAACGGGAAGTCAACCAATAATATTGCCATCAAAAGTGTTGTTTGCTGAGAAAATAAAAAGTCCTTTATTTAAAAATAGGTATTAAATAGTTCTATTTCTTGAAGAACTGGAATTGATAGAAATATTTCACCAATCCTCACAAAATGAACCTTTATTTCAGTGCAATATTACAGTTAGGGTAATGAGTTCGTTGCCTATTCATACAGCGTGTCCGAGAAAGATATTTGTTTAAAGATATTTATTATTCTAAAGATTAATAAAAAAAAAATACGAACATGTCAAATGAAATGCAGTTTGCGGCAAAAGAATGAAGAAATCTAACAGTTATTTTTGTTGTTGTTTTTTTTCTTAACAGAACCTTCAATATAACTCTACATGAGCTTCGTTAGTAACTCGAAGGATGGTAAGTCTGTAGTCGATTTCTCGCCAAGTGTTTTTTAACATTCGAGGTGTAACAGTGAAGATTTCGAATTGTATCCTTATCTTTAAAATGGATATCGGCAAGGCAATTGATACTAGAAAAAAATGTTAGATTTATTCATTGTTTTGTAGCAAACGTGTTCGTATTTTTTATTAATGTTTAGAATAACAAAAATATTTTTCAATGGCGCGGTTGGCAAAGGCAGCGAGCCTGTGATCTGAAGGTCACTGTTTCGATGTCCGTCGCTGACAAATCCACCGACCTGCACATTAATGGCGGCTGGTGCACAAAAAATCTCTCTTTTCTGCAATGTCCTCCAAGTTGTCAAATTTACCTCTGGATGTACGGGGTCAAGTGTACCGGTTTCGTTACTTGACTCAGTTCAAAATTACGGGACCGGTTCATAGCCATGTCGAAGTCTGACACTTGTGGTGCTAATTAAAATCGGAGCCGCCCCTCTTCAGCCGAATTGCCTGTTGGGGACTTGATCTAATGTTGCTGTCGGTCAAGGGTAATCAGCAACAACAACAGATATTTCTCGGACATGTTATATATCTGTCTTTATGAAGAGCGTGTGAGCCAACCTTTGAATTTCATCTAGAAGAGTCTAAAAGTATAAATATGCCTCAGATTACAACAAACTTCTAACAGGAATGCAAAATTCAGGTTTAAGGTTATATCAATATCAAGAGTTCATAACCTATACACATACCTTTATTTCTGAATAGAGTGTAAGACAAACACTGACATTGATCTTAGGACTTCTAAAATTAGAAAATTACCTAACATTACAATTAACTTCTATCACGAATGCTTCTTGAAGTTTCAAGTAATATTATAATCAATACTTCATACCTTATAAGTGTACCTGTATGCATGAATAGTGTGTGAGCCAACCATCGACAGTGGTCTAGTGAAGTCTAAAATTAGAGACGTACCTCACTTTAAACTGAACTTTTAACATGAATGCAACTTCAGGTTGAAAATATTGTTGTGACGACTTTTGTCTGCTGTATAAAGGTTTGTAAATGCATTGCATTCCCTCTTCTCACCCATATCTTCCGTTTGCATGAAGGGCTTTGTCGCAGTGTGTGGTGACTGAGAGGCAAAAGCCACCGGTCTGGAACATCTGCTGCCGTCTTGGGGTTAGAGTTTTTTTAGAGGTCCATTCACTCAAAGACTAAGGTAGTCTGTTCGTTGTATTAGATCTACGAATAAAGATATTTGAAAACGACTTAAACGTGGTGCTTTTGTGGCTCCGGAGCTCTATATACACAATGGAATCCCAATCGATCGTTCCCCGAATTATTATTTTCTCATATGTGTCATTTATTTCACTCAGTCCCGACGATCATATTCCTTTGTTATGTTCCCGCATCTATCGTTGAGTTCAGTCGGTCCCTTGAAAAAAGATAGATCAAGATTCCACTGTATATATATATATATATATATATATATATATATATATATATATATGTGTGTGTGTGTGTGTGTGTGTATGTATGTATATATGTATATTTTCTTCCCGCTAAACACAACGCAATATAAAACGCAAGAGAAGAGGAATGTCGTCGTAACAATATTGTTAGTACGAACGAATAAAGTAATTTCAATAAATGATAGCTATGTATGGAAGAAATATATTTATAAATGAGCTCTCTCATATATACTGGCCGTCCTTACAAACGGATAAAAAGAGGATCAGAATGTACAATGAAAATCAGATCTTTAAAGCATAAAAAAGGACTCACTCCATGTGAAACAATACTTCTTTATTTGTGTGAGTAAAATGCCGAAAAAGAGACAAAAATGGCAATGGTAAAACGCCGGGAGAAAAATTTTAAACATCAAATGAGCCTTTCTCTTCTCTAGGAAATTATCTAAGCTTACAGTGCACTTCTATCACGCATGTAATACATATAGTATATCGATTCTAATATTACTTGAAACTTCAAGTAATATTAGAATCAAGACTTCATAGTCTATAAATGTATGTGTATGTATGAATAGCGTGTGAGCCAACCATCGACACTAGTCTAGTGACGTCTAAAAGTAGAATGGTTCCTCAAATTACACGGATCATAAAGTAAGTTGAGGTAACTGGACCATAGATTTGCAACTTTTTTATATTCTATACATTTAACACATTAAAATCATACTAACATGTATAATTTAAAAAAAATTTTGTATTACATGTACTTTAGTAAGTCTTAGGGAGTCTGTTTAAGCTGTGATATTGATTTTTTATTATATATATATATATATATATATATATATTATATGTAAATATTATATATATATATTTATATACAGGTTGGGTCCAGTTCCCCTGATAAATGGGGTAACTGGACCACCCAGGTCTATTTCTCATAATAAACAACAGAATCTGTGACTGGGTAAATAGATCCAACGCTTGTATATGTAGAAAGAAAAAAAATTGTACCCCCATTTAAAAATAATTTTTCAAAGCAATTACCAATGTTGCAAGATAGATTGTTGCAAACACCGGTAAAAATAACACACAAAGTGATTAAAAAACTGAATGTAATTGATTATAAACACATTTTCAAAAGTACAAACATACTTTCTAGCTTAGTTAAAAGCTGTAATGGCCTTTTCTATTGAAAAATGTAATATTAATTTGAGTTTAAGAAGTCCTGAGTTAGTTGATGAGTTAATAGGCGAATTAATGTGTCAGTTGCAAAAAAAAAGTTTTTTTGTTATAATTTAACCAGTAGTAAGCTTAAGTGAAAAAGAACATAAATGAGTGACTTAACTACTTAACTTTTAACAGTTAAATGTACTTATACTAAAATAAACAACCTTTTAACTGTGGAACACTGAAAATTCTACCTTTGTACAAGGGGATTGGGGATCTAATCAATCTTAAAATATCTTCTTCATACCGCAGAATGTCCTCATCTTCTGACCATCACCAGTAAGTTAAACCAGCACTTTTCAGGTGTTTTATTTTCACTTGGTCTCTATTTAAATCTACAACTTTTTCAGGTTATTTTGTACTATTATACGATACAATAACATAGTCCTTTGATAACAGTGATACCAGGCACAACTTTGTCTGATTCACAGTCCTCAGTGCTCATATCTGTTGAGCCATCATCCTCAGTATCTGAATTCACTACAGGTGTCACCTTTTTAAACTTGCAGAGGCCAGAAGTTGAAGGCAATGGGCTTTCTAAATCTACTGAAGTCAGTGGTTTATATCCAATCATTCTTTTTTTCTGTCTTTTTCCTCGCATTACATCTTCAATTTGCTGTTTCTCTCTTTCTTTTTACTTTCAAGTTTGTCTTTAAGTTTTTTCTTCACAATGTCATCTTTTTTCTGCCTTTTTAGGAGTTTTTCTTTTACTTTTTAATTTTTTTCTTGTAAAGCCAAATCTTTTAACCTCTTTTATTCATGTCTTTTTTCTATGTAAAAATGACGCAAATCTTGGGTGAGTTGTAAGGAAAAAAAGAAAACATGTTTGAACTCTCACAAGCTTTAAAAGTATAAATTTCTTCAACAACATTCTATCTATAAAGGCCTATGTCTTGATTGACTTTATTGCAACTTATTAACATAACTTAATTAGTTAAATTACTTCAGTTAGGTTAGTAGTAATTAATATAAGCGTAAGTGGATCAGTGTGGGGTAACTGGATCATACCAGGGCCCAGTTACCATGAAGGTATGGCCCAGTTACCCCAAATCACTAAATCTGATGGGGTAACTGGGTCATAATCCTCCACAGACTTATAACATGCAGGATTGGTTAAAACTCTACACATACGGTTATTTTGACTTAAGTTACTTAAGTTAGGTTAGTAGTAATTAATGTAAGCATAAGTGGATCAGTGTGGTGTAACTGGACCATACCAGGGCCCAGTTACCCTGAAGGTTTAGCCCAGTTACCCCAAATCACTAAATCTGATGGGGTAACTGGGTCATAACCCTCCACAGACTTATAACATGCAGGATTGGTTAAAACACTACACATACGGTTATTTTGACATTAACTGAGCTAAAAATTCTTACATTCAAATTTTATAACATAAAAATAGACTTACCAAAAATTATTGAATCCACCCTTGTAGAAAGATGTTATGTGATGACAAATACAAAAAAATTTAGCAGCCATAAAACATTCTTTAACCACGCTGGAGACAAAATGGATGTTGTTTTGTTGACTTTTGCTTACCAGAGTTGCCACAAGAGTAGAATTCCCATCTGATATGTAAAAAAAAATCTGGGAGGAGATGGCCCAGATACCTCATGGGCCCAGTTACCCCAACTTACCTTATATCATGAATGTGATTTTAGGCTTAAATAAATGTTAGTAACAAGTCTTGGATACAAATGAAGTAGTTTTAATGAATGATATTTTTATGAGTGATCTCTTATATATACACTGACTGTCCTCTCAAACGGAAAAAAAAGTAGGATCTGAATGTACAATGAAAATCAGATCCCTAAAGCATGAAAAAGGACTCCCTCCATGTAAAACAATACTTCTTTATTTGTATCAGAAAAATGTCGAAAAAGAGACGAAACTGGCAATGGTTAAACGCCGGAAGAAAACTTTTAACTATCAAACGCAGAGAATCATTCTCTGCTTTAGGAAATTATCTAAGCTTACAGTTCACTTCTATCACGAATGTAAATACAGGTTTAAAGTATTATTAAAATCAAGACTTCATAGTTTATAAATGTATCTGTATGTATAAATAGTGTGTGAGCAAACCATCGACACTAGTCTAGTGACGATGGTTGAAGGACGTGTAAATGTATAATTGTACCTCAGATTAAACGAAACATATTTATCATGAATGTAATTTTAGGCTTAAATAAATGTTAGTAACAAGACTTAGATACAAATGAAGTTGATTTAATGACTGACATTTTTATGAATGATCTCTCATATATACACTGACTGTCCTCTCAAAAGGATAAAGATAGAATATGAATGTACATTCAAAAGCAGATCCTTAAAACATGTAAAAGGACTCACTCCATGTGAAACAATACTCCTTTATTTGTGTCGGAAAATTTAAACGCCGGGAGAAAAAATGTAACTATCAAAAGCAGAGAATCATTCTATTTCATCAACTGAATTCTTACTTAATAAAAAATATCATCCGGCTACAACGAATTTCTCATTAAAAAACAATTTAAGTGAGAATTTGAGAGAATAAAGTCATGGAAACATCCCATTTTCATGAAAAAATGACAAAAATGCAGATTTCCATATATTTACTCTCATAACATACCAAACATATATTGAATATCATGTACAAATATACGACTATCAACGATTTCTTTATTTACGAGAGAGAAAAAAAGTAGAAAGTGACACGAAAACATCTAATACGTTTTTCCCGGAAAATGTAATGTTTGCCTCCTTTCGTGATTTGTTACGTTTTTTATCCAATCAAAATGCTGAAATTTCTACGTTCTCGTTAAAATTAACTGAGAGTTTTCAAAAAGTATTTTTATATTCTATACGTTGCTACTAAAGATCGAGTTATTTAAATCCTGAATTTTCAACGCTAACTCAGTTTAAAGACAGTGTTAAAGTGATATTGTTCAAATGTACTCAGTAAATTGCTAAATTCCTTTTTAGATTTTAACTAGGGATTGCTGAGTAATCTTCTAGTTATGAAAAGAAGGCAAGAAAAGGGTGGTAAAAGCAAAAGTACCAAACTTGCTTACTATTACTTTCTTACGTGTACTAGTTCTCATTTCACTGGGTATTAGTACTAATGAATGTACATTAGTACTAGCAATCACTACTACTAATACTAAGAATACATCTGTACTCAATGGTTCCAGGCATTAGTTTAGAACTGATACCACTCACCAGTACCCATATAACTAATATAGCACGGTGTTTTACAATAAGTAGGTTATTGAACTTGTATTAAGTTTACTAGGTACTTCACATAGGACAAGTCTTAATACTTATGCCATTACCTACTGGTACCTTCTTAGTAATCCTTTGTTACTTAGGCATTTGGGACAAAAGAGGAAATAGGTGCATTAACCAATTAACCGCCAAAACTATAAGGGGTGAATTTTTTTTATACAAATAATATTGGCTATTCATTTGAACATATACAACATTAATTTATGGGTAAAATAACAAAACTGGTCTTAACTTTCGAAAAATCGAGTGTTGCGTTCGCGCAACGTCAGCGGAATAAGAGTATTGACATTAAGTGAGTTCAACTGAACTTCTGCTGGGTTTTCTTTGATTTGAGCACTGGGAATTTTTTTTTAACTTTGTTATACTTTAGAAAGATAATGATCACTTTACAGGTAATTTATTTATTATAAAGATTTAACTTATTTTTCCTTTACAAAATTACTTATTATATCCAAAAAACAGTTTCTATCACGAAAAGCTTCACTACAATCACGATGTAAAGTAACGTGACAAACTTTGCATGGATAAATTGTTTGGCTATGGCATTGTTTACTACGCAGTCTTCTGCTGTCTTCGGACTTGACAATAAAATGTCCACGTTCTCCATGTAAGGGCTTTTGCATGCTGAATGTCCTTATCAAGAGATCAGTAAATTTCTTCCTGTGGTAAAGAATAATATCCCGTCGGCAACAATATTCCAATGAACCGTCTCATGTAGGCTTCAGATGCTAAAAAATGGGGGTGATTCTTTTGTTGGGCACATGAGTTTGTCTATTCGACGAGAAGGGAATAAACCTCTGAGCCAAAGAGAAGATCAAAAATCTCTGCACTAGTTTTATCTTGTATTATACTTTTCATTGTTCCGATTTGATCTTTTTCTTCATTTTTCGGCTGTGACATATTCAATGGTCCCTTCTTTATCCATTTAAAATCTTCAGTTTTTGTTTTTTTAATTTTTTTCGAAAAACTTGTACTGCTTTTAGGAAGCAAAAACTTCTTTTTACTCACACCTCAATTTCGACAGCAGTATCGCATGGTAAATCATCATTGTTACTATTCAAAATATTATCATTTCCTTCTTCTTCATCACTAGCCTCTGCTGTCTCTGGTAGAATAACAACAATATCAGTTTAATTCTCGTCATCATTATCTGAATCTTCGTCGAAAATTCTTTGAAGAACTTCTTTAAACGTCAAGTATCTAGTTTTAGGCATTTCTATAACCACAGAACGGGGGAAAGTTCTACGGAGTCGAGCGACACATGTGAATACCCTTTTCCCGCTGACGTTGCGCCAACGCAACACCTGTTTTTTCTTCCTCCCCCATCCAAACAAAATCAACCGATTGATGGAATGTTCTGATAAACTTTGACCTTAGCTAAAAATAAATCACCCCTAAATTTCCCGTTTGTCTCCCTATATTTCTTCTGTGAAAAAGACCAGGAGAAAGTTGATGTTCAAAAATGCTTAACTATCTGTCCAAGTTTGGAACTCGTTAATTAATTAAAAGAACAGTTGAAGGAAAATATTTTTCAATTCGATTATTTACCCTACTCAAAAACTACTGTTAACATAAAATTCATTTGATAGCTAAATTTTTATACGCATTTATTTTGACCGTTGCGTCAACGCAACACCAGCGGTTAATGGGTTAACTGGTTAACCATTTGAATAAAGTAAATAATCAATTTTATCTTGGATCCTGGCTGTGAACTTAGATAACAATCATAGCATATATCTAAGAAAGCTTCCTACCAATACAATTGACATGTATATGTATGTATGTATGTGTGTACTGTGTCCCGAGCAATATTTAATTTCTTAGTCCTTAAAAGTTGGATAAGAAAACTTGTCTTACCTGAAAATCTTCATGGACAGGGTAGTTGTTTCCGCGTTAAAATAAAAGTTGAGACACATGAATCAAAGCACCACGACGACCTTCGGTTAAATAACGACATCTATTACTTAAAGACATAAATTTACACTTTAGTTTCAACTAATAAACACGAAAACATGACAAACAATTTGACTCACGCGGACATTACATAAAACTAAACTAAACTAAAAAACATCAAAGTTACATTATCCTATTCTTCACTTCACTTCTTCCTTGAGTACTTGCGCAGAACGGAATTCAGGGGAAATGCCGCATTCCGCAGCATACTCCCACCTTTGAGTTTCGAACCAGAGAAACTGAAACCCTAATTTTAGGTTTCAATAATCGTCCTATCGGGATCGTCTAAGTCCGTGATCGGGTGTTGAACAGTCTGCATCACCTTGATCAGTCCCATTGTCAATTGTCCGATCTTCAGGAAACGATTCAGTGACAGGGGCAAGGTCGGGCTGCACATCTTCTTCGGTAATTTCTAATGGTATCAGTCGAAGCACAAGACGAAGAAACTCGCCATTTTTTATTTTAACTTTTACAAGAAGGATATAACCATCTTTTGAAGGATAAACTTCTGCTCTATTTATCTCTTCGGTTACACTTCGGTAATTCGTTTACACTTTTCAACTTTACAATTTGTGAAAAATCGATACATCCATGCAGTTACTCTAAGAAGCTTATCGTGCGAGGAGAATCCTTCATAATATTTTTCCCCAGATGCTTGTGCATGATTAGCTGCGCTAATGACAGTTTTCCTTTTCTCCGAATTGATTACAGCGAAATCAGGGACTGCGATTGATTTCGGCCATTTTTCCGGTGGTCTTGCTAACCAATCCACACCCTCCCACCATTTCGTCTGAGCCAAAGATTCAACACTACATCCACGAGATGGAAGATCTGCTGCATTCAAATGCCCTGGCACGTGATGCCAATCTTCAGGGTTGGTTAGAGAACGAATTTCATGCACTGTGTTATAAACAAATGGAGCCCAATTTTCAGTTCCTTTGATCCAATACAAAAAATTTAGGGAGTCAGACCAGAAACATTTCGATACATTCTCTAATTTTAGATCATTACTCACACTCTGAGCTGATCTAGCGCCGATATTGCAGGCAAGGTGTTCAGGCAAGGAATCTTGGAATGGATAGTGACTTCACTGGAGCAACACTGCATCTTGCCAGAACAAGTTGACAGGTCGTTGAATTCTCAGTCTCACTTCTGAAAAAAACACAAGTAGCATATGCTACTTTGCTTGCATCGCAGAACACATGCAACGTTAAACTTTTCGGTACTCCAGAAAAGGGTATAAGACATCGCGGAATTTCTACTTCTTTCAATTTAGATATATCTTTTCTCCACCTTTCAAATTTTTTGACAATGGAGGTGGGAAATTCCGCATCCCACGACACTTTCAATTTCCAGCACTCTTACAGGAGTATCTTTGGCCCCAACGTAATAGGGCAAGTGAAGCCTAGGTGGTCAAAAATCTTATGCACGGCTGACAGAATTTTACTTTTTGTCACGGGTGTATCGTCTTCAGCATAATCTCGTAAATCTACCGTCAAAGAATCTTTTTTTAAAGTCCACTTAAGTCCCAGAACAGGAATACTCTTTTCGTTTTCTGAGAAAATATTATCAAAGTCTTTATTACTATTACTGTGCTCCCTACCTCTAAGCTCAAATTTGGCAGTGCTAAGATCTGTTTTAGATTCCTCGATAAATTTCTCAAGCTCTTCGGGGTCATTCACACTGGTCGCACAGTTATCCACGTAAAATGAAATCCTAACAACTGGGCTGCAGTTATTCAAAATTTTGAGGAACATTCTGCAAATGAAATCAAATGGTTGCTCCCAATACATAAGGAGAGCAAGAAAGCCCAAAAACATCTCACCGATGCTGGAAAATTTTAGGCTTGGCCAGATCACCTCCCTCCCACCATAAGAATTTCAGATAAGGTTTATCAACTTCATTAAGTCCAATCTACAGGAATGCTCTGTGAATGTTGGCAACAACGCCTATTTTCTTTAATCTAAATCTATTCCTGATGGCTGGAATGAGCTCGACAGTGTTTGGTCCCTTTTCCAAACAATCGTTTATAGAGGGTGAATTATTTTCTCTTGCTGATCCGTCGCAGACGGGTCGCACTCTTGTGGTGAAATTTTCTTTAACTACGGCCCAGTGAGGCAAATAATATTCCCTTTCATCGGTACAGGTGTTCTTGACTTCTTCAATGACTTCCTCTTGAAGCCACTCTTTGAACACTTCTTCGTATGCTTCTAAGCTTCCACTCCTCTTCAATGAATTGACACAACTCTTTAGCCTTCATTCTGCGACATTTCTGCAAGTCGGTAAAGGAGGAAGGCCTTGTATCCACGGGAGACTTACAACGTACCTTCCATCATCATTAATTTTCACACTTCTGCAAAAATGTTCTTCGGCTGCCGTCTCCAGCTCTTGTCGATTTCCCTTGTCTCCAGGATCTAAAATTCCAAGTGTGTCAAGCCGCCATAGGTCCGAAATCTTTGCATCGTTTACATGTAACGATATAACACTATTCGTGCTGTCTTAAGATTCGTCTGTCGTTTTACCCATTATTGTCCATCCCAGGCGCGTTTCCATCAAAACTAGGCCAGATTGCAACTGTTTTATGTTCCCGTATACAATTTTCCTACAACGTCTGCCTAATCAGCCCATGAATTTCTTCAGGAGAAAACTGGTATAACAAATCTACCTCATCATTCAAGTCAGACAGAAAAATATTTTGCTTCTTAACTTCACTGATAAATTTTCCCCGTGGTGTTTCTGGAATTTTAGAACATATTTTTCTTGGTTTAACACCCCGAAATTGCATCTGTATCTATCTGAAAACTCACTTAGATGAATTAAATATCTCTGGTGTGTTTCTGTAGTTTCTAAGCTGCCGAATAAACTATGGGTCAAATTTTCTTCAGCAATGCATTTATATCCCATTTCTGATATCGCGAAATTTTATAAGTAGGATTTACTACTGCCAGAATCAATTAACACTCTTATGTATTTCGTTCTATTCTCACCCCTCAAACGAACAATAAATTTTTGCAAAAGAACTTTACGCGTAGATGTTTTGTTCGACAGAGCTGAGTCCTTCCTATTTTCAGTTTCTACTCTTTCAACACGTTGCGGTTTGCTCGAGTATTCCTGACTGAATTTTCTGGTACACATAACTTTAAAATCAGATTTACCACCACAGAACTCGCAAGGTGGAACTTTCGCCTTACATAAACGACAAACATGGTTTTTTACAAGACACCTAAAACAGGCATTCTTTTTCATTAATATTTTTTTTCTCTTCATAAGATAAATTATCAGCATATCTACAAAAATTGCTCGAATGCCCAACTCGACTACAGTACACGCAGACTCTTTCCGTTTCCGAAGAGTTAAACAATTCTGCAGCTGTCGGTAAAATTCTTTCCTTCTTAGCTGACGTGGCCGAAGCACATCTGTTTACGTTTTCGGATTCAAGGTTAAATCCGCTGCGCACCAATCTGACCTTTTCATCGCTTTCGATTTTGTGGCGTAAAAATTTCATCAGAATATCAAATTTATTAACATTTTCTTCTTTAGAATTAGATGTCAAGGATATCGAATTTAAATTTCTTTCCCAAATTCATAATATGTTGACGAGCAGACAAGATTCAATTAATGGGTGCAAAATTGGACAATAATTTTCGCTAGAAACACCCAACATATTCAACGATCTCAAGTAGGGGAGACCTGTGTACCTAGGGCCACCTTTTTTTAATGAACGAAAACAGACCCACTGACCTGTTTAAAATTATGAAACTGATATGCACACATTGTTATACAAATTACCATCCCATTGGGATTAATATAAATACTCAAAATAATAAATTCTGTGAACTAGAAGGTTTCTTAAGAAACTTCACAAATGGCCCTGGGTACAAGACAGCATTGTACCTAGGGCCAGTAGCTGGTGTACTAAGCCAGTAGCTGTTCCCTAAAAGTTAGCTTTCACTCCATAATGAATAGGAAATAAACATATACACATGAATTTTATAACAGAAACCAAATGAATATGGGCCAAATTATTAGTTAATTACAAGTATTTTCATTACGATTCATCATTCTTCAGATGAATTGCCTCTATTTGAAACACACGTTTTTTCGCAATTTTTCTTTTTCTTTTGGCCATTCAAATTGCATGTTGTTCTTCAATTTCTTTCTTTTCTGGAGTGTCTGTCAGGATTCTACATCTCCCTGGTTTTCGGCCGCCTCTTTTGGATGTAAGAGGTTTTACTTTTGGAAAAGGTCTGTTCACATGGTTCCTAGAGGCGAACCTTTCAGCATGTGGTTTTTGAAGTTCACTCTAGGAAAAATCATCATAGGGGGACGGAATTTCCTATTGCATTTACACTGCAAATAATAGTTATATTAGTTCTTCGTTCACCAGAAGTCATGCTGCCAACCTTTTTTTTTTGCCTTTTGGGGACTATAACCTTAGCACTGTCGTGTGTGCACTGCCGTAATGCTCGTTTCGTCCACGTTATAGATGGATTCAGGCAAAAACTTATAGTTTTCTGATACCTCCTGATACTTCTCAAAAAAAGTATTAACAATTGTTTTATTGAAACTTGTAGCTCTTGATAAACTTATGGCTTGGGGCTTTCTTAGTGACAAAACGTTATTTCTTTTGATAAAATCATAGTACCACTGATAACCAGCTTCACCATTTGCATCCCAGGACTTTGCATATTTTTTTATTTGCTTTTTCATACTCAAAAGCAAGCTTTTTAACCTGTTATTTGACAACCCGTTATGCATATTACATGCAAGGTACTGAACAAGGACACTATCTTCATCGTTAGAAAATACCATCCAAACAGTACATCGCTTAGAATATGCACAATTTAATTCTGTATTTTCAGCATTAGTCTTCATACAAAAGTCGATGTGTATTTGCAGTGTTGTTCTGCTTACTCCAAACTGTCGTGCTGCAGTCCGAACTGAAACTTCATATATCGAAACTGCTTCTGCAGCTGCAGTTACATCTTATGCCTTAGGTTTTGACCGTTTTCTTCCATCAGGATTTCTAGGCATGAAAAGAAATAATTGCGAGTTTGTAATTACCCTACTGGTAAATTAGGAATTTGTGGTAAGAAAATAGGATAAAAGTTTAAAATTTAATTAAAATATCGTATAAACCTTATTTAGAATTATACTTTTGCTTTTATAAATATAATTTTTTAAAAATAGATTCTCATGTTTATATAAACAAATTAATAATCCTGAATAATAATAATAGTAGCAAACATTTTTCGTAAGTCAAGCACATTAGGAGTTCCAGGGCAAAATACTATATAGTACCCCTTCTATTTAAATAACATCCAATAAAAAATAAATAAAAACTTAACTAAATGAAAATTGTTGAGATTTTTCCGCCATTTATTATGAAAACTTTATCAGTAAAATAACAACATACAGAATATGATTACAGTTGTACTTAGGGCCATGGACCTAGGTGCAAGGCAACTATGTGGCCCTAGGTACAAAACTAAGTAATTTCACACAAAATGTCTGCTACTCAAAAACCCACATGGAGAAGGGTCTTATTTAATACCTCATTTAGTACCTAATGTTACAAACAAAATTATGTACTAGAATTCAAAGAAAAGTAATTGACTTACCTTTGTAAAACAATAAAAGAGATGAGCTGCAAAATTTTACTTCAGACCATGCAAAAACGTTTTTCACTTATAACTTGCCACAGCTTTCTCCTACAAAATTTGTAATTGGCTGCTAAAATAGCAATTACTGTTGCCCCTCACCCAACTGAGTAATAAAACCTAGAACTAAATATTATTCAAATAAAGTGGGGTGGCCCTAGGTACATGATGGCCCTAGGTACACAGGTCTCCCCTATGTTTCAATCCTATCGTACAATTTAAATAGAGGTGTTTTAGTACCGTTCCCCATCACGTTGTTCATCATTAGCGAAAGAACTTCTCTAATATACACCTCTATAAGCCTGTCCTTCCTCCCAAAACATGTCTTTAAACAATCAATAACATTTTCATAACTTATCACCCGTTGCGAGATAAGATTCAACAATTTCGCGCGCTCTAGAGCCTTTCAGTGTGGCCTGTAACAAGTATTGATATTTGCCTTCGTTGCCAATGTCTTCATCGTAATATATTTTTTTCAAATTGTGCCCAAATTGGCAACCATTCTTTAATTTCCCCTCCGAATAATTTAAATTCTATTTTTGGAAGTTTATACTTCCGTTTCATAGGATTTTCAATTAGTGTTGAACGTCACTTTCGATTTTAACATTCTTCAAAGCTTTTTGAACCTTTGTTCTTAACCTAACAAATTTTTCTTCGTATATACTAAAACCTTCATATTCTTTATCAAACATGTCCTGAGAATAATTTTCCTCTTTCAAAATAAGATCTTGCATTTCGTTTTTTTAAAACTAAGATCTTTCCATTTTCCCTCTACCTGAGCATATAAATTTCAATTTCATCAATATCTTTATCTTCGGCGTTTAAATAGTTCTCAAGTAAAGTAGCTATGCGTGTAGATGTACATCGAATAGGTGTTAACACCTTTTTTAACTTATCCATAATTCTTAAATAGTAATTCTAATAACAATTCTATTATTAAAAATTTCAAAACAACTCGTATCCCGGCAGGGATGCCAATAAATATTGTGTCCCGAGCAACATTTATACTTCAATTTCTTAGTCATTAAAAGTTGGGTAATAAAACTTGTCTTACCTAAAAGTCTTCATGGTCCGGGTAGTTGTTTCCACATAAAAAATAAAGTTGCGGCACATGAATCAAAGAACCACGACGACCTTTGGTTAGTAAACGACATCTATTACTTAAAGACATAAATTTATACTTTAGTTTCAACTAAAAAACACGAAAACATGACAAACAATTTGACACATGCGGGCATTACATAAAATTAAAATAAACTAAACTAAAATACATCAAAGTTACATTATACTCATCTTCACTTCACTTCTTCCATGCGTACTTGCGCAGAACGGAATTTAGGGGAAATACCGCATTCCGCAACAGTATGTATGTATGTATGTATTCACCCATCCATCCATCCAAAGTGAAACTTCTCTATGGCAAACAATCATGGATCAGGGAAAAGATGAACGTCTTTGAAGTTGGCCCCCCGTCATTGAGATATCCAAATTTTAAAAACGGCATTCGTTTGAGCTTCGTTTGAGCGTGTTTGAGCGCCAAAAATTTTCGTTTGAGCGCAATTTTTAAAAAAGTTATGAGCATTTCATTTTTTGGCGGGAAAAACACCTAGCCCCCCCCGACATTGAGATATTTAAATTTTGAAAACGGCATTCGTTTGAGCGTCGTTTGAGCGTGTTTGAGCGCCAAAAATTTTCGTTTGAGCGCAATTTTTAAAAAAGTTATGAGCATTTCATTTTTTGGCGGGAAAAACACCTAGCCCCCCCGACATTGAGATATTTAAATTTTGAAAACGGCATTCGTTTGAGCATCGTTTGAGCGTGTTTGAGCGTCAAAAATTTTCGTTTGAGCGCCATTTTTAAAAGAGTTATGAGCATTTCATTTTTGGGCGGGAAAAACACCTAGCCCTCCCCTCCCCTCACATTGAGATATTCAGAGAACGGGAAAAACAGAGCGGCATGAAGTTTCGTGTCGGGGAAATGACGAAAAAAAGGGGGGGGGGGAAATTAGGTGTCTGCGAAACGGAAGGGACACCTCCAAATATGGCGGGTCCCATGGATAAGACATTGAAAGAGGCGCCAAAATGAGGCAGAGTAAAAATACCAAATTATCAACAAATAACGATAAAATATAATAGTAACTAATAATAGCAAATAGTTTCAAACTAGTTGATATAGTTTAGGCCTCAGACAACAGTGTTTAATGCATTTATGAAATTTTTCAATACATTCAAAAATCCATTGATTCGTTCTTAATATTTCTTATACTTTAAAAAAGATGAACTTGAAAGAAAGTTTTCGTATCTCTGTCCTGTATATATTTACTTACCTTTTTCTTTTTCCCTATATATATACCTAAAACTAAATACCCGTGCTTCACAACAGAATACATTACTACCACCAATCATGTAATCGGGTTCCATTAATTTAAATTAACTTCAGTAGTAAAGTGTTGTCATTTCTTTTGAGGAGTTAACCCTATAATTTAATGACGATCCAACATTAAATAAGGGTTTTTAGATTTATATTTATTTCTTAATTTTGGGGGCCTTATGGCCCTTCTGGATTTTTTAGCTTTCTTAGTACCTAGGGCCTAAGAGATATTCAAATTTTCAGAATGGCATTCGTTTGAGCGTGTTTGAGCGCCAAAAATTTTCGTTTGAGTGCCATTTGTAAAAGAGTTACGAGCATTTTAATTTTTAGCGGGCAAAAACTCCTAGCCCCCCCCCCCCTCCAACATTGAGATATTCGATTTTTGAAAACGGCATTCGTTTGAGCGTGTTTGAGCTATATTTGCTGTCAACATAATCTTAAAATTGGAAACGTTTTAACGATCAACTAACTATTGGAACCATTTGTTTTTAATTACCTGACTTCAATGTGGAATATTTTAATTACCCAGTGGCGTAGCGAGAGGGGGGCAAGGTGGTCTATCATGCCCCGGGCGCCAAATGCAACCTAAGACCATTGGACCCTTTGGTCCCCAAGACCACGAGGGGCGCCAAAAAGGTAATGTGCTCCGGGCGCCAGTTATGCTCGCTACCCCACTGCAATTACCATATTTAACTTTTTACGATAATTCATGATATGCAACTTATGCAAACTCTTAATAATTCTATTATAATGTTAATCTTTTGCTCCGTTCTATACGAGAAACAAAACATTTTATTTATTGTATATTATAATTCTGAAATTGGGATTCTTAATGCAGTTATATTTTATTGTAGTATTCAAGTGTGCATCAAATTTTATACTTAATTTTTGTAAATACATATTTTGAGTGTCACGGCAATCACAGTTTTATTTTTGTAATCATTTATGTGCGTATAGCACTTTCATAATGTGCTTATTTAAGTAGAGATGGTTACGATTATTGTTTTTGTGTTTTAAGCAATTTATTTATGTATATATATTCAGAATTGGTTATGAGGAATTTTGTAAATTGATGCATTTCAGCACTGCTGATAGTCAGTCATTTTTGTTCAAAAGTGGCTAATTTATTTTACATTAATCATCTTCTATCTTAAATTGTAATATTTTTATATTTATATATTTTAGGTAAATAAAGTTAATATTTTGATATTTGTATAGTTTAGATTCATAAATCTAATAGTTCGATATGTATATGTATCGAAGGAAAAAATATAATTTTAAAATCCAAAATATACCATAAGATTTCTGGTCAAACATTATATAAGATAACTATGTGAGTGCAATCAGTTGCTAAATAAAAATAGTCGATATAAGAAAAGAAATGTATTCAACAGAATATTGCGATAAACTTACCGGCGTTTATATAGTGTTTAGAAAAGGTACAGGTAACTAGACGTCACTGGCACTACATTTATGGTCTGGCAGACAGTTTGACATATCCTTCCTCATTAAAATAATCTTTGCTTTTACCATATTTACAATAATTGTGTTACAGTGTTAGAAAGTTATAAAAGTTCAAATTATGGAAGTGCATCAAGCAATTGCATTACGTAGTTGAAAGTAATTTACAGCTGACAGAATTCTTGCCGTAATTTTACTGCTCCTATATTTTTCTTGATGTATTTATTGGAATTTGAAGATTTAAAAAGTCCTTGGGTAGCGTTTTTCATTCTCTATATAAAAAATACTTTTAGCCCGGACACCCTGTATATAAAATTCAAATACCACTCACTCACTGATCACCGTATCTCTCGAACCATGAGTTCTAGGAAGTTGAAAATTTGTATAGTGGATGCACTTCCGCTCTCCCTAACAATAAAATTTAAGAAATATTTTTTAAAAAATCTACACTTTTAGTATGTGAAAAGGGACCCTCAAAATTACGCACGGACTGACTGATCACTGTATCTCTGGAACCATAAGACCTAAGAAGCTGAAATTTTGCATAGTGGCTCATCTAAAGCCCTAGGTACTAAGAAAGCTAAAAAATCCAGAAGGGCCATAAGGCCCCCAAAATTAAGAAATAAATATAAATCTAAAAACCCTTATTTAATGTCGGATCGTCATTAAATTATAGGGTTAACTCCTCAAAAGAAATGACAACACTTTACTACGGAAGTTAATTTTAATTAATGGAACCCGATTACATGATTGGTGGTAGTAATGTATTCTGTTGTGAAGCACGGGTATTTAGTTTTAGGTATATATATATATAGGAAAAAAGAAAAAGGTAAGTAAATATATACAGGACAGAGATACGAAAACTTTCTTTCAAGTTCATCTTTTTTAAAGTATAAGAAATATTAAGAACGAATCAATGGATTTTTGAATGTATTGAAAAATTTCATAAATGCATTAAACACTGTTGTCTGAAGCCTAAACTATATCAACTAGTTTGAAACTATTTGCTATTATTAGTTACTATTATATTTTATCGTTATTTGTTGATAATTTGGTATTTTTACTCTGCCTCATTTTGGCGCCTCTTTCAATGTCTTATCCATGGGACCCGCCATATTTGGAGGTGTCCCTTCCGTTTCGCAGACACCTAATTTCCCCCCCCCCTTTTTTTCGCCATTTTTCCCCGACACGAAATTTCATGCCGCTCTGTTTTTCCCGTTCTCTGAATATCTCAATGTGAGGGGAGGGGAGGGCTAGGTGTTTTTCCCGCCCAAAAATGAAATGCTCATAACTCTTTTAAAAATGGCGCTCAAACGAAAATTTTTGGCGCTCAAACACGCTCAAACGACGCTCAAACGAATGCCGTTTTCAAAATTTAAATATCTCAATGTCGGGGGGGCTAGGTGTTTTTCCCGCCAAAAAATGAAATGCTCATAACTTTTTTAAAAATTGCGCTCAAACGAAAATTTTTGGCGCTCAAACACGCTCAAACGACGCTCAAACGAATGCCGTTTTCAAAATTTAAATATCTCAATGTCGGGGGGGCTAGGTGTTTTTCCCGCCAAAAAATGAAATGCTCATAACTTTTTTAAAAATTGCGCTCAAACGAAAATTTTTGGCGCTCAAACACGCTCAAACGACGCTCAAACGAATGCCGTCTTCAAAATTTGGATATCTCAATGTCGGGGGGCCAACTTCACAGACGTAAAAGACGTCTGTTTCGAAGGGCACGGTCGAAAAAAGGTTTTTTCACTAATATGGACTTCACTAATAAGACTTGAATCTGTTCTGAAGAAAATATAACAATTTAGAAGGATGGTTTCACTTTATATATATATATATATATATATATATATATATATATATATATATATATATATATATATATATATATATATATATATATATATATATATATACATATATACATATATATATACATATATATATATATATATATATATACATATATACATATATATATACATATATATATATATATATATATATATATATATATATATATATATATATATATATGTGTGTGTGTGTGTGTGTGTTTGTGTGTGTGTGTGTAATAATAACACCCCATTCTTATAAACTGTTCCGCCCCACCTTTTTTACTTAACGCGTATTCTAAATTATCCTTGTTTCTTCTTAATAAAGTACTGTGTCTTTCTTCAAATTGCGACCTAGGAATTGACCAACTAACCATCCAGATTACCCTTAGTGCACGCGCGTTAAAGATATATGTAAACATGATTCAGCACCACGTGATGTTTTCGCCTCGGAGCGCTGTTCGGAACATCATGCGGTCCTTATGTAATCAAGTCACATGCTCAAGTCTAGCCAATAAAATTATTTACCCGCTGTCAGTACCCTTACACTTTATAAAAATCTGTAAAAGTTTACGGGGTGCTTTTTACTGTCTGTCGATGTCTTGTCCTGTTTACGTGGTGCTCCGCTGCTGTTCAATATGATTTAAAATCTGCGTTCTGAATGCGTCCCGGCAGGGACCGGTGGCGTTGGTATTGTGTGTGTCCAGTTGTCAAGATACCTGTATTTTTCTGAATAGTATTTGTCTACATTAGAATCCGGAATAAATTAATATGCGTTGCATATCTGTTGTGTGCATCCTTCCAATGCCTCTCCAGTGTGTGGTTTTCCTCCCCGATGTGTCAGCAGCTCTCGTGAAATGGTCTTCATCTCCTGACCCTCTGGCTACGTCTACAACATGTTTGTGTTTCATCTCCTCTACATAGTTTAAGTTAAAGTTTACCGTGCGCGTTAGCCGATATCATTATATATATATATACTAGCGGCCCGTCTCGACTTTGTCCGAGTTAAAGAATTGTCTATCTTAAGTAGATATTAGGTAGGTATAATTTATTTTAAAACTTCATGGTATACCACATTTTTCGTTTTTCTGAGGTTTTAAAATAAATTGATTCTCAGCATTTCCTGACCTAGAGAGACCAACATATAATTGTCCATGAATAAACAATCTTCCCGTAAGTCAAGTCCAATATATTTGTATGTTTCACCTTGGGATTTGTTGATGGTGATGGCAAAAGAAATATTTATTGGAAAATCATTAAAACATTAATTAAAAAAACCGGCGGTCAAATTTTCAAAAAATAATATGCCAATGTTTTAATCTGAACTATCAATTATATCTATACAAAATTTCAGCTCAATTGGAGTAATACTTTTTCACTTATAAAGGAAAAAAATAATCAATTAATTTCACAGTTTCAATGAAGCACACTGATTTTTGAATAAAGTTCAATAATTCAAGTTTGATATACGCAAATTGTGCATAAAATTGTAAATAAATTCAAAATATAAAGTTTATAAGTTAAATAAAGTTCTGTAATTTTATAATAGTAGATATTAGGTAGTCTAACATTGAAAAACCAATAAATTTCCAGTTGATAGCCAATAAATTGTAAACTTCTTTTTTACCTTAAATGTCCAATAAAAAGCGTGGTTTCAAATGTAATTTTTTTCAAAAAACCCCTAAACGTTGCCAATTTCAAAAATCCGTTTTGTATTTATCAATACCTCCTCCACTTGGATCTTTAAAATATTAAATTTTTTACTGATAATAAATGAAAATGTAGTTTGATGTGTTGCTATGGTTACTTGACTATGGTTGAGACAGAAAATTAAAATGTTGAATCTTTTACTGATAATTAATGAAAATATCGCTTGATGTGTTGCTATGGTTACTTCACTATGGTTGACAAAGGAAAAATTGTAAAATTAAAGCATCAGCTCAACATTTAGGCCCTTATCTTTCTTTCTGCTGATCAGATATGCATAATATATAGCATATCTGATCAGCATATAATATATGATCAGCATATAATATATGCATAATATATATAGCGTATGTCCATCTGGAATAATGTACCTTTCAAGTAGTGAAAGAAAGTTTCGAATAGGTGCAGTGGTTCCAAAGATTACCCTCCACACACAAAATCATCCGCTCTCTCCCTTTATATATTAGTATAGATATATTCACTTTATATGTATATATATACATACATACATACATACATACATATATATATATATATATATATATATATATATATATATATATATATATATATATATATATATATATATATATGAGTGTGTGTTTGAGAGAGTCTGGGTAGGGAAAGAAAATGGAACTTGAGACAAGATGTACCTTATTTTTTATTTCCAACAGCAAATTGCATTTTCGAGGAGTATAAAAAAATCCTAAAAGGTTTTGACTATATTCATTATTATAAATGTATATTATATATACACATTTACATATATATATTTATTTGTACGTCTGTGTGTATGTGTGTGTGTGTGTGTGCAGAGAAAATTAAGCTTGAGACAAATTGTAGTTTATTTTTTATTTCAACTGCAAATTTATGCGTTTTCAAAGCGCATAAAAAATCTTAAAAGGATTTTAACTATATTCATTATTATAAATGTGCAGTTCGACCAGCTTAAAATACGAATGAAATTTTGATTATTTTATTTTTCGATAAACTGTCTGGGCACCAACGCCTTCAGAACATCGCTTTTTAAATTTCCGAGTAAATAAGGCATTTTCTTTCCCGATAAAGAATATTTTATGGACTGAACTAAGGAATATCGCAATAAAATTTCAAATAAACGTCGAAAAAAATAACGCTGGAGAGAACTTTAAATACCAAAGGTAAGAACCATTTTTCCGTTCTTCAACTGGACATTTCGTAAAACTTTACCGCGCTTAATGGAAAATAATCTTCATAAAAGTCGGAAGTGGATTTTAAAAGCTTTTTAATTGGAGGGACTTCCGGCTTGTGGTCGCAATATATGATACCGTGACTTGTTAGTGGAGATGTCTAATTGACAGGTGGGAGTGAAGGGAATTTATTGATATCTAATCGATTTTTGAATGTAATAGCAGTACATGTTTAGTAGCATAGTCATAACAGCATTCATAAAGAATAGCAAGCTTCACCCTGCTTCAAGCTTCTCTTTCTTTGCATGCACCTGCATATATATATATATATATATATATACACTCATGGACAAAAAAATTAGCGCACCAAGAAATAATTGCGGGATCGTAACGAAACTTGCAATGAAGGTACATGTCGGGGAGATATGCAAATGATTAGAAATGCAGCGTGATTGCGCATTACGTATAGCCGGTAGAAGGCGTTGAACATCGTACTCTGTGGAGTATAAAACAGGTAACCAAAGCTTGTTTGAGTGTGCTGAATCATTTACAAAGGAAGAGCTGAGATAGACATGCCATTATGCCGTGTTCGAAGACAATATAAGCAGATGTCGCAGTTTGAGAGGGGGAGAATCGTCGGGATGATGGAAGCTGGGTGGTCAGCTAGGCGAGTAGCTCGTCAATTAGGCCGCTATGATTGTGTTGTGAGGAGGTGTTGGGACCAGTGGACCCGAGAGATTTCATGTACACGAAGACCAGGCTCAGGACGCCCTCGACAGACCAGTCGTCGAGAAGACCACCACATCGTAAGAAATGCACGCGTACAGCCAACTGCTTCATCGGCCGCCATCCAGGCACAGGTAGCACCTTCACTAGGGGCATCTGTGTCTTCTCGAACCATACGACGGCGCCTGGCTGAAGGACAGTTGGTATCGCGGCGCCCATTACGTGTGCTGCCCTTGACGCCCACCCATCGACGCCTCCGTTTGGAGTTTTGCCCCGCACGAGGAAACTGGACTGCAGCGGAATGGAACCAGGTCGTCTTTAGCGACGAATCCAGATTCAATCTCGGCAGTGATAACAATCGTGTTCGTGGGTGGAGAGCCCGTGTTGAACGCTTCAATCCTGCCTTTGCTGTACAGCGACACATCGCTCCCACAGCTGGTGTGATGGTATGGGGTGCCATTGCCTACAATACACGGTCACCCCTAGTATTGTTTCGTGGCACCATGACAGATCAGCGGTATGTTCATGAAATCCTGCAACCACATGTGTTGCCACTCCTGCAACGGCTCCCAGTAGCCATTTTTCAACAAGACAATGCTCGGCCTCATACGGCAAGGTTGTCACAAAACTGTCTCCGCACTGTTAGTACCCTTCCTTGGCCTGCCCGATCCCCAGATTTGTCTCCAATCGAGCATATATGGGATCATTTGGGACGACGAGTTGGGCATCCCACGAGTTTGAACGAACTAGAGGCAAGGTTACAGCAAATATGGAACGAAATGTCTCAAGACATCATACAGAACTTGTATGACTCAATTCCCGACCGTATCGCATCGTCCATTCGCGCTAGAGGGGGTCCAACGGAGTATTAACTCCTCCGTTCTTTTGCCTTTTTCTCTGAAATAAATTATCCTTTTTCTTTGATTTTCTTATCATTTACTTATATCAAAGTAGTCATTACGTATGTAAAATTTCGTTTCATTTTGACGACTCCTTCTTGGTGCGCTAATTTTTTTGTCCATGAGTGTATATATATATATATATATATATATATATATATATATATATATATATATATATATATATATATATATATATATACATATATATATATATATATATATATTTATATATATATATATGTATATATATATATATATATATATATATATATATATATATAAATATATATGTGTGTGTGTGTGTGTGTGTGTGTGTAGGGTAAGTATGCCGAATATGAGACCCCTTTTTATTTTCATATATAACTAGGAAAGTAAGTGAGGGTTTATAGTACCAACTTGATATCCTTTTAATACATATATTTTACTACATATAACAATGACAGAAAATTGAAAATATCCTTACAATTTTCTTGTATGAAATTATAAACACAAGTGTTCCATTTTTGGGGTCAGAAAAATGTAGTCCTAATATGAGACCCCATTCTTCAACTCTAAATATGAATTAGAATTACTGAAAAGTTCGTAAAAACAAAACTGTACATAATAATTAGATAACAGTTACCTATACGCAAATAGGTGAAAAAGAAAAGTGACATTTTAAACAAATTAGTTGGTTTACACTACAGGTTTTGTTTACTTTTTGTTTTTAGATCCAAGCTTTTCACATTGTTTACAAGTAAAAAGTTCTTCAGCTCCACAATCGTCATGGGCCCACCTGAAAGATCTTTTACATTGACGCCACTGTTCTCCCCGTTTGCCTTCTGAATATAAACAACCACAGAAAAGGCACTCAGCGTCGTTTTCATCAATGCTATCATCACTGCTGTCATGGAGAGAAAGTTTTTCATCATCTTCAAATGAGCTGAGATCATCATAGCTATAATTAGGCTTATTCATTCTCTGTTTTTTAAGTAGTGTTGCATTTTCATCCATCCTTAATTTTTCCCTTCCTGTAGGGACCCCTTTTCCTTTTCCTTTTCCCTTTATTGTTTCCTTATATTTTTCTTTTTATTTGAATCTCCTTTTCCTTGTTTATCCCTTGATTTCTTATCTTTTAGGTCCATTCTTTTTTTCTTTTAGGAAACAAAGTTTTTTTCGAATATGCTAAAATTCTGTTATTAATGCTATCAATCAATTTTTTTTTATAGGGCGATGATGTGATAATATCGGCTTTACGGGTCCTACTTGGTTTCAAGGTGTTTTTCTCAGGTAACGTAGGCAACAGATTTATTTCTTCAGGAGTCACTAAGAACTGGGTTGAACTTGTTGTTTGACCAATACCTTCCACATTGTCACTACTGCTACATGATTGTGGATTTCGCCTGGGCGTCATTGCATCTGCAGCTTCAGAGGAAACAAGGCTGTGAGAGTGAAAACTAAAATACCTCATATGAGACCCTGTCTCATATAAGGCATGATTTGGGGTCTCATTTTGGGCACGACCATGTTGTTGAACACGCCAACGAATTTTTTAGGTTAGGATTGACGTTAGCTTAAAAACAAACAGGCGTGTTTACACTCCACATTTATAGCTACCTATCTAATACTAACAGTTTTAATAAGAGTCTTACCTTAAAGGTGAAAGCAGCCAATAAAAATGGGGATGCAAAAAAGTCGACGAGCACACATTCGGGAAACAAAATACTGCACCTTTGTGTGCGCTTGCAAACACTCGACTTACTCACCGATTACGAATGATGCAATAGACTACTGTTTTTAGGTCCAGTCGCTGGTGGCAGCACTCTATACGTCCCATAAGCTGAAGTCTCACATTAGGCATACTTACCCTATATATATATATATATATATATATATATATATATATATATATATATATATATATATATATATATATATATATATATATATATATATATATATATATATATATATATATATATATATATATATATATATATATATATATATATATATATATAATTAAAAAGAAACTAAAGAGTATTTTACTGATCATCGTCTATTTAACAGATAACAGCACAAGGGATGAAAGTAATTAGTGATGATCACTGACATGTGGGCTAGTAGGAACTCGCGTGTAACATTCACTTCCCTGATATATCTATGAACGAAGCATATCAATAATTGAAACAAATTCATGAATGAAAATACATTGCATTCTTTTCATGACATATAATATCATATACAGCCCTTTAGAAGTCATTAACTCTATCCATCTTTTCTCACTTTCAGAATTTCTTTCATTATCTATAATGAAAAAAGTTTCGCGCGAAATGACAAAAAGTGCGTAAAAATCTCATTAAGGAGAAATCTTCCTCCCAGGAAAAAAATATCTAAAAATCAAAGGAAGAGATATTATTTATCTACAGCCACTGAAGTTGAAGCAACAAGTTGGTCCTTAATGGAGTGCATTCTTCAATGAAATCAGGTTCTTCACGAGGATGTCCTGCAAATTGGGAACATAATATAATTACGGGCACACTCCACAGAAAGAAGGAATTTCTTTGAAGAACTGTATGCGTGTATCTCTGGTAGTTTTTTTCACATGCTTTTTGTAATATATTGGCTATCCTCTGTAAAAAAAACACGATAAAACCAAAGTACGTAAAAATGTCAATTATTGATGTCAATACAAGTATATATATATATATATATATATATATATATATACACTGCTGGCCACCCAAATTGCAACACCAAGAAAGACAAGAGATATCACAACAAAATTTATTTTGTAGATAACATGTTGACCAAGTATAAAATGATTAAATTTATAGACTTCTGTGAAGTGTGGTTCCTGCCAAAATCAGTAGCCAGAGTAGCCGACATTGTTGGAGATCACCGCTGCCACACGCCTCGGCATTGATTCGAAGAGACTTTGGATGAGTTCTTGGGGTACAGCAGACCAAGCAGCTTCCACACGTTGCCAAAGTTGATCTGCTGTGGCAGCTGGGGATGGAATCTGGGTCAATCGTAGAGCAACCATGGACCACATGTTTTCTATCGGCGAAAGATCCGGAGAGCGATGCGGCCAGGGAAGCAATTCAATCTGGCGATTGACGAAGAACTGTTGGACAATGCGTGCCACGTGTGGTCGCGCATTATCCTGTTGAAATATGGCTGTGGGCAAGCCCTGAAGGTAAGGAAGGATAATTGGCTCCAACACCTCGGAGATGTAGCGCTGGCTGTTTAAAGTACCAGCAATGCGTACTAGAGGTGTGCGAGAGTGATATCCAATACCGCCCCATACCATAATACCCGGTGCAGGACCAGTGTGGCGGTGCATAAAACAGCTGTTCAGCATCCCCTATCCACGGTGTCTCCAGACTCGAATCCGACCATCGTGGTGTTGCAGACAGAAGCGTGACTCGTCAATAAAGACAATTTCATTCCATTCTGCCGTCCATATCCTTCTGTCATCGCACCATTGACGGCGGAGACGTCTGTGGTTCTGCGTCAAGGGTAGACAAAGCAATGGACGTCTTGCGGTCAGACCACTCTGCTGTAAACGGCGTCGAATGGTACGCGCAGACACTGGATGATACGTTACAGACTGCATGTGCTGTGCTATGGTTCGTGATGTGACTGAGCGATCCGTCACTGCCATGCACACAATTTGCCTGTCATCACGTGAAGTGGTGCGCTGAGGTGGATGCGATCGAACACGCAGGTCCGTCGTACCCTCCTGCATCCAACGATCACATATCCGCATTACAGCTGTTTGGTTTCGTCCAATACGACTACCGATTTCCCTGAAAGATAATTCACAATCTCGGTAGGCCACTATCCTTCCTCTGTCGCACTCTTATACTTGATCAAAAGATGATCGCTGTTTTCAACGATTCATAATTGATCGGTTTTTTTTTTTTAAAAAAAGAAAAACACAACTGCCGAACTTGAAATCGTCGAAATCTCCAAGCCTTAAATAGCGCTTTGAAGTGGCGCCACAGGCGCGCGTGTTGTGCGTCTGCGCTGAAATTCTAATCATTTGCATATCTCACCTCCGCTAATGCATGTTGTAAATTTCATGTTATTTGCATGTTTCCTGCAGGGTGTTGCATTTACAGTGGCCAGCAGTGTATATATATACAGGGTTCCCACATATATCCGTTACAGCCCCCTTAACTTCTAAATGATGACAGCTTAGGCCATAAAGTTGATATCTGGGTATAGTAAAAAGGCTCTGCGCTACTCGATGAGGCAACTTAAAACGCCATCTATCGGCAAATTTTGGAATTAGCGTTTTTATCTCAAAAACGGTACGAGATACGGGAAAAAATTCAATTACAAAGTTGTTCGCAATCATCGATTTAGTAAGAAAACACACCTTGTACATTAATTCTCAAAGCAGAATGTAAAAAATGAACATTTGTTTGGTCGTGATTTTAAACACTATGACGTCGTGAAACGCGAGCGAAGCTCGAAAAGACCACCTGGCGCAGGGGAAACGCAAGCGATTCGCATTCATGAGGACCATGCTTCTGTCCCAACCAGTAGCTGGATTTACTGAATGTCTCTACAAACTATAAAAACTTTCAGGACTATGAAAACCATGAAAACTTTAAACTACCATGTCTGGTATAAAAATCACACGGATTTCATGTATTATGCAAATGAGGATGGAACATCATACCTGTTGTCACTCCGCCCAACTTTCAAATTAAATATTCGAAGTGACAACCGAACTTATAAGGTAAGCAAAATTCCTACCTCCATTGTCCCGGGGGAGCTCCTTTTAATGAAACAGATCCTGTGATGTTATTCTTTAGGTACTCATATAATATCGGGAAATATTATGATGTTTAATTCAGATTACTAATGACACACACAAAACTTTATATATATATATTAATTTAAATCAAAGTTACATACTTCCCACCGTAAAAACGGGACCGAAAAATAAATCACCAACAGGCGCCGTATCTTAACATAACAATAAAAGAAAAGAATAAAACTCAAAATTGAATTGCGTGTTGCCAAACATCAAAACGTTATCTCGCGAAATGTGGCAGAAGTCAACAAAGGTAAAAAAAACAACGAGTTGAAACCATGGTAAACCATGGAGTCTGCGACATTCTCCCACCTTTAAGTTTTTTAATATCAATAAAAAAACTCAAACAATTGACTCGCTAAAAAGTCTTAAAAATCGAGTCTCTGAGGAAGTTTTAAAGTTCGTCCATATCGAGAATGAGGAATTGCACGAATGTTACATGTATCAGATATGTTGACTTCTAACGGATAAAGTCTTTGGATAGGTCTCATAAAGGTGCCAAAATGAGTCTTTACTTCCACCACACGAATTCTTCCGTCTTTAGCTGGATAAGTCTTTACAACCTTAGCCAAAGGCCAATTAAATCTCTTTACATCCTTGTCACCAATTAACACGACATCTCCTTCTTTAATCGATGATTCCTTACGAACTTTTGAATAATCTTTCAACAAACCTAAATATTCGTTTCTAAATCTTTTTCTTAGATCTTGGCGAATCTTCATTCTATAAATAAATCTTTTTTCTAACTTCTTAGAATCAATTATATCAAAGTCAGGTACACCAATTTCTTTAATTTCTTGAAGGAACATTGACGGAGAAAGTGCTACTAAATCTACAGGATCCTCTGATAAATAAGTGAGAGGTCTGGAGTTAATCAGGCTTTCTGCATCGCATAATATGGTGACTAATTCCTCTTCATTTAAACATGCTTTTCCGAGTACTTTTCTGAGAACGTTCTTCAACATTCCTACTAATCTCTCCCAAAACCCTCCCCACCAAGGAGCAGATGGAGGGCTGAATTTCCACTGAATTTTCTTCTTAATTGCGAAATCTTCAATTTTATTCCAATCAATGGCTTTTAGTGCGTTGTAGGTGCCAATAAAATTTTTTCCATTGTCCGAATAAATTGTAGTTGGACGACCTCTTCTTGCGATGAATCGGCGTATAGCTAAGATAAAACTGTCAGTCGACAAAGAAGACACCATCTCCAGATGAATAGCTCGATAGATCGCACATGTAAAGAGAACTATCCAACATTTCTTGTCTTCCTTCAAGAATAGTGGACCACATAGATCAACTCCACTGACTTCAAAGATTGCTGCATCTCTCACACGATCTTCTGGAAGAGGAACACTGACAGTTTCGAATGGGCGAACCGAAAACCTCTTACATATTATACAGCTTCTAATTACCTGACGGATTGTTTTTCTACTCTTGATAATCCAGTAATGCTCTCTAAGATTCGACATTAATGTTTGTGTACCAGCATGCTCAAGTTCTATGTGCTTTTCCATAATTAACTTTTTCACTAATTGGTGTTTACTTGGCAGTAATATCGGAAATCTGAATGTTTGTAAATCTTTTTCTTGAAGCAACTCTAGTTTCAACTCTTAACAATCCTTCATCGTCTTTTATAACATGCAAATTCAGCTGTTTCTCTTTATTGAAACTTTCTAGTTGTATTTCTTTCAAAATTAACTTTTCTGCTTCTTCGAGTTCGGCAACTTCCAGTTTTCCTTTCTTTCGGTCGTTTTGACCTATCTTTAAATTTCCAGAAAATCGTAGAACATAGGCCATGATTCTTGTAATTTTACAAAAGGATGATATATCCTCGAAGAATTTAAATTTATTTATTTCTGAATTCATGGCAGAAGTAACAGTCTTCCTCTTTTCAGAATTAACAACTTCAGTGTTCGGAACAACTTCAGATACTGGCCATTCTTTAGGGGGTAATGCCAACCAACTAGGTCCCTCCCACCAACGAGATTTCAACAGTTCTTCTGTACTACATCCCCTGGATGGAAGGTCTGCTGGATTCAGGGGTCCGGCAATATGTCGTCAATCTTCCGATTTAGTTAACTTTCTGATTTCTCGAACTCGATTGTAAACAAATGTGGCCCAGTTGTCATTTTTTGTTATCCAACACAAAGCGTTCATAGAATCTGTCCAGTATGTCGTAGGTACATCCTCAAGATTTATATGGGTTTTAACAGTGTCAACTAATCTAGCTCCAATTGAACACGCTAAAAGCTCCAATCTAGGGATAGATATCTGTTTTAGTGGAGCTACTCGGCTTCTAGCTTGAATTAGCTGGCATGTTGTGCCTTTATCTGTTTGACATCTCAAGAAAACACAGGTTGCGTATGCTAATTTACTAGCATCGCAAAAGATGTGCAAGGACAGGTCAGCTTCTTGTTGAAAGTCTGTTAAAAGATATCTTGGTATTCTGAGTTTCGGCAAATTTTTCAACTCGTTTTTCCATCGCTCGAACTTTTTCTTCGTAGACATAGGGAGTTCTGCATCCCACGTAACTTTGTTCTTCCAACATTCTTGCAAAAGTATTTTAGGCTGCAACGTTACGGGACAGGTAAAGCCTATCGGGTCGAAAATTCGATGGACAGCTGAAAGAATTTTCCTCTTAGTTACCACTGTTTCTTCATCGGAAAAGGGTTTCAGATCGATGGCTAGAGAATCTTCATTCAGTATCCAATTCAATCCTAACACAGGAACAATCTTTTGGTTGACCGTAACTTGCTCGGAGGAAGTCGGAGTGTGCTCCCACCCTCGGAGTTCGAATTTGCCCTCACTCAAAATAGCTTGCGATTCAGCAATCAATTTATTCAGTTCTTCTTTGCTGTTAACACTGCATACCAAATTATCTACATAAAATGACTTTAAGAGAATAGGTGCAGTTTCCCAATAATGGTTTGGAACATTCTTTAAGTGGAATTCTAAAGTGGCCCCTAAAAGAAATGGGCTAGATGATATCCCGAATTCTACTCTTTTGTGTTGATAAACAGCCAGGATTTCGCTTTTTCCCTCTTCGTTCCAAAGAAATCTTAAAAATGGTCTGTCACGTTCTTGTAGCCCAATCTGCAGGAAAGCTTTCTTTATATCCGCAATTACCCCAAATCTACCGTATCGAAACCTATTTATTATAGAGGGTATAAGTTCAATGAGATTCGGGCCTTTTTCCAAACATTCGTTGATCGATGGAGAATTTTTTTCCTTCGCAGATCCATCAAAAACTGGGCGAACCTTAGTGGTTGAGTTTTCCTTAAATACCGGTCTGTGTGGTAAATAATGTTCTTCGGCTATTTCTAGACAGGATTCAACTTTTTCAATTATATCTTCTTTCACCCACTCATTAAACACTTCTTCGTAGTCGCGTAATTTTCGGATCCTTTCTAATGATTTGACGCAATTCACAAGTCTTTTTTCTGCTATCTTTCTGCAGCTAGTAAGAGGAGGGTGATCTTTTATCCACGGTAAATTTACCACGTAACGGCCTTCGTGATCTCTTTTAACATTTTGGAGAAAATGTAATTTCGCTGACTCTTCTAATTCCTTTTTAGACTGATTTTTCCCAGAATCTCGAATACCTATTGTATCTAACTGCCATAATTCTGGGATATTCAAATCACTAATATGTAGAGAGAGCAGAGTCTCACAGCATCTAGTTTTTACTCCAGAATCTCCCCTCAGCGTCCAGCCTAAACGAGTATGCATGGCAACCAGTCCCTCATATATTTGCTTGATTTTACCGGTGAACAATCTTCCTGCAAAGTCAGCGCCAACTAATATATGTACTTCGTTTGGATCTCTTTCATACATGCAAGTATTTTCGTTAATAGAAATATCACTTACTAAAATGCCAGATTGTTTAATTTTATTGATAATCCCAGAATTACTGATTTTGGGTATCGCAACACAAATTTTTTCTTGATCCATAACATCTAACTCGCACGAGAAACTCTTATCAATATTACTTATATTCACGCAATATTTTTTGTGATCTTCTTTTTTCTCAATTCCGCCAAATAGACCATGAACAACAGTTTCTTCTCCTAAATATCCTAATTTTAAAGCTACTGCCAGGAATTTACTGATATAAGATTTTACAGATCCACTGTCGAGTAATATTTTAACGTAATAATCTAAACCATTTACACTTACGCACACAACTAAGGTCTGCAAAAACACTTGCTTCGAAAATGATTTATTAGCAAGTACGCTATCGTCAATATCACCATTAAGCATATTACTATTTAAAGGTTCACTTTTAGCCATTTTATTTTCATTTGCATAAAATAAAATGTCAGAATGGTTTTTTGAACAAAATTTGCAAGTTATTCAGGCTCTACACGTTTTCGATAAATGATTAGCGTACCTTATGCAACGAAAACAATAACCCTTTTTCATTAAAATATCTTTTCTTTTTTGCAAAGGCAGTGAAAAAACAAATTTACATTTCGACGATTCATGTGAAGATTCATTACAAAATATGCACGGATAGCAACTTTCTTTCTTTTCAACGGTTAGTAGATCTGTCGCGGTAAATACTGTTCTATTTATTTTTTTATTCTCTTCCGCCAAAAATTTTGGTGGTTTGTGCGACTCATAGTCTCGCCGCCAACTCCTGTTTGCTTTGCTCTCGATGTGGTAATTTACATGGGACCTTTCCGTTGCGTTCAGTTGCTGAGATGAAAACTCAATCATCTGCTTTAAATCTTAATCGGATTCTTCAATTTCTTTATTAAACTCAAAAATTAAATGTGGAGGTAATAATTTTATTAACATAGGTGTTAAAAGGTTCCCATAAGAATCAGAATTAATTCCAAGCGATTCGAGACTTCTAATTTCAGTTTGGACTTGATCCAAAAATTTCCTAAATGATATAGGATCTCTTGCATTCTTCAAGGGTGGAATTTGTAATAAACTGTTTAAATGAGTATTTATTAAGATATTCTTTTTTCCAAATCGAGATGACAGAATATCTATGGCAGTATCATAATTTGCTGTTGTTATTGCCAGACCTTCGATTGATTCAAGTGCGGATCCTTTTAAATAGGTTCTTAAATAACTAAACTTAGTAATTTTATCTAATGATTCATTGTTATGTATCGCGGTCTCATAAGTATTCCAAAACGTGAGCCACTGATTCTTCTTTCCATAAAAATGATTAATACTAAGCTTCGGTAATTTAACACTAGCCCTTTCCGTTACAAAGTGTTGTTCCTTAGTTCAGACGAACTTAATGTAGAAATTTCCATTGAATTACTTTTTGACAACTCACGTATTTTCTTTTCTGTGCGAAATGTCCATGTTATTATCTTATCTTGGTAATCTGTCGCGCTTTTTAATTCATTATCGAAATCCTTGAGATCTACAGCAGATTCTATTTCTATATTTATAGCTTTTAGTTCATCAGAATAAATTCTTATACGTTCTAAAAGTTCTTCTAAGACGTCTATAGAAACTTCAGAATTATTAACTTCAGTTTCAATAATTTTAATATTCTTAGCGACTGATGATCTAATACTAGTACGTTTCTTTTTTAACTTAGTCAAAACGTTGTCAGCCATATTAAAGGTTATGTGTGTCACACTATTTTTTTAAATATCAAACTTCAGTTCTAAACCAAATCCATACAAATCTCTTCTTTCTTATATATCTATCTCAAAGAGCTCTCATCCCGGCAGGGATGCCAAAAAATGTTGTCACTCCGCCCAACTTTCAAATTAAATATTTCGAAGTGACAACCGAACTTATAGGGTAAGCAAAATTCCTACCTCCATTGTCCCGGGGGAGCTCCTTTTAATGAAACAGATCCTGTGATGTTATTCTTTAGATACTCATATAATATCGGGAAATATTATGATGTTTAATTCAGATTACTGATGACACACACACAACTTTATAAATATATTAATTTAAATCAAAGTTACATACTTCCCGCCGTAAAAACGGGACCCAAAAATAAATCACCAACAGGCGCCGTATCTTAACATAACAATAAAAGAAAAGAATAAAACTCAAAATTTAATTGCGTGTTGTCAAACATCAAAACGTTATCTCGCGAAATGTGGCAGAAGTCAACAAAGGTAAATCAAACAACGAGTGAAAACCATGGTAAACCATGGAGTCTGCGACATTCCTGTTCACCATAGACTAGTGTAGTATAAAAAGGATGCTTTTGTTGGGTTCTATGTTAAAGCTGAGGGTTATGACAAAATTTGGCATTACAGAGTGTTGCGAGAGGTTAATTTACGGTGAATGTGGGAGTAAGGCAAAAGCAGCTACAAGGCTGTATCGTGAACGTTTTCCAGCAGGCCCGAATCCTACCCGGCAGACCATCGTAGAAGTTGTAAAACGTTTCAGAGAGGCGGGCCGCGTGACCAGCCGACCTCGAGTTCGTAGACATCGTAATGTAGGACGCAAAGTGCATCCGGAAGATGTGCTAGCATACGCTCTCGCCCATCCTCAGAGCAGCACAAAAATGATCAGTGACAATTGTGGCCTCTTAAAAAGCCGCGTTTAGAAAATCCTCAATGATTGAGGTGCTCATAGATACCGATCCACATCCGTGCAAGGATTGCAACTTTGTGATGAATAACTTGGAGGTCCGCCCAACATTCCTGGCAAACATAATGTGGACAGATGAGGCATTTTTTTCGCGTAACGGAATGTGGAATAGAAAGGACGTTCATATCTGTTCGATGGAAAATCCGAGATATGCTGTCGAAATTCGACATCAAGTACGCTGGTCGGTAAAGTTTTGGTGAGGAATTTTTCATGACAGGCTCATTGGAGCAGTATTTTAAGAGGGAACGTTAAAAGGGCAACTTTACTTAAAGCTTCTGCAGGATGTAATAACCAACTTTGTTGAGAATTTACCATTGCACCAACTAAGACATGTATGGTTCCAACATGACATTATCCGTCCGCATAAGACATCAAACGTTAAGCAGTACCAAATAGAGACATTATTAAATGTCTCTATTTGGTACTGCTAGTTAATAGCACAGAAGTAAACATAATACGGGTATCAGGTTTACTTCTGTGCGTCATCCTCTAACCTTTTAAAATTAGAGAGAGTTCAATTGAGTGCTGCTCGAATTATCACTGGCATGCGAAATAGTTGTCCTGCTGAACTGGTTCTTATGAGAGTGATCCTCTGAGTGAGCCTCTGAGTTTAAGAAGAAGCGCAGGGCTTGTAAAATATTTCAACAAACTTTACAGTTTTTATGATCATAATCGAACATCTTCATTCCTCAGAAGTTGGTCAAACAATCAAAGACTAAGGAGAAATAGTCCTTTTTCACAAATGGAGTTAATGGGCTTATTGGACCAAAATGTTGAAAGGCACTCCTTGAGACCAATAGTCAGCCCCATGGAGGGGCTGCCTAGAGTCCATTTCCAAACAAAACTCTCGTCCCTCCCAAACAAAAAATATGACTTACCAGAATACTTGCATCAGCTTGCTCTTGAAACCATAAATCAAATCCCTCATACTGCTATTCAGATTTATACCGATGGCAGTAAAGATGCACACAATACCTGCGGCAGTGGTATTTATATCAAGACCCCTACTAACTCAAATCATTATAAGATTAGGAATCCAGATTACTGGTCAGTTTTCAGATTTGAACTTATTGCCATTGAAGAGGGATTGAAAACTATTAAAAATGAAACCTGTCACCGTGATATTTGGATCCTAACTGACAGCCGCAGTGCCATTCAGCACTTGAGCAGCTGGACAAGAGTCGGGGATAAAACCTCACTGTCGATTCTGGAGATCCTCAAAGACCTTTCTAAACAACGAGAGGTATATTTACAATGGGTTCCGTCTCATATAGGACTTTTTGGAAACGAGACTGCTGATACTCTTGCTAAGGATGGAGCCTCACTTCCTATTTCTTCGCGAGATACTTTAACTTACCTTGAAATTTACTCAAGAAGAAAACTTATTAATCAGCACTTATGGAAGACCCCTCCGACACACCACTGGTACGACCGAAAATCTCCTAGCGGTGCCCTTAATGTCAAGGGCAACAGAAGGATGCAGACCACCATTAGCAGATTTGCTAGTGGACACCTAAAGAGTCTTGTTTACAATCAGGGGCAAAAATCTTTCCCTTTTTGCTCTAAGTGCAATACTGCTGAAGCCTCTCCTGACCATATTCTAAACAGCCTGGGGCTTGCCAAGGAGGATATTTATAGAGACCCTTTGCTTGTTAGCGTTTTCATAGTAACTTTTGGCCTCATGGACCTGGTCTAGCCTACGACTAGAGCAGGTGGAATAAGCCAGCCACACACACACACACACAAATAGAGACATTCGAGAATCAAGTCATCGGGTATGATGGTTTCGTAGAGTGGCCACCCGCGCTCTCCTGACATGACCCTACTGGACTTCTTCTTATGGGGACACATAAAAGGCAGGTATATGCGACTCCTCAGCCAACATTGCATGATCTTCGACGACGCATTACTGATGCTTGTGCCTCCATAAAATCTGCCATGTTGTACAATGTGCAACGAGAACTCCAGTTCAGCGTGAAAATGTGTATAGTGGCTAATCGGGAGCATTTTAGGCAACATAAATAAATGATCCTGAAGATAGGGAAGTATCTCAGTTTCTTTCTTCCACTCTTTATGACATAACAATTTTCGAAATCGGGACCAAAAAAATATTCCTTTTCTACATTTGTAGTTGAATTCGTAGTCATTTTGGTAGTATACAGGGTCTAAAATAGTACACACAGCTGCCACCTCTGGCCGCTAAAACCACTCTAACCTGGTTAGACATCGAGTCGAACTGGCCTTGGATGACATATACGGACAAGTCATTCCATTCTGCTTTAATTCCATGCCTCACTTCGTCAATCGTAGTGGCTGGTGAGCGGTGGCGACCCAGTGTCAGCAACCCATAAGTAGATGTTTTCGATGAGTGAGAGATCTGGCGAACGTCCTGGCCAGGGCAACAGTCGACCACCCTCTGTGTCGAGGTAGGTCAAGAAACGACGGGCAACATGCGGTCTTGCGTTATCTTGTTAAAAGATGACGTCTCAAAGGCCTCGAAGATAGGGCCCAACCACCGGACTTTAGATAAGAGAAATGTAACGCTGGCTTTTCAAATTAACGACGAAGTGAACAAGAGGTGTTCCTGTTGTGTACCAATGGCTCCCCATACCATAACACCAGCCAGCAGCAGGGATCGTATGACGATATCGAATGCAAGTAGGCCCCGAGCGTTAACCTCGGTGCCTCCACACACCGATAAGCCCATCATGATACCGCCCGCAGAACCAAGACTCGTCTGAAAAGATGACTTGGGGCGAATCCTGCATCCAGTTATGTCGATGGGTTCACCACTGTCGCCGCGCGTCTCTCTGCTGCAGTGTCAAAGGAAGCCGCAATAATGGTAGCCGTAAAGACAGTCCGCGCTGCTCCAGACGTCGTCGCACTGTCCGTGCGGATACTTGTCGTGCTGCAAACAAGCCCATTTCCTGACTCAAGATCCGTGATGTGGCTGTACGGTCCTCCAAGGCCGACCTGATAACATGTCTGTCCTCTCGGACGTTAGTAGTTTGAGGCCGTTGAGATCCTGAATGGCGTTCAGAATGACCCTTCTGAACCCATCGATTCCATATTCGCATGACAGTCGTTGGAATCCAACCAATGCGAGTAGTAATATCGCGGAACGATACACCTCACTCTCGATAGGCCACGAACCTACAGCTATCGAATTCCGACACGTGATCGTAGCTGTTTCTCCTTCGTAACTTTTATTTATACAGAGTTTGAAATGTCGTTTCTCCCTCATACGTCATTCGATTGAGCTTAAATGTTAATCATTTGCATATCCCAGATACTTTTTCCTTCCATTCGATGTATTATCCATGGAGAGATAATACATCGAATTTGACGTTTGTATTATCCCTCCTTCAAGGTGTTACAATTTTAATGGCAAGCAGTATATATATAATATATATATATATATATATATGTATGTATATATATATATATATATATATATATATATATATATATATATATATATATATATATATATATATATATATGTATATATATATATATATAAATATATATATATATATATATATATATTTGTGTGTGTGTGTGTGTATATATGTGTGTGTGTTAATTTACAACGGAAGATGATGTTAGGTAGCCGTATCCATCGGGTAGGAAATATAGAGGAGTTTGAGCATCGTAGTCATAGCACTTGTAGTCGTCGAGTGTAGGCAGGCACAATTAACACATTGCCAGAATGACGAGAGTTCATCCACATTCTTTTAATATGGTATTTTATTTAGACGTACTTCTTGCTGCACATCCTTAGTGCCTAAATAGTTGGGTGGCACAATATTCTCCGAAGATGCATTTTACAAAAAGATTTATTCCGAAGTTTGCCGGAACATAAATAAAGACAAGGGACGGAGCGCGCTCAGACACAGCCTTTCAAGACAGGTACAGAACACACAAAAGCCACAGAAAATGCTAAATCTCTCGATCAAGTACAAGAAATTTGAACTTCTGATTGGTCAGATCACGACAGCTGACTCTCACATCAGATGAGGTGATCTGCTTTTGGAATTTCCTGGAGCTTTTTCCACGTTATATAAGTTCCTGTCCGCGCGGGGATTTAGGGGAAATTATCGTAGATTACTTCGGTTATTCCTAGGTCAGATTTAGTTTGAGGGACAATATTCTATTGCGATTAGAGGAAAGAATTTTGAATAGGCGTTTAATTTAATGATAATGAAAGGTTATTGTTTCATATAGTATATATATATATATATATATATATATATATATATATATATATATATATATATATATATATATACATGTATGTATATATATATATATATATGTATATATATATATATATATTAATATATATATATATATATTAATATATATATATATATATATATATATATATAATATAGATATATATATATATGTATATATATATATATATTAATATATATATATACATATATATATATATATATATTAATATATATATATATATATATATATATATATATATATATATATATATGTATATATATATATTAATATATATATATATATATATACTATATATATATAATATATATTATATAATATATATATATATATATATATATATATATATATATATATATATTATATATATATATATATATATATTATCTTATTAATAAAAGCAAGTGTTTGTGTGTGTGTGTATGCGGCCCCTAGGTGAATCTGTGAAACTTACAGCCGTGAAATTTGGCACACGGGTAGTGCAGACTATGGGAAGGTGCACCTCAAAGCCCGAATTTTAAATTTTATTCTAGAAAACTTTTATTTTGTGTTTTGTTGGATATTTTGTTTTTTTAACTTCAGATTACGATATCTCGGCAAAAAATTATCGTAGAATTTTGATCTTTTTACAATTTAACACTACAGACATTTCTCCTTCAAACAAGATCTCATTTATTTAAAAATAAGTTAAAACTGACTAATATTTTCATCAAAATATTAAACTCACTTTTTCGAGAAATTTACGACTTTTGAGAATCTACGGTCGATGCTCTTCGTGTTTTTATCTTACAAAGAAAATATTTACATCATCTGGAAGATGTAAGCTTTCTCATTCATATAAACCTCATTTCAAGTCTCTATCTTAAAATTTGTTTTTTAATTGAATTTTAAAGAACGATACCTCAACACAAATTTCTTTAGCGGTCTTTCAAATGCGGTTTGGATGAAGAACCATTTTTTCGCCCATAGGCGGGGAGGTGGGAAGTCTCGAAGAAAGAATTTTTCGCCTATTCGTGGAGGGTTGGACCGAAAGAAATTTCTCGCCGGGAGGGGGGGGAAGAAGTTTTCTTCTGGCTGCGACTGTTATCAGGACATGGGATACGTAGCCACAAAATTTAGATACCTTGATTCGTTGTTTTTTAGTGTTCCCATTCTTTGACAATGATTGCTGAAGGGAGCGGGTCCCTAAACCGACCGGCTAGAAGGGCGAAGCCCGTGTCATGGGTTATGTCACAGTATAAAAAACATACAAAATGTCAATTTTTTCTAGGTTATTTATACTGTGTTAATTTTTAAATTGATTTTGGTTAACAAACTTTCTTAAAATCCCGGGCAACGCCATCTGTAATTAGGAATACCTCCAGCTTTTCCTTTCTTATAGAACAAAACTCATTTCGGAAGTTTCATTGAAGGCAAAACGAGCAATTTCTGTTGTGGCATATAAAAAGGTATTTTAAGTAAACAATTAAACTTTGAAGCGTATTCCCATCTTAAACATTACAGTAATAAGCATTACATCTTATTAATAAAATCGAATGTTTGCGTGTGTGTGTGTTTGTGTGGGCTGCCCCCAGGCGAATCTGTGAACCTTACAGCTGTGAAATTTGGCACACGGGTAGTGCAGACTATGGGAAAGAGCACCTCGAAGACCGAATTTTAAATTTTATTCTAGAAAATTTTTATTTTATGTTTTGTGGGATATTTTATGATTTTTTAACTTCAGATTACGATATCTCGGCAAAAAATGATCGTAGAATTTTGATCTTTTCACAATCTAAGACTACAGACATTTCTCCTTCAAACAAGACCTCATTTGTTTAAAAATAATTTAAAACAGACTAATATTTTCATCAAAATATTAAACCCATTTTTTCGAGAAATTTTGAGGATCTACGGTCGATGCTCTTCGAGTTTTTATCTTACAAAGAAAATATTTACATCATCTGGAAGATGAAAGCTTTCTCATTCATATAAATCTCATTTCAAGTCTCTATCTTTAAATTTTGATTTTTAATTGAATTTTAAAGAACGATGCTTCAACACGAATTTTATACGCGATTCTTCGAACGCGGTACTCTAGGTGTTGGAAACAATCATTCATAAGAACTGCGCATGCGCACAAGGAAATGTTATATTTACTTTTGCCGGTGTTCATTTTTTCTGTATTCTGTCAATTTTTGTTTAATTTAGTTACTATTTTGCACATTCTTTCTTTTTATGCTTCTGTCTAAAACTCTGGAATATTATTTTATTATCATTCTAATACTTCGAAACTTAACAATGTTTACCAGGGGTGTTTTAAAACAACTGTTAATTAAGTTTGAGTTTAGATTTGATTATGTTTGTGTTTAGCTTCGAGAAAAAATAATTTTGTAAAGGTTTTTTTGGTCTTTTATGCTAAAATAGCACTTAAAAATCAAAAAAAGGAACAAAAGCTTACCTGTAAATAGCATACCTTTTTTATAAATTGATCAATTTGAAGTAATTTTTAATAAAATTTAGCTAAAACACCTATCATTCTGCACAAAATCCTAAAGCTAATATTTTAAACTAATTTTACCTTTTGATTGTGGAAATGTTTTATGTTAAAACATGTTAGCAATGTATTACACAAGCATTATTTTGTACGTCAAATATAGTTGCACATTAATTTTATAGAAATTTGTGGTATGACTTTCTTAAGTAGCATGATTTATTTTTCTCGATGATATCTTTTTCTTAATTGTCATATTTTGAGAACATAGCTTTTTTACATTAAAAAAGCACAAATAACAGTTTACGTTAACAGGAATTACTGTCAAGAATTATATTTCACATGATTGGACAATCCACAGGTCAAGAAGTGTTCAAATTAATGGTGGTAAGGTTAATTTTTTTTACATGCAGTAATATTTTCATGTCCTGATTCATAAATTAGAATCGATAGCTGATTTATACCTCATTTATATTTTTAGAATTTAACTTCTTACTTCAGTTTTAACTTTCCTTTCTATTTTACCATCATTGTTTTGCTATTATTGAACTGTGTAAAATATTTTTCATTGCTTACTACGATTTTTTTTTTTGTATTATTGGCCTGAGCATATCTGCCCGCAGCCTGTACTTTTTATTCATACTGTGTTATTCATACTGTTATTTTTTCTATGTTATTTATACTGTATTTAGTTTTTAAATTGATTTGGTATTGTTTACTTTTCAGCTTTTCACGAATGATTTTCCGAATCTTTACCCCGGAAAGAGAAGCGAGATTGAAAGAAATCAGACAACAACAGCAAAGAATAGTTGGACAAAAACACCAGGATCGTCATGATTTGTTAGCAAGAGTGTTTCATCAAAAACAAAAATTACTTATGAGTCTCATCAGAAAGACAAAGATTTTTGGAGGTGTCTTATGTACACCATAATTGCAGTTTTGGCTGATTTAAACTCTGTATTCTCACATTTTGAAGCCCCTGTAGCAGTAGTGGATTACATGGTTAACTGGAGTTACTCATTTTGTTCCATTTTAAAGGAATTAGGCTGTGGTTCATATGGGAATGGCGTTTAGAAACATACGGCATATGAGGCAGATATTACAGATCAAATAATAGCCAAAGATGACACCACTTCAGTCAGTTGTAACAAATCAACTGTCTCCGTCCACATGTTGCAGAAGCCTCCTCTACGTGATTTCTTCATTCGGGAATGGCTTTTAGAAACATACGGCATATGGGGCAGATATTACGGATCAAATAATAGCCAAAGATAGCAAGTGTCTGTAGACAATGCGTGGATTGTCCCGTATTTTCCTCTATTAACCACAATTTTCAATGCCCATACAAACATACGGCAAATAAACGTAGAGTACTGTAATTCAGTTTTACAGTGTAGCGTGTGAGTTGAACACTGGTGTGTTGTTTTCAAATGATTTTAGCTTTTACTGGAAATTAGCAGAACATTAGCTTCCAAAACAGTAATCGATTGGAAAGTTTTTATTTATATACACAACTGACTATCATAATACTCTTAAAATTTATATTTTAACACATTTCGGTTACTGCTGTTGTTTGCAAACACACGGTCTTCATTGCCATGCTCATTTCAGAAATTTCTCATTGAGATGATGCCCATTTAATGCGTGTTTTCAAAAGTGAAATATACCATGTTCTGTAAATGCCCCGAAAATATTTCTATACTGGACATGTAGACAGATTAAAGAATTTAAGTAAACTTTTGTGTAATTTATACATTTGTGTGTGTTTAATTATTTAAATTAATAGATTTATATTTTTTTGAACGTTTTATACTTGCATTCATTTAGGGGTTTATAGTGTTGCGTGTGAGTGGAAAACTGGTGTGTGGTTTTCAAATGATTTTAGCTTTTACAGGAAATTGGCAGAACATTAGCTTCCAAAACAGTAACCGTTTGGAAAGTTTTGAATTTAATTTATTAAATGCTGATCACGAGATTTCTTTTCTTTTTGAGATACTTCAAATTAATTTTGCGACAACGAAATTAATTGACAAAGAAAATATTAAAATACGCTAAAAGATAAAATTTAACCACTAGACTAATTGAGATGGAAATTTCTAAAAATTTAGTTCAAATTAGTATGTTTTATGGATATTAAATCAAATCTATATATAAAACTGTAATTTCCTCCCAAAATATAATTCGCCATGACGATAAATAAGTCCCAAGGCCACACTTTAAAATATGCTGGCGTACATTTACGAGAAAACTGTTTCTCGCACAGTCAGTTTTACGTAGCTTGCTTAAGCGTAAGTTCGCGGACGAGCCTGGTAATATTAGTATATATATATATATATATATATATATATATATATATATATATATATATATATATATATATATATATATATATATATATATATGTATATATATATATATATATATATATATATATATATATATATATATGTATATATATATATATATATATGTATATATATATATATGTATATATATATATATATATATATATATATATATATATATATATATGTATATTTATATATGTATATGTATATGTATATACTAGCTGAAAACCCGCACTTCGCTACGGAGTACATTCAAAGTAAAAACATCGGTCAATGTATGCAATTAATGCCAATATATATATAATAAATACGACGATCAATGTATATAATTGATGTAAAATATATATATATTTATAAAAAATTGTAAGGGATATTTTTATAGACAAAATAATGTAGAAGAAGATATTCAAATTAAATCTAATATAAAGAATACTAAAGAATATAGTACAGTTAATATAGTACAGTTTCTAGAACATTTCTTTTACTGTTTCTAGAACATTTCTTTAATATTTTTTTGGATAATGTCCAATCGTCTGCCGCATTAGCAAGAAAAAAAAATTATTTTTTGTCTATTTAGTTTTTATGCACGTGACGATAAATTTATTTAAAGTACCAGAAAAGGAAGTCACGTGATCAGCATTTAATAAATTAAATTCTAAAAATTAATCTTTAAAAATTCACCAAAAATCAGGAACTGGAGGTAAAGATTCGAAAAAAAATTTCATTTTAAAGGAATTTTTATGATCTTTCTTGTGATATAAATTTTATAACCCTCAAATTATTATTTTAAATGCAAACGTAAAAAAAGTTTAAAAAACAGCTTAAAAATTTAATTTAAAAAAATCTAAGAAGAATTTTTGAAAAATCTTTCTTAGTGCACCCCTACACTATAAGAAGAATCGCCATGCAAAATTTCAGCCCTTTAGGTCCAGCGGTTTGGTCTGTGCGTTGTATGTCAGTCAGTCAGTGAATGAATGAATGAATGAATGAATGAATGAGTCAGTTACGGAACTGTTTTATATATATATATATATATATATACACTCAAGAGCCAAAACATTATGACCACCCCTACATTTTGCAATGAATTCGCCTGGATGACGTGGAAGGCACGTGATCAGGTGGAAGTGGTATTTAACTGCTGCTGGAGAGTCTGAAGAATCATTCTTTCACTTAATTCTGTGTGTGATGGGAAAGGCTGCGGATCTAAGAGACTTTGATAGAGGGCAGATTGTAATGGCTCGAGGGCTCGGAACAAGTATTTCCGAAACTGCACGACTCTTGGGTTGTTCGCGACCTACAGTTGTTAGGATTTACGCAAAGTGGATGAATGACGGTGAAACCAGCAGTAGACGACATGGCGTTGGACATCCACACGCTATCAAAGAAAAAGGTCGTCGGACACCGTCTCGCATGGTGAAGCAAAACCGGAGCCAGACAGTGGCTCAGCTGACAGCCCAATACAATGCAGGGCCAAGTAGAATAGTATCGCAGCACACTGTTCAGCGGACACTGTTGGATATGGGGCTACGCAGCAAACGTCCCACTCGTGTGCCTTTGCTGACCAAGCGTCATCGCCAACTGCGCCTGCGCTGGGCCCGGGAACATCGCGAATGGTCCATGGATCAGTGGGAGAGATTTGCCTGGTCAGATGAATCACGGTTTGTCATTCATCACGCCGATGGCCGTGTCAGGATACGCCGTCTTCCAGGTGAACTGTTGCTCCCTCAATGTACAGTAGGTCATACACAGGCCGGTGGTGGCGGTATTATGCTTTGGGGGACGTTGTCTTGGGCGTCTCTGGGACCCGTGGTTGTGGTAGAGCAGACCATGAATGCTACAGGGTATCTGAACATCATTGCGGACCAGTTGCACCCTTACATGGCCTCTGTTTTTCCAGCTGGAAACGGAATGTTCCAACAGGACAACGCCCCGTGTCACAAGGCTAAAATTGTGTTGGAGTGGTTCCAGGAACATGATGCTGAATTGCAGTTAATGTCCTGGCCGCCTAACTCACCGGATTTCAATCCGATAGAACACATTTGGGATGTCATGGGACGGCAGCTCAGAGTTCAAAGACTACCAATTCGCAATATCTCGGATTTGCGTGACCGTTGCTTAAATATCTGGTACAATCTGTCTCTGGCCATCTACCAAGGACTTGTGGCATCCATGCCAAGGCGGCTTGAAGCTGTGTTGCGCGCCAAATGTGGGCCAACTCGTTATTGACAGGTGGTCATAATGTTTTGGCTCTTGAGTGTACACTGGTGTAAGAAATTAAGAGAATTTGCAGACTTCGTCGATTATCTCTAGAACTACTGTACCGATTTTAATGAAATTTAATATGTACATACATTGATACAATACAAAACAATAATCATTCAATAATTGTAATACACACGCACGATCGTGCGTAACACTCTTTGGATTCAGAAGGTATGAAACAGCGGTAGCAGAATAAAAAAAAAAATGGGTTAATAGATGGTGTTATTTGGCAGCAATCGGTTAATTTCAAATTGTAGCAGTAAAATTGAGTAACCACCAACGGTTAGATAATGGAAAGATGTGGTGAATTTTGGGGAAACTAGAAGCAGGCCAATCTCAATTCCAAATTTGTAGAGAGTTCAATTTAACGTCCAGCATCGTGTGTAACTTGTGGAAACAGTTCCAGGATACCGTATCCATTGAGAGAAAGCCTAGGCAAGGTCGTCCAAGAGCCACGACGCCCAGAGAATATCGCCATTTGTCGATTATAGCGAGGTGTAACAAGAGTGCTACAGCTTCTCAGCTCTCTCGTCACTTGCATACAGACACAGGACCCCGTGTATCAAGGGTGACTGTTTCCAAAAGACTTCATGAGAGAGGGTTGTTTACAAGATGACCTGTTGTGTGTGTCCCGCTCACTTCTACGAACAGGAGAATCCGTTTATCATGGTGCAGAGAGCAGAGAGATTGGAGTATGGAACAATGGGCGACCGTTCTATTCACTCATGAGTCCCGGTTCAGCCTAAACACCGATTCTCGCCGTATGTTCATATGGAGAGAACCAGGGACCTGTTACCTACCCTCCAATGTCCGCGAAATCGTCCATTATGGCGGATGAGGTTTAATGGTCTGGGCAGGCATCATGTTGGATGGCCGCACACCTCTCCATGTGTTTAAAAGAGGCACTGTGACTGGTGTGAGGTATAAGGATGAGGTCTTGGAGCCCTGGGTCTTCTGGTCGACGAATTTCTAGAGAGTGAGGATATTCGCCGGATGGATTGGCCCGCCAGATCTCCAGACCTTAACCCTATAGAGCATGTCAGGGACGCTCTGGGGAGGGCAATTGCAACTCGCAACCCTCCTCGAAGAACCATCCGGGGAATGAAAACAGTGTTTCTGACCGATTGCTACAGGAAATGAACCAATTGCCACAGGAATTGATAAGCTGCCTTATTTCAAGTCTGAAATCACGCTGCGAGACCTGTATATCTGTAAGATCGGACCATACCCCCCTATTAACCCGTCTATTAATCCATTTTTTTGTTTATTCTGCAACCGCTGTTTCATACCTTCCGACTCCAACGAGTGTTACTCACGATCTTGCGTGTGTATTACAAATATTGAATGGTTATTTCTTTCGTATTGTATCAATGTATGTACATATCAAATTTCATTAAAATCGGTACAGTAGTTCTACATCGACCAATAATCGACCAATTCTGCAAATTCTCTTTAATTCTTACACCAGTGTATATATATTAATATATATATATATATATATATATATATATATATATATATATATATATATATATATATATATATATATATTTATATATATATATATATTTATATATATTTATATATATATATATATATATATATATATATATATATATATCTATATATATATATATATATATATATAATATATATATATGACAGGCGTTGGCTTTGCCTGCTATTATATCGTTTGCAGTCTTCTTGTTTTACAGTCCATGGCATCGGGGGAAGGCATATACTCAAAAATGATCTCAGCATTGTATCCAACAAGTAGAGTTATTTAGTTCAATTCATGTAGACCACCTCTCCAGATCTACGCATTTCATTATTCGCCATTTCTTTTTTTTAGAGAAGCGGCGAAATACACACCTG
>OU015490.1:109016047-109106815 GCA_907164885.2 Dolomedes plantarius | reverse complement strand
TACGGAGTACATTCAAAGTAAAAACATCGGTCAATGTATGCAATTAATGCCAATATATATATAATAAATACGACGATCAATGTATATAATTGATGTAAAATATATATATATTTATAAAAAAATTGTAAGGGATATTTTTATAGACAAAATAATGTAGAAGAAGATATTCAAATTAAATCTAATATAAAGAATACTAAAGAATATAGTACAGTTAATATAGTACAGTTTCTAGAACATTTCTTTTACTGTTTCTAGAACATTTCTTTAATATTTTTTTGGATAATGTCCAATCGTCTGCCGCATTAGCAAGAAAAAAAAATTATTTTTTGTCTATTTAGTTTTTATGCACGTGACGATAAATTTATTTAAAGTACCAGAAAAGGAAGTCACGTGATCAGCATTTAATAAATTAAATTCTAAAAATTAATCTTTAAAAATTCACCAAAAATCAGGAACTGGAGGTAAAGATTCGAAAAAAATTTCATTTTAAAGGAATTTTTATGATCTTTCTTGTGATATAAATTTTATAACCCTCAAATTATTATTTTAAATGCAAACGTAAAAAAAGTTTAAAAAACAGCTTAAAAATTTAATTTAAAAAAATCTAAGAAGAATTTTTGAAAAATCTTTCTTAGTGCACCCCTACACTATAAGAAGAATCGCCATGCAAAATTTCAGCCCTTTAGGTCCAGCGGTTTTGGTCTGTGCGTTGTATGTCAGTCAGTCAGTGAATGAATGAATGAATGAATGAATGAATGAGTCAGTTACGGAACTGTTTTATATATATATATATATATATATACACTCAAGAGCCAAAACATTATGACCACCCCTACATTTTGCAATGAATTCGCCTGGATGACGTGGAAGGCACGTGATCAGGTGGAAGTGGTATTTAACTGCTGCTGGAGAGTCTGAAGAATCATTCTTTCACTTAATTCTGTGTGTGATGGGAAAGGCTGCGGATCTAAGAGACTTTGATAGAGGGCAGATTGTAATGGCTCGAGGGCTCGGAACAAGTATTTCCGAAACTGCACGACTCTTGGGTTGTTCGCGACCTACAGTTGTTAGGATTTACGCAAAGTGGATGAATGACGGTGAAACCAGCAGTAGACGACATGGCGTTGGACATCCACACGCTATCAAAGAAAAAGGTCGTCGGACACCGTCTCGCATGGTGAAGCAAAACCGGAGCCAGACAGTGGCTCAGCTGACAGCCCAATACAATGCAGGGCCAAGTAGAATAGTATCGCAGCACACTGTTCAGCGGACACTGTTGGATATGGGGCTACGCAGCAAACGTCCCACTCGTGTGCCTTTGCTGACCAAGCGTCATCGCCAACTGCGCCTGCGCTGGGCCCGGGAACATCGCGAATGGTCCATGGATCAGTGGGAGAGATTTGCCTGGTCAGATGAATCACGGTTTGTCATTCATCACGCCGATGGCCGTGTCAGGATACGCCGTCTTCCAGGTGAACTGTTGCTCCCTCAATGTACAGTAGGTCATACACAGGCCGGTGGTGGCGGTATTATGCTTTGGGGGACGTTGTCTTGGGCGTCTCTGGGACCCGTGGTTGTGGTAGAGCAGACCATGAATGCTACAGGGTATCTGAACATCATTGCGGACCAGTTGCACCCTTACATGGCCTCTGTTTTTCCAGCTGGAAACGGAATGTTCCAACAGGACAACGCCCCGTGTCACAAGGCTAAAATTGTGTTGGAGTGGTTCCAGGAACATGATGCTGAATTGCAGTTAATGTCCTGGCCGCCTAACTCACCGGATTTCAATCCGATAGAACACATTTGGGATGTCATGGGACGGCAGCTCAGAGTTCAAAGACTACCAATTCGCAATATCTCGGATTTGCGTGACCGTTGCTTAAATATCTGGTACAATCTGTCTCTGGCCATCTACCAAGGACTTGTGGCATCCATGCCAAGGCGGCTTGAAGCTGTGTTGCGCGCCAAATGTGGGCCAACTCGTTATTGACAGGTGGTCATAATGTTTTGGCTCTTGAGTGTACACTGGTGTAAGAAATTAAGAGAATTTGCAGACTTCGTCGATTATCTCTAGAACTACTGTACCGATTTTAATGAAATTTAATATGTACATACATTGATACAATACAAAACAAATAATCATTCAATAATTGTAATACACACGCACGATCGTGCGTAACACTCTTTGGATTCAGAAGGTATGAAACAGCGGTAGCAGAATAAAAAAAAAAATGGGTTAATAGATGGTGTTATTTGGCAGCAATCGGTTAATTTCAAATTGTAGCAGTAAAATTGAGTAACCACCAACGGTTAGATAATGGAAAGATGTGGTGAATTTTGGGGAAACTAGAAGCAGGCCAATCTCAATTCCAAATTTGTAGAGAGTTCAATTTAACGTCCAGCATCGTGTGTAACTTGTGGAAACAGTTCCAGGATACCGTATCCATTGAGAGAAAGCCTAGGCAAGGTCGTCCAAGAGCCACGACGCCCAGAGAATATCGCCATTTGTCGATTATAGCGAGGTGTAACAAGAGTGCTACAGCTTCTCAGCTCTCTCGTCACTTGCATACAGACACAGGACCCCGTGTATCAAGGGTGACTGTTTCCAAAAGACTTCATGAGAGAGGGTTGTTTACAAGATGACCTGTTGTGTGTGTCCCGCTCACTTCTACGAACAGGAGAATCCGTTTATCATGGTGCAGAGAGCAGAGAGATTGGAGTATGGAACAATGGGCGACCGTTCTATTCACTCATGAGTCCCGGTTCAGCCTAAACACCGATTCTCGCCGTATGTTCATATGGAGAGAACCAGGGACCTGTTACCTACCCTCCAATGTCCGCGAAATCCATCATTATGGCGGAGGAGGTTTAATGGTCTGGGAAAGCATCACGTTGGATGGCCGCACACCTCTCCATGTCTTTGAAAGAGGCACTGTGACTGGAGTGAGGTATAGGGATGAAGTTTTGGAACACTATGGTGGTTTTAGAACTCTTCTGGTCGACGAATTTCTAGAGAGTGAGGATATTCGCCGGATGGATTGGCCAGCCAGATCTCCAGACCTTAACCCTATAGAGCATGTCTGGGACGCTCTCGGGAGGGCAATTGCAACTCGCAACCCTCCTCGAAGAACCATCCGGGGAATGAAAACAGTGTTTCTGACCGATTGCTACAGGAAATGAACCAATTGCCACAGGAATTGATAAGCTGCCTTATTTCAAGTCTGAAATCACGCTGCGAGACCTGTATATCTGTAAGATCGGACCATACCCCCCTATTAACCCGTCTATTAATCCATTTTTTTGTTTATTCTGCAACCGCTGTTTCATACCTTCCGACTCCAACGAGTGTTACTCACGATCTTGCGTGTGTATTACAAATATTGAATGGTTATTTCTTTCGTATTGTATCAATGTATGTACATATCAAATTTCATTAAAATCGGTACAGTAGTTCTACATCGACCAATAATCGACCAATTCTGCAAATTCTCTTTAATTCTTACACCAGTGTATATATATTAATATATATATATATATATATATATATATATATATATATATATATATATATATATAGATATATATATATATATATTTATATATATATATATATATTTATATATATTTATATATATATATATATATATATATATATATATATATATATCTATATATATATATATATATATATATAATATATATATATGACAGGCGTTGGCTTTGCCTGCTATTATATCGTTTGCAGTCTTCTTGTTTTACAGTCCATGGCATCGGGGGAAGGCATATACTCAAAAATGACTCAGCATTGTATCCAACAAGTAGAGTTTATTTAGTTCAATTCCATGTAGACCACCTCTCCAGATCTACGCATTTCATTATTCGCCATTTCTTTTTTTTAGAGAAGCGGCGAAATACACACCTGGAAGCATCGATTTTTATCCCGTGCTGTGCCAAAAATTCGCGGGCATCTCCGCGCGTCAACTCCCCTGCACATGCGCATAGCCCAAACCAGACATATTTCAAGGAGAATTATATAATATTTCCCCCTCGAACGCAAAACCCACAGGCGCGCCAAGATTACATAATGAAAAGGGGAATTTCTCTTTCCCAATTCGCGTCTTGAATTACGAGCAATTAGAGCCGAATTACGCCACGAATAAAATTTAATTCCCAAGCTCCCTTTAAATATAAGGTAATCATTCTTTTCCCACTTAAATTCTGACATATATATATATATATATATATATATATATATATATATATATATATATGACATGTTTCGTATCCATTTCGTTATTAATTAAAGACAATCGTGGACCGAATGATTAGATGAGATGACAGAGATCGCTTAAATTCGTTTATTTTCCTTATTAGTATCAGAGCTCAAACATAATTGTGCAACCACTCCTCCCAGGTTCTCTATCAAGACATACGTCTTCTCTCAATCAGATCTCTGTGCCGACTGACTAGCTTTTCTTTGTTAAAATCCCGCCCAATCTTTCCGCTGATTCATCATGGAATATTCTCCACATTTCTCTTATGTAACTCTTTATGTAACTTGCTCCTGCCGAAAAATATCTCTTTTCTGAACAGCACCCGTCTAGTGGCGACCCCTATTGCTATTTTTTGCTATTAATAACCCTTCTTCTTTTATGGCAAACTGTCGTGAGTTAATAATTTTTGATTATATATTCCCCTTTTTCCCGAACAAAAGCCCCCTTATATTTTAGTTTTATGTTTTTCCTTACAACTCCCCCCCCCCATCCTCTGAAGGCCTGCATACAAGAATGGCCAGTTCAGTGCAGCAAGTCTCCAGAAGAGAAAACTTAAATTTAATTCAAACTCAACTGAGAGTTGCTTGAAAAGGATACTGATCAGGGCTGCAGTCCCTAAGCAACAAAATTAAATGAAAACCTAAATGAAAACTATTCCTAACTTAATTTATCCTTTCTTATTTCTAACTTGGTTTCCTAAATATCTCTAAATGAAATTATTATTGTACACAACCATGAAGGAGCTGTAGATGAAATATACAACTTACAGCTGTCTCCAGTCGAGACAGAAACTAATATATCACATTATTAATCATTATAATAAAGTTCACAACATTATCTACAAAAGTCAAAAAGAATTTAAGGCACTTATCATAACAAAATTAAATCACTAAATATGCATTATTATTATTACCTTGACACGTGAAAATTAAGTATTCGATAGTTAACAATAGTACCCTCTTTTCTTTTTATCAATTATCCACAACAATTTTAAGTAGTAAGAATTGGACTGCCACAATTAAAGTTACACATATGTTCACATGCTTGAATTTTATCAAGTCCATGCCTAGTATTGGCTACCCTGGTGTTCTATAGTTCTTTGATTAGTTACAAAATTCTTAATTCTTCATCAATAGCATTCTTACTCCAGCTTTTTGGACAGTTCCAGAAAACATTTCACATATAAATTCAAACATATTAATAAAATATCATTAAAAACAAGGAAATAATTCAAAAGTATTGAAAAATAGATATTGTGGCGCCACGTTTCCCAGGAGGCCTCCATCTTGTTAGCTATTTTGTCTCTGTAAAGACTCAGAGGCAAAAAACATTAATATTTGGCACTATAAGAAATTCGACTTTTCTCAGAGGATCCAATTTATAACACATCATATTTTAAGCTTCATCAATTTCATATATCTTATAGAACTTTTTCAACATTTTAAAATTTACTTACATGAAATTCAACACTTCTTCATAATTTAATTTACAATTTTCATTTAGAAATAATTTTCAGTTACAATTTGCCACATTAAATTTTCATAATGACAGATTCATTATGTAATACAGTTCACTTCTGGTTACTGGTGTACCACTCCTTCTTCTGTGTACATTAGGGTGGAACGAAAAAAACTTTTTTTTTAATTTCAATATGCTCTAGTTTTCAAAAGTTGCCTTTTAACAAAATAAAGACGGAAATTAAATATTGGCGTAACTGGTGCATGTTTTCAGTTAGCGCAAGAAGGGCAAACTTTTGGTTTTTATTAAATTTTTGACAAATTTCGCAATTATTTTGAAATTGAATACACTTGTAGAACAAAAAAGTAGCGAAATATGTAATTTAAACATTCCTTTTAGTCAGGAGATCTGCTAAACAGATTATATAATACATTTTACTTCATAAAAATAGTACACATAAAGGCACTTAAGGACGAGGCCCTTAAAAGACACTCGGACATCACGGTGGAACGAAAAAAAATTTTTTCGGAATTTCAATATGCTCTAGTTTTCAAAAGTTATCTTTTAAAATTAAAATTAAGAATATAAAACTTTTTTGCTCTACTAAAATATTTTCAAGTGCCGCAAAGGGCTTCAAAATGGATATTTTTATGAAAAAGTAATTATATTTGTATTTTTTGTTCATTTCTTTTATAGTATATTAAAATAATGTATATTTTATGTAAATAAAATATTCAAAATATGATATTTTGACAGAAAACTTGCATATTCTAAGTAATTCTAATTTTTAGATGCCATAACAGAACAACTGATTTTGTGGAATTTCGCGATTTTCATCATATTAATTTTACATTAGCATATTCTTATAATACACATTGGAATGAAAGAAAAACAATTTTTAATTGACGGACCTTAGTTAAAATAAACAAATCACACTTATTTAGAAAAATATTAATGTAATGTCTATTATGGCAAAACTTTATTTTGAAAAAAATATTCATGTTTTTCAAAAGTCCATATTAATCACACATGGTTTCCATTACTTATTTCACTGACACATTGAATTGTTTTTTTGTTACAAATTTTGGCATTATTTTTGAGAATGTATTTTTGTTTTTATCAATGCATCTCTTGGAGAAGTACCACGAACGAACGAGGATGACCAGGTAACTAATTTAACAATCCTTTCTACTACTTGTGTGTGACATGGAATGTGGTTGAAGTCAATAATTTGTTTCTCGTGATCAGATTCTTTTGCTTCCTTTATAAGCAGTTTTAGTTTGTCATCAGAAACGTCCCTCGTCACAGGAGGTTCTGTTACTTTAACACAATTCCATTCAATCATATCAATATAATCCTTGGCATCAAAGTTTATACGTGGAACTAAATTATTTCTGATGCCTCCTTCATTTTCCGCCCTTGCTTTTAGAATCCGGCGTAATCTAAGCTCTCTTACATGACTGCGATGGTCTAATATCATACAAAGGAGGAGATTTTCCGAAGCGACAAAGTATGCATTTCTTTGAATGACAGGGTCAATTACATTTTTAAGAGTCTAATTGAGGTAACGTGAATAGTTTAAAAGTTTCCACAAGTGCTTCGATCCACGGATACAAGATGGTTTCAGCTTTATGTTAAACCAAATTGGTGCATAAACTTTCAAAATGTACTCAGTCAGTATTCGGAGATTTTTTGCAGGACATTCTGTTCCCACATGCAAGCGAAGTATTCGGTTTGCTAATGTAAGCCATCGTGAATGACAAAATTTTCCTGGTTTTCTCATGGAGAAATCAGAAGAGCACTTTCTAACAGAGATTGCATTATACATTTCTAACAAATATTTTGGGTCCACACTTAAGTCATCCTTAATTTCTAGGAATGTAATGTTATTTTCAATAGAGGAAAATTCAATCACTGGAAGTTCAGATCAGTTTTCTAGTTGTTTAAGAATTTCTCCTCCAAATTCATTTGGGCCTGTAGTTTTTCCATCTAGGAAACAAAATAGGTGACGTAGGGGTAGTTCATTTAAATTATTGACTTCAACAACATTCCATGTCACACACAAGTAGTAGAAAGGATTGTTAAATTAGTTACCTGGTTATCCTTGTTCGTTCGTGGTACTTCTCCAAGATATGCATTGATAAAAACAAAAATATATTCTAAAAAAATAATGCCAAAATTGGAAACCAAAAAAAATTCAATGTGTCAGTGAAATAAGTAATGGAAACCATGTGTGATTAATATGGACTTTTGAAAAACATGAATATTTTTTTCAAAATAATGTTTTGCCTTAATAGACATTACATTAATATTTTTCTAAATAAGTGTGATTTGTTTATTTTAACTAAGGTCCGTCAATTAAAAATTGTTTTTCTTTCATTTTAATGTGTATTATAAGAATATGCTAATGTAAAATTAATATGGTGAAAATCGCGAAATTCCACAAAATCAGTTGTTCTGTTATGGCATCTAAAAATTAGAAATACTTAGAATATGCAAGTTTTCTGTCAAAATATCATATTTTGAATATGTTATTTACAGAAAATATACATTATTTTAATATACTATAAAAGAAATTAACAAAAAATACAAATATAATCACTTTTTCATAAAAATATCCATTTTGAAGCCCTTTGCGGCACTTGAAAATACTTTAGTAGAGCAAAAAAGTTTTATATTCTTAATTTTAATTTTAAAAGACAACTTTTAAAAACTAGAGCATATTGAAATTCCGAAAAAAAAATTTTCGTTCCACCGTGATGTATGAGTGTCTTTTAAGGGCCTCATCCTTAAGTGCCTTTATGTGTACTATTTTTAGGAAGTAAAATGTATTATATAATCTGTTTAGCAGATCTCCTGACTAAAAGGAATGTTTAAATTACATATTTTGCTACTTTTTTGTACTACAAGTGTATTCAATTTCAAAATAATTGCGAAATTTGTCAAAAATTTAATAAAAACCTAAGTTTGCCCTTCTTGCGCTGACTGAAAATATGCACCAATTACGCTAATATTGTTGTTTGTGTAGTTGTGTAGTAATTGTGTAGTATTGTGTAATTGTGTGTAGTTGTGTAGTATTGTGTAATTGTGTGTTTGTGTAGTTGAGTGAACAAATGCTTAGTTGGGTCAGAGGAGAGCAGGTTCAACAATTTCCCACCGTCTTAACCACAACTGACAACTCTAAACAAAATTTAGATCGAATAATTGGTGCGTATAGTGCACAACACTGAAACTCTAGGTTGGGAAAGGCTCAAAAGAGATCAGTATTCACTCACTGACTCCAGAAAAAGGAAAGGATTTAACACCCAGCCAACCAAGAGGAAAAAGGTAACCCGTTCACTCATGAATTCCAATGGGGAAAACATGAGTCAACAGAAACCTGAAGGAAAGGGAGGACAAAGGAGCGGTCATTCCACAGCCTGTCTTTGGTCATTATTTTGTTTATTTTGGATTAATTCATCACTTAAAGTGGCTGACACGTAGAATTGCTTATCTACAAATGATTAGGTAATTGGGATGACTTCCAACGTGTGGGTAGAAGTGGGTGATAGTATAGAACTTCAGGAAAGAGGGAATTTAAAAAAGGTAAAAGAATTTGACTTGTCATAATCGGTGGTTGACTCATAAGATCCAAAACATCACATAAAACAGTTTTCTAGTAGAGAGTTTAAATCAAGACAGTTTTTTTTAAAATTATTTTTAGACAACACACAAGGAAATAAATCCAAAAGAAATGGATCTCTGAGCTTGAGGTTGGTCATAATTGGGCAAATATCACATACAGTTCAGCTTATAAAACAATTCAAAACATTATAAACTAGTGATAAACATTTCAACATACTCAGATTTTGTAGATTTAGAAAAAGTTCTTTCAACAGTTATTTAAATTTTAACTCATATCATACAATTGATAAAGTCAAATAAAAAATCAATACAATTCATATTATAGTTTTTCCTTAATTTCAGAAATACAATTTAATTTTCATAGTTTTATCATTATTAACATTCAAAATTCACAATTTCAATTTTATTTGCAATTAGTACAAAACTTTCCTTATTTTCCCCCCTCCCCCCCAAGAAATGCTGCATGAACTCAAATTTATTTTAATTTAAACTCATTTTGTGGATGAAAATGTCTTAATCTTGTTGAATATACAATGTCGGTGGCTTTACCAGTATATTGATTTGGTCTGTTAATTTCAAAATTTACATTAGATAGTTGACTTAAAATTGTATAGGGGCCTGAATAAGGTGGATCTAGTTTTCTTGAATTTGGGTATTTAAATTCTTCGTGCATCACTAAGTCACCAATTTTAAAATTTGACTGAACAAAATGTTTATCGTATATTTGTTTATTAATTTTATGGTGTTGAATAGTTCTTTGCATTGCAATTTTCCTGGCTTTCTCAACAGGTGGGTAATTTAATGAAGTTGTATTGGGCAAAGGTGAATCATATGGTAGTATTCCAAATAAAAGGTAGTTTGGGGAAAAACCAGTCACAGAATGGGGTTGATTATTGTATTCAGAAGTTTCTTGTTCTAAAATTTTTGTCCAGGGAATTTTTTTGGGAAGAAGAATTTACTTTACATCTTAATTTTGCTACTATTGTTTGATTACATCTTTCATTCTTCCCATTTGTCTTAGGTCTATGCGAACTGGTCAATAATTGTCGTACATTGTGATGCTTCAAAAATTTCTTAAATCTGGAAGAAGTGGATGCAGCATTTTTATCACTGAGTATTTGCTTTGGAACCTTAATATTGAAAACTTGTCTCAAACAATTTGTGTATGTTTCACTGGTTACACTCTTTGAGGGGAATGTCCATATATATATCTGGTTGCATGATCAATTACAAGATGAAGATATTTTTTTGTTGAATTGTAATAATTGAAACCCCCAACAGTATGAACTGAAATTAAGTCAAATGGTTCTTTCGCCACAGGCACTTGCTCCATCAGTCCAAATTTTTTCTGAGTTGATTTTTTATTCTTTTGACAGGTTTCACAACAACGAACAAAATTTGCTATGTCTACAATTATGTCTTGCCTATAGTAAATTGGGAAAATTAACTTTAACATCTTTTTTACACCTGGGTGACCAAACTTTTCATGAGCTGAATTTATTAATTTTACTCTTAGTGATGGCGGAACTACAATTTTGACTAAGTTTTCCTTTTTTGCAGTTAAGACTCCATTATATTTTTTATACTTAATGTTATTTATATTATCATCCCACTGTCCTTTAATTATTTCATCTGTGCTTAGGAAATAACAATATTTCTTAACAAAATGACTTGCAGGGTTTCTGGATAATATATTAGCCTCATGATTGCATTTTCCCTTAATATACACAATATCATAATCATACATTGATAATTTTAATGACCATCTAAATAGCCTGCCAGTTAAATTTTTTACATTTTTTAGCCATTGTAATGCAGAGTAATCTGAATGCATTGTAAATTTCTGGCCATGTAAATAACAATGATATTTGTCAATCGAATCAACAATTTTCAAGAATTCAAGCTCAGTTATGACATAATTTTTCTTATGTTTTCTTAATTGTCTGGAATGAAAAGCTATTGGGTGTATTTGTCCATTTGGATGTTTTTGTTTCAAAACTGCAGCTATTGCTTCTTGACTGGCATCAACGTACAAGTGGCATGGATAATTTGGATTATATAAAGTCAAAATTGGTTTTGAAATTAACTCATTTTTTAATTTTTGATATGACATTTGAGATTCAGGGGATCAGTTCCATTTTACATCTTTCTTTAATAATTTGTGGAGTGGTAATCTTAACTTTGCATAATCTTGAATGAACTTTCGGTATACATTTATGGAACCTAAAAATCTTTGGAGTTCTTTTACATTTTTGGGTGGTAACACTTTTTTTATTGTCTCAATGTTTGTATTTTGTGGAGAATATTGTCCTTGTGACACCTCATAACCTAAGAAATTTATTTCCTTCTTTGCAAATTGACACTTTGATTTCTTTAGTTTGATATTTTCTTGTTTACAGATTTCAAAAATTTCTTCTAAGTGTTTCATATGTTCATTAATATTTTGAGAAAAAATTATTATGTCATCAAAGTAATTTAGTGCATATTTTATTTGATACTTGTTTAAAATTTGTCTAATTGCTCATTGAAAAACACTTGGAGAATTCTTCCAACCAAAGGGGAGCCTGAGCCCCTCATATAGTCCAAAATTAGTAGTAAAAGCTAATTTTTCTGTGTCTTTGTCATGTATTGCAATATGCCAATAACCCGAAGTTAAGTCAAGTGTTGAGAAGTACCTTGCATGGGTCAGTTGGTCTAAGAGGTCATATATTTTTGGAATAGGTTCTGAATCAAATTTTTTGATAGAATTGAATTTACGATAATCGATCCATAAATGAGTTTTTCCTTCTCCTTTCTTGTCTACTAAACACACTGGTGATGCAAATGGTAAATGGGATGGTTTAATAAATCCTGATTTTAACAACTCATTTATTTGTTTTTGTATTTCTAAATTTTCAGTTTGTGAGGAAGGATAAGGTCTAAGAGCTATTGGAAGTTCTGAAGTTAAGTGGACTCTTTGAGGTTCTAATTTTATTTTTCCTACATCATATTTATCTCTTGAAAATACTTTATCAAATTTCCCTAAAATGCAATCTAATTTTGATCAGTCCTCAGGTATTTGTTCTGGGGCCAAACTTTCCAAAACATCACTGGGCATTTTAAAAAGAGCATTCAGAGTACCATCGGGGATACCTGATTCCTCCTTAAACTCAACATTATTGTTTACAGTTCTATTTTCAATTTCAAAATCCTCACATCTCAAGTTTGGTTCTCTCACATTAGGGTTTAAGTCATTTTTTTGTTTCACACAATCATTTTTTAAAACACTGTTTACATTTGAATCATCACAAGAAACATTTTCATTTTCAAATTTCTGCTTAAGTGAATGACCATTTTTAACACTGCTATAACTTTTAAAAGTTTTACCAACATTATTACAATTTCTTAAATTCTTAGCATTACACACATTACAAGCATTACATTTTTCACCACAATTATCAAAATTTTGTATATGAAATGCATTAGGACTTTTAAATTTATAATCACAACATAATTCAATTCCATTTCTACATTGATATACCCTTAAATTTTTAAAATTAATTTCAAATGTAAACTTTCTTATTTCATTAAGACCTAATAATAAATATGGTAACTCTGTGTCCACAACATATAAGCTTATTGCTTTTTGAATTTTTCCAATCCTGACATTAGTTGTTATTACATCTTTCACATTGATTTGACCATCTGTTTGGTTTAAAATTATATTTTGATGGTCTAGAACTTTTAAATTTGTTAAATTTTTACATAATTTTTCTGATATTATCGTCACTGAAGAACCCGTGTCCAAAAGACACAAAATTTTAAAGTCACTCACCTCTGCAGATATTAGTAGTCACATTCTCTCCTCTCTGGTTTCATTTGGTCATTTTTTGAAAATTAGATGATTCATTATAGTTACTCCTTCTGTTTTGCTCTTGACGATGTCTCCCTCGCTGTCCATAGTCTCCTGCAAAGTTTTCTCTTCTTGGTCTGAAAAAATTTCTTTCTTGGTTGTCTTCACTGTAATTACTTTCAAATTATCTTGACTGGGATCTGGTGTTGTTTCTTTCTCTCCAGTGCTGGAATCCGGCTGTCTGCTGTGATGCATTTCCGATGTTTTTCTTTTCGTCGTTTGTTGATCTGCTGTCTTGAGTTTTAATTGACGTAAAAATCTTCTTCGCTAAATCAAACCACTCACTTATGGATTTTATTTGCTGTATACTGAGAAGAGTGTTCATCTGTGTTGGCGTGTCCATTGTTAGGCTTTCTATTATTTCAATTTCTTGTTTTTGCAATGACGTTCCAAGTTCCACCTTTTTTTTGTAGTACTCTTGTAGATCTCCATCCTCCGTTAATCTGAGATTTCTGTATTGTCTCTCCATTTCTTGTCTACTGCGCGAAAAGACTGACGTTAAATTTCTCCTGATTTCTGCATAACTCTTCTTATTCAACTGCGTCGCTATCATGAAGTCGTGAATTTCGCCATCCAAATAATGTAAAATATTTTCTCTCCTCCAATCTTCATCCAAATTCAAAACATTACATTTTTCTTCATAGAGTTCTATCCAAGGCAGAATATTTCCAAGTTTCAGATTGTCGTACTTCGGGATCATTAACTTTATTTTCTGCAATTCTCCCCTCTCTGCTGTTTTTCCACTGCATTTTCTTAATGTTAGAACTTCTTTTTTTCCGTGTCTGTCACTTGCTTATGTTTCACATTTATTCTCATCTTTATTTTCATAATCATCATTTACTGCTGCACCATCGTCTTTTTCTTCCTCCTTAACCTTCGTTTTTTCCATGTTTCTCGTTTATTGTTGATTTAAACGAACGCAAAAAAAAATTTATTATTATTATCTTTTTTGTCACCAATTATAGTTGTGACAAAATTCAGTCATCTGATGCCCGGAAGTCCCAAACAGTCCGTTTTAAGCACAGTTACTTTTCAAATTGTCATGTCTTACCAATGAAAAGAAAAAGTTTCATACAAAGCGTGATTCACAGTCATTTAGATTTTTCTATTTTTTGAAAAAAAAAGAAGGAAATTTCAATATCGGAGCTCACGTTGTCAACCAGTCACGAGAAAGAAACACTTACTGGATGGAAAGACGAGTGGTTGTAATTGACGATCGTCGGCTTATCGAAAAAAATTTTATAATCTCACCGACGTAGACTGTACAATCCTGCCGGCTTTTGACATGTTTCGTATACATATGACATGTTTCGTATCCATTTCATTATTAATTAAAGACAATCGTGGACCGAATGATTGGATGAGATGACAGAGATAGCTTAAATTCGTTTGTTTTCCTTATTACTATCAGAGCTCCAACATAATTATGCAACCACTCCACCCAGGTTCTCTATCAAGACATACGTCTTCTCTCAATCAGATCTCTGTGCCGACTGACTAGCTTTTCTTTGTTAAAATCCCGCCCAATCTTTCCGCTGATTCATCATGGAATGTTCTCCACATTTCTCTTATGTAACTCTTTATGTAACTTGCTCCTGCCGAAAAATATCTCTTTTCTGAACAGCACCTGTCTAGCGACCCCTATTGCTATTTTTGCTATTAACAACTCTTCTTCTTTTATGGTGAACTTTCGTGAGTTAATAATTTTTTATTATAAATTCCCCTTTTTCCCTAACAAAAGCCCCCCTATATTTTAGTTTTATGTTTTTCCTATATATATATATATATATATATATATATATATATATATATATATATATATATATATTATATATATATATGTAATATATATATATATAAATATATTATATATATATATATATATATATATATATATATATATATATATATATATATATATATATATATATATATAAATAAAAAATTTAAGGAATTTTGTAAGTCTTATAATTGCATATATATAATCGAATGTACTGTTTGTAAATTAAAGTATATTGGACAGACTAAAAATACATTAAATAAACGTCTAAATCTACATAGAAGTCAGGTATATAATATTAATGATAAATCTGTCTCTCACGAAATTGAACAGTTTGGAAAACATGGACTGGATAATACGAGGGTATCTATAATAGACATAGTGGGTAGTCTGTCTTTGAGACTTTGGTGGGAAATCACCACATGACTCAATTCAACACCGTATATCCGTATGGCTTAAATACAAGAATTTATGAACATATTACTAGTTACGATACAATTTCTGACGGCTATACTCCTAGCATTAGGGATACTTATGGTACAAAAAATAAAGTAACTAAACGTAAAGAAGAGGTGGACGAAAGAAAAGCTATAATTGGAATAATTATTTAAATGATTTAATGGATTTCAGCAGGGTAATTAAAGAAAATAATATTATTCCATACAATTGGATAAAAAACTTAATATATGGTACCAGAAAAAAATGGCTACTGAGTCTTTGGCTATATTGCCGTAATAAGGAATTTACGTCGTTATTTGAAAGGGATTCAATTATACCTCTTACTTTCTTAGATTTTATAAAATCAAGATGTCACTTTTATAATATTGAATTAACTGACAAAGAAAAATCTAAAGGTGATAAATTAAACTATTGTAATATTACATATTCAAATAAAGTATTTGACTATATTTCATTTAATAAAATCTTTAATGATAAGGACTTTAATATTCCAATCAACGGTATAAAAATTAGCGTGAGTTTTAAGTACAATTTACCAGTTGGACGAAACGTTTTTAACTATAATGAAGTTTCTAAGAATTTGTCGTCAGTAGATTATAAACAGTGCATTTATTCGGAAAATGATATGTATTACGATATACATCACAAACATAACATAACAGGAGATCTTGATATCGTTAAGAATATTACTTTAAAAAATTTACTACTCTGCGGTACTAAATAGCGAATTGAAAAGTACTATTTTGTATTGGAAAGCGTTAAAAAGGAACTTGAGGAATTTATATATAGAATAGCTGTTAAATATAGCTGTCCATTAATTGCATTTTATGAATGGCGTTTCAAAGTTAATAATGCTATATCTCATTGTTATAGGCCTGAATATCTAAAAGTACAAAATACCGGATTGTTAGGTAAATTAAAAACTGCAATAAGTGATTTGAAAGAACGGTTTGTAATCACATACGTGGATAAGGTTGCGACAAGTTACGCTTTTGTATGTAAAAAGTATTATTGTGAATACTTAGAAAATATATATAATGACAAATCTATCTATAAAATTGATCTTTCATCATTGGATCAGAATAATAAACGTATAAGGGCGTTATATCGTAAAATTGGCTTTAAAATCACGAACATTAAATACCCTTATTTAGTCTTAGTTCCTAAATTCCATAAAATTCCTATAAAGTTTAGACCAATAACTGTGAGTTATAAATCGCATTTAACATATGCAAATGATCGCTTATTGGCTATTCTTTAAGTCGTATATAAGGAACTAATTAAGGAGGGAGGATATATGATCAGGAATAGTTTTGAGGTAATTGATAAGTTAAATAATGAAAGTGGTATTAATTATATAAAGAGTTTTGACTTCGCAGATTTATTCAACACTATTAATATAAACGATTTATTTGATATTACTAAAAATCTTTATGAAAAATATGACCTAAAAAAGTACATAACATATAATCGTTATGAGACTCTAGTGCAGTTGGTACTTAAAGAGACATATTTATATGACGGTACACATTTAATATATATATATATATATATATATATATATATATATATATATTAATATAATATATATATATATATTTATATATATATATATATATATTAATATAATATATATATATACACATACCAGATTACCATGCAACCTATGAGAATAAATCATAGTAATTCGTGACATGTAAACTAGTAGTAACTCATGTATCGCTTTCACTTCCCTGATATCTCTGTTAGAGAATCATAAGAATCGTTGAAGCACATTTCAATGTGAAAATTTATTGCATTCGTTTCATGACTTATAATAACATATACAGCTCTTTAGAAGCCATTAACGCTGCCCGCCTTTTCTCACTTTCAGAATTCCTTTTATTCTGTATAATGACGGAAGATCGCGTGGAATGACAAAAAGTGAGTAAAAATCTCATTAAGGAGAAATCTTCCCCCTAGAAAAAAATATCAAAATATCAAAGGTAAGAGCTATTATTTATCTCCAGCCACTGAAGATGAAGCAACAGGTTGGTGGTGCTTCCTTAATGGAGTGCATTCTTTAATAAAATCATGTTCTTCTCTAGAATGTCCTATTAATAGGGAACATAACATAATTACGGACGCACTGCATTTGAGAAGAAAATGGAACATATTTGAAGATCTGTGGGCGAATGACAGTGCTATATCTTTTTTCCACAGAATTTTAAAGTATATTGGGTATTCAAAGTAAAAAAATACGACAAAGTCGTAGTACACGAAAAAAAGACATTTATTGATGATAAAAAAAAGACATGCATATGGTTATGTATGGTCTAAAATAAATTTTAGCATGATTTTCGCTCTTCTAAAATCAATTAGTAAAATAATTAATAAATCTTGTCGGAGTCCTTTTTAAGGATTGTTGACACATGGGGTAGTAACAGACTCGTCTCCTCGTTTGGAACCTGATATATACCTTTTGCGGTTCAGTATTCTTTCGAATTTTAGCCTCACGTGTTAAATATAGCCTACTGACAGCGCATTTTCTGACTGAAAACTGGACATGATTGCCTCCGTCACTCATCTTAGTCGACTTCAATGTCGAATCTGAATTGATGAATGTTGCACACCTAATAATCTTCTCGGCTTCGACTGAAGTATCTACCCTCTCGCCTTATCGGCAGGCCAAAGTCTGGTTGTCAGTTTTGTAGTTTTGATTTATTTTGTTTTGTAAATGTCAATTTTATTTGCTGAATTCTACATTAACTAACACACACACACACACATATCTATATCAATCTATCTATCTATCTATTTATATATATATATATATATATATATATATATATATATATATATATATATATATATATATATATATGAGAGGGGTTCGCAAAATGGCTTCAATAACTATATCAAATTGTTAAAAAATAACAAAGTTTTATTTTACGGTTCACACAACACTCATCACATATCAGTTAACATGTATCAGGGTTCACCTCTATCAGGTTCTACAATATTGACTCCATTACTCTGTTAACTTCATGTTTCAGGTATTTCTCTCTCACGCTGCAGCCTCCGCACAGCGTCACCTATCCGAATTCTCCAACAGTTTGCTTGAGCCGTCTGCCCGCTCTGGCATCTCAACACTTTCCGTCGGTGTTGCTGATTTCCGTGCACCTCGGAAACTCCGTCCAGTGCGGTTTTCAACAGATCTGTCACCGCTTGAACTTCCTCCGTTAAACTTAAATTCAAGTATGGAGGTTCCTTCATCAAATTCAATACCAATGCAATGTCCGTGCTCATCATTTTTAAATTAAGTCATTTCTAAATTAATGATATTAAACGAAGGTAAAGCCAGCGGAGTGTGATTACGCAAACAAATGAATATGTTTCAGAAAAAATTTTAATATCACATTTAGTTGCAGCTGCTCGTCCTATGACCCGATGCTCAGTTCTGATCCCACATATATATTATATATATATAGATACATACTTATATCTATCTATCTATCTATCTATATATATATATATATATATATATATATACAGTGGAATCTCATTCTATCGTTTTCGATGGGACAGATTGAAATGAACGATAAATGCGTCAAAACGATAGATGCGGACACATAACAAAGCAATATGATCGTTGGTACTGGATAAAATGAACGACACATACGGAAAAACGATGGATCCGAAAACGATCGATCGAGATTCCACTGTATATATATATATATATATATATATATATATATATATATATATATATATATATATATATATATGTGTGTGTGTGTGTGTGTGTGTGTGTGTGTGTGTGTGTGTGTGTGTGTGTGTGTGTGTGTGTGGGTGTGGGTGTGTGTGTGTACTGCTGGCTATTAAAATTGCAACACCAGGAAGGAGACCAAATAACAAAACTTTACTTAATGTACGTATACAGCATAGTAGGAAGATAGCATGGTAAAATTTGTAGGCAATTTGGGGGTATGCAGGGTCCGAAATTAGTATACACAGTTTCCTTCTCTGCCAGCTAAAACTGATCTAACACGGTTAGGCATCGAGTCGAACTGGGCTTGGATGACAGATACGGGCAAGTCATTCCATGTTGCTTCAACCCTATGCCCCACTTCGTCAATCGTAGTGGCTGGAGATTGGTGGCTGACCACTCTCTCAGTTACCCATGACCAGATGTTTTCAATGGGTGAGAGATCTGGAGAACGTGCTGGCAAGGGCAACAGTCGACCGCCCTCTGTGTCAAGGAATGTGAGGACACGACGGAATATGCTGTTTTGTGTTATTTTGTTGAAAGAGGACATCTCCGCGGCCTCGATGATAGGGCACAGCCACCGGCCTTAAGGTCTGAGAAATGTAACGCTGTCTGTACAGATTATCGACGACGCGAACAAGAGGTGTTTATGTCGCATACCCAATGGCTTCCTATACCATCACACCAGGTGCAAGTCCCGTATGATGATATCGAATGCAAGTAGGCCCCGCGCGTTCTCCTCGGTGCCTCCAGACACGGATACGTCCATCATGATGCTGCACACAGAACTGGGTTTCATCTGAAAAGACGACGTGGTGCCACTCCTGTGTCTAGTTTTGTCGTTGGTTGCACCAATGTCGCCGCACCTCTCTATGCTTCTGTGTCAATGGAAGCCGCGAAAATTGTCGCCGTGCAGACAGTCCGTGCTGCTCCAGACGTCGTCGCACTGTCCGTTTGGATACTTGTGCTGTAAACAAAGCCCATTTTCTGACTCAAGGTTCATCATTTGGCTCTACGATCCTGCAAGGCCGTCGTGACAACATGTCTGTCCTCTCGGGCGTTAGTGGCGGGTTGCCGTTGAGATCCTGCATGGCGTTCAGTATGACCCTCCTGAACCCATCGATTCCATATTCGCATGACAGTCGTTGGATTCCTACCAATGCGAGTAGAAATATCGCGGAATGATAAATCGCACTCTTGTTAGACCACGATCCTGCCGCTATAGAACGGCCATCACGACTTTTTGTTCCACAGACAGATGAGGATGCCTCTGACACTATCTTGACTGCCCTTTCGATAGCTTGTGTATGTCATAGGAGATTCCATAGCTTACTTTCAATAAATCCATCCATTTCAGCCATTTTCTCAATTTTTGCACCGGGTATATGTTTAGTCAGTTGAGGTTCTGTAAGTGAACATTTCTGCCAGTTGATCAGTTCTGTATAGTCATTTTCGTGAAAATTGAGAGGCGGAATGACAAAATCATGAGTTGTTTCATTGAGAAGTGTTCGGGCCTTCATGATTCTTCTGGAGTCTAATTTCCTCACATAGGATTGTTTGTCGTGGATCATGGCATTCAGCAGGTTTTCTGGGTGACCATAAAAACCCTTCCTTTGGATTACAGGATCCACTACAAATTTCAGCTCATCGCTCAGATATCTTGAGTAGTGTATAACTTCCCAAAGATGCTGTGCACAAGCTGTGTACGAAGGCTGAGTTTTAGTGAGGAACCAAACATTTGCATACACTTTTACAATATATTCCACAAGTCTTTATTTCAAGTGATGGCTCTTCTGTACCAATATAGAGACGAACTCTCTTTGCCGTTGTAAGCCACCTGGCATGAGAATGTTTTCCTGGTGATTTAGTGGATAATGCTGTTGGACAATTTCCGGAAGATATCACTTGACAGATTTGGTACAAATATTATTCGTCAGTACTAAGTTTATCCACATCAAATGTGGGCAGGTCAACAGTGATTTTCTAAACTTTACAGTTGGTAGTTCTTCAGATAAATCAAGAAGTTTCCCTATAAAACCACAATATGCAAAAGTAACTGTAGTGTTTCCATCTAGATGCCGTATCAAATTACGTAAAGGTGACTCATTGGCATGCAACTGACATATGAGCCACGTCAACGGTCTTCTTACATGCAACTCAAACAGTCGTATCACACCAAATTTAACACCAGTATTGACTGGTATTCCATCCGATCCAGTCAAAACTAAATGCGTGGTGGATAACTGACTTGCCTTCAAATAATCTAAAATGCTAGACAGTATTTCATTAGCTGTGCGCTTTTCTGGAGACACATGACCGAGGAAATTGCTTCCTGGCTCTTGCACTAACATTACATGCTCTTCCATTTTTATTCGTCTGTGGGAAATGCCCCTTTCTTTAACAATTACTAAGATTCAGTATTTTTTTCCATCGAAATATAGTGCCTGCAACGTTGTCTTATCTTCCAATAAACCATTCTGTACGTCAAGGCGAACTTTCTGCCTTTGACGCTCTACTTTACATTTATCGATCACAATAGTAGAGTCCTTTTTCGTAATCAAGCCAATATTACAAGTGTAGCACTTGCTATCAGTGCCCCTTTTCGACTCAAAACTCCAGATCTATCTAATGCTGTTGCCAGTGACGATAATGGAAGTGTCATTCTGGAGCTGCCCACTCCTTTTGAAGATGTAGCAACTTGCTTAAAATCCTCATCAGAATAAAAATAATCTTCACTTTCAGAAGTAGAGCTACCATACATAATACTTTCACTTTGTTGTGTTTTGCTATTTATCTCAGTTTCAGATATTTGCTTATTCACTCGTTCAGCATCCATTGCTTTCATTGCCACACTTAAGTTTTAGCACCCTAGTGATTTTAGCATCCAAATTCCACATATACATTTTTCGACGATCTCTGGTCCTTCAAAAATTCTGATTATCACCCGGGAGGGGAAAACAAATATTCCGTAATATACCGCGCAGAACAATTACACCATCTACCGGTGAAATTCAAAACAAATTTTGCTGGCCTAGCGGAGGCTTTAAATATGATACTATAACAGAAATTTTTTTTTCACAAACAAAGGGTCTTGCTATGCAGCAATTTCCTTACAAGCAGTTAAAATTTTTCATACTAAAAAAAATTAAAAATAAATAAAAAATGCTTTTTTTTACATTTTTGGAGAAATTACAAGGGTCTGGCGTGGGGCCAAAATATATTTTAATTTTGAAAACAAACATTTTTACAAAAAAAGGGTCTTGCTATGCAACAATTTCCAGTACAGGCGGTTAACATTTTTTATACGTAAAGAATTTTAAAAATAAATAAATAATGTGTTTTTTTCATTTTTAGAGAAACTTCAAGGGCTGGGTGCGAGGCCTAGATACATTTTAATTAAAAGAAAAAAATTACAAACATTTGATAGCAATACACAGCTTTTCCCACCATAGGCGATTTTGATTTTTAAAAAAAAGTAAAAAAACGACCCACCCTAATATACACTGGCCAATGAATTAGAAACCAAGGATTAATATTTTATTGGACCTCCTTTCGTACGGATGACAGCCCGTATTCGCGAAGGCATCGATTCTACAAGCTTCTCGAGTGCATTTACGTCCAGAGAATACCATATATTGACTACACAGACCTTAAGATCCTGTAAATAGGATGGAAGAGGAGATTGCTGTTGGATGCGCCTTTCCAACATGTCAAAAACATTTTCTATTGGAATAAGATCTGGGATTTGCGGTGAGCAGTGAAGCTGTTGAAAGTTCAGTGAACCAATATCGAATGATTCTGGCACGATGTATAGTTGCATTCCCGCCCATGCAGTATCCGTCACCTACAAAGTAAAAATGTAACATTTCAGTATGCACTTGATCTGCCAGTATGTCCAGGTATTGCATGGCTGTGTGTTTACCCTCGACGACCACCAGGGGACCACTTCCATTCCAGCAGAACATGCCCCACACCATGATACTCCCACCAGACCCTTGCACAGAGCGAACAAGCCCCACACCATGATACTCCCACCAGACCCTTGCACAGAGCGAACAAGGCAAGATGGGTTCATGGCTTCATGGGGTTTTCACCAAACTCTGCGTCTTCTATCAGTGCAAAACACAGTATAGCGTGATTCATCTGACCACATAACCTTTTTCCAGTCCTCTTTTGTCCAGTTCCGTCTTTCCAGACACCACTGCAAACGAATTCTGGCATTCCGGGCAAAAATGAGAGGTTTCTTCACAGGCATCCGACTACGTAATCTTATCCTCTGCAATTCTCTGCTCATGGTTCGCCCCGAGATCAGTTGGGACGAACCTTGGTTGAAGATTTCTGTCAGTTGAAGTACAGTAGAGTACCTTTTCTGCCTTACAATCCGTCGCAGGCGATGCCTACTACGGTCTTGGTTTATTGTGTTCGAACCACAGTTACGTCTTTTGGACAAGGACTGTGGGTTTTGTTTCCAACTGTTGAACACCTTCAAAATGGCTGCTTTTGAGAACCCAGTGAATTCTGCGGTCTTCGCAATCGTGGCTCCTGCTAAATGGGCCCCAATAACAAACCCTTTTTCAAATGGTGAAAGATCTGTCATTTTCCCATTCTACTGCGTTTATCGTGAAATGCAGCCTCACAACTTATTTATACTAGTATTCTAATAACCTTTCATCCACGTCATAAACAAGTTTTGTATACGCACGCCACTAGCAAGCATGTCTAGAAACTCTTCTAATTCATTGGCCAGTGGGTGTATATAAGTACGCATTTCGAACATTTTCAATTCAAACCTTCAAAGACTAGTTTGACTTGAAAATTGTGCAAGTGGCTGAATTGTTTTACTTTCGATCCTTAACCTAATCTTCATATATAAACCTGATATATGATTGTCATAGTTTCCACTTTTCATTTACAAATATATGGCTTTAGCCATATTCTAAATATGCAAAATACACGCAAAATAAACTCAATAACTAGTTAAATTCAGCTCGCAGCCTTTAACAACTTGTTTCAGAGCCTGTTCCGTTTTATTCTGTACTGTGCTCTTTACGCATTCATATCCCAAGCATCTAGCTGTGTTTACGCTAATTTAAAATGCATGCTTATAGATTGTCGTTTATTCATGCAGCATTACTTCATTACTGAAACATGTAACTCTTCAAAATTGTCCCTTTCAGATATCATGATAATGAGCGGCATTGACATGATATGACGCTCAAATTTCAACTCACACTATTGTACAAGAATGCAATGATATGCTAATGAAACTTTGTATAAATTTCCCAGTTCCCTACGCGGATAAAATTATAACGCGTGCAGGCATATACGTAAATGAATAATCCTTAATTTTATTTTCCATGAATTGCATTATTCAGATGTTTAAATTATATGTACCATGCATGAATCTACTTTACTTTAGTTTCAAGCATTTAAATTGAGCTGAAAAACAAAATTCTTCTATACATGTGGAACTAAAATTTTCATATATATATATATATATATATATGTGTGTGTGTGTGTGTGTGTGTGTGTGTGTACACACTCTACTGGCCAAAAGTATTGCAAGTTCGAGAAATTTAACATTTTTTCAAGAATAAGCCCCAAAAAATAATGTTTTTTCAATGCAACTGATATTTTTTAATGTCAGTATGTTAAATTATGTAGTTTATAGACGAGATATGATTAAGTTATTGAACAAAAATAATTATTTAATTTTATAAAAAATAGCATACAAAAATTGTACAGGTTATCAGAAATCGACACCCATTTTGATTCCCTGGAACAAAACGAAATAAATAAACAATTTCAAGTTCTTCTGGGCAGAAAAGCTAATAAATGAGTGCAATTGAACCGAAAAGCATTTAATATATTGTTGGGACGTGTCTGGCTTTGATCACAACAGCCACTTCTCTTTTAGGCATGGAATCCCCAAGGTTTTGTGCAACACTAGGTTTTCAATGAGTCCAGACTGCCTGGTTCGTACAGCAAACACCCAGAAAGCCAAATGGTGTGGGGCTGGTTGTCATATAAGTCAAATGGACGACTCCATTTTGTACAGGGAACTCTGAAGAGTTACCAGTATATTAGTGTGCTGAAGGATCGATTGCTTCCTAGTGTTCATGACATGTTCCTATTTCAGCAAGACCTAGCACTCTGCAATCCATCGAAAAAGGCAAGAAAAACTTTAAAATTTAATTTAATTTAATTAGAGTTCAATTCTGAACTCGAAAACGAAACATTCCTAGGCTGAATTTGCAAAACATGGTATTAATGATCTCCCATGGCAAGGAAACTCTCCAGATTGAAATTCTGTTGAGAATTTAAGAAGTATAATTGGAAGGAAAATATCTCAAAATCATCCCAGAACAAAACGAGAGATTCGGGAAACAATAATTAAAATTTGGCACCATGAAATACCGAAAGAAGTGTCGCAAAACCCTGTGGATTCCATGCCTAAAAGAGTGGCTGTTGTGATAAAAGCCAGAGGTGGCCCAACAACATACTGAATGCTTTCCGGTTCAATTGCACTCGTTTATTAGCTTTTCTGCTCAGAAGAACTTGAAATTGTTTATCTATTTCATTTTATTCCGGGGAACCAAAATGGGTGTCGATTTCTTATAAGCTGTACATTTTTTGTATGCTATTTTTTTATAAAATTAAATAATTATTTTTGTTCAATAACTTAATCATATCTTGTCTTTAAACTAATTTAACATATTTACATTAAAAAATATCAGTTACATTGAAAAAATATTATTTTGGGAGGCTTAATCTTGAAAAAAGTGTTAGATTTCTCAAACTTGCAATACTTTTGGTCAGTAGTGTGTATAGGTAACCCTCCTATAACACGGTAGATAGGTTCCTAGAAAATGCCGTGTTGTGTGAAACCGTGTTATATGAGACCCAGAGACAATTTAAAAAAGGGGGGTTACGTTCTGAAAACTTATTAAAGACAAACATTTTTTAAAAGTTCCATATAAGCAACTTAATTTTTATTAGAAATATAAATGTATGTATAACACAAAATGAAAAGAAAAAAATATTATTTTCATTTAATGCAATCTTAATTTAATAAATTTCTTCCTCATCACTGCTCAGTACAATCAAACGAGAACGTTTTTTCGATTGAACGATATCACTTCCAGAACCTTTTTCTTCATTTAGATTTTTTGTACCTTCTGTCCTCTTTAAAAAATTTATAATTTTGGGATATTTGCTGGTTCTTACAATGTCATTGTAGATTAACGGTATGGAGATAGACAATTTTGCAGCACCCTTTTGAATTTTCGGCTTTTTTCAGGGGAAGGGTCTGCATTCAAGAAAAATGATTCAAGATTTTCAGCTAAGGCCTTCTTATAATTTTATAGAGTTATAAATGAATAAATTTTAATTTGTATATACATTTTCATTTAAAGCCACTATAGTTCATTATTCCTTCCCGTGATTATTTTAAGGTAATTTAGTTTTTAAATGTGTTAAACAAAAATCATGTTATCTAGTGCTATAGAAGTACAGTGTTGTACAAAGGTTTTCGCAATATTTTATCGTGTTAGAGCGAAAACGTGTTGTAAGATGTCGTGCTGTAGGAGGGCTACCTGTATATATATATATATATATATATGCAAACAAACACGCACACACACACATATATATATATATATATATATATATGTTTGTGTGTGTGTGTGTGTATTGTTATAAAAATTAGCATAAGTATTTCAAATATTTTAATATTAATATAGTAACAAAGGAAAATCAATTTTAACGAGTACCGAAACTTTTCAAACTCAAAACTTCAACAGGAACTTCTGAACAAACACTTATTTCTGTTTTGTATACGTCCATGAACATACTGAATATCTGCATATCACTTCACGAGACGAACAAGCAAACGTATCTATTGTTCAAATAACCCAATTTTCAGACAAAGCCGATATCGCTTGAAAAATTACAACTCTTAAATCTTTCTTCGATGAATTGTTCTTATTCAATAGCATGATCGAGAATCATATTTCAGCAGGAATTTAAGGGGAAAGCAAATGGATATTTCTTTATTGATTGCCGTGTTAGGAAAGGGTCCGAGAAGATACAGACTTAAGATATGATGATATGGTTTTGAGAATCACGGTCAAATGATGATTTATTTATTTTGGATTTTCTTAATATTCCATACTTACATGTAACGTCGCGGAAAGGTTATATAAAATTCGATTATAAGCTTATTTTCTGCTATGAGTTGTAAAGTTTGTCTGAAAATAAGTATGAAAAGGGAATGTACGACTGATATATATATATATATATATATTGTTATGATACACTATCTACCAATAAGTATTTGGGCACTTGTGATAGAAAAAAAAACTAAATTTATTCATATTCAATTGTTGGTAGAGCCTCCACGAGATTTAGTTACAGCCTCAACCCTCAGAGGTATGCTTTCTACAAGTCCTTGTCTGACGGCTAGTGGGGTTTTCTTCCACTCGGCTTGGAGAAGACATATGAGTTTCTTAACCGATTTTGAACGATTGTTGCACCCCTTAATTCAGCGATCCATTTCGTCCCAGAGATTGTCCATAGGTTTCATGTCTGGGCTCTTTTCATGTTCTGGGGGTTTTATGTCTGGGGGTTTTATGTCTGGGGTAGACCAGTCCATTTGGTTAACCCCATTGTCACCATACCATTCAATGGTGGACCTCGGAACATGACAGCTGGCGTTGTCGTCCTGGAAGTAACATAGGTCCAACCCGTAAAACTGCCACAACGTAGGAAGCACACTGTCATCCATAATAGTGCAGTGGGCGTCGGCGTTGAGCTTACCATGAATTGGGACCAAGGGTCCCGGTCCATACCAGCAGAAACAACCCCAGACCACAATTCCACCTTAACCGAACTTTACTGTGGGCACAACGCATTCTGGCAGGAGGCGTTCTCCAGGGAGATGCCAGACCCAGACCCTGCCATCCGAACGGTAAAGGGTGAACCTTGATTCGTCGCTCCAGAGAACCCGTTTCCACTGATCTACGGTCCACTTTCGACGTGCTTTGCACCACATTAATAGAGCAGCGCGGTTGGACTTTGTGATCAAAGGCTTATGGGCGGCAGCATGACCAAGAGAACCAAGCAGATGTGCTTCCTTAAGGATGGTATTCATTGAAACGACACTCCCGGATGTCTGTTGAATCTCTTGGAGTATGTGAGCCATCGGTTGGGTGCGATTCTTCCAAATTTCTCTGGACAGCACTGTTGGTCTTTATCTCCCAGTTTCGCGGGTCTGTCGACTCGGAGCACATTCCGACAATCACCGCTCACCTTTCACTTCTGAATCACATAGGCCACTGTTTATTTTGGGTAATTCGGATCGCTAGATATGTCCCTTAAAAATTGGTCATTTCGGTGATACCTGAGGATTACAACTTTCTCGAAATTAGATAACTCTGCACTTTGTGGCATCTTGCGTGCGACTAATGCCAATGTAATGTTGTTTCCTACACAATATTTAACGGCGGAGGGCGTGAAGTATATCAGGACCCAGATATCGTCATTTACATGGGTGTACAAATACTTATTGGTAGATAGTGAATATGAATAAGAATTTAAAATATTTTAATTAGCAAATATTAATAAAGTAACAAAGAAAAACCAATTTTAACAAGTACCAAAACTTTTTAAACCCAAAACTTAAACGGAAACTTCTCAACAAACACTTATTTTTGTTTTGTAACCGTCCATGAACATACTCATATCTGCATATCATTTCACGAGAAGACGAACCCAACAGATCCATTGTTCGAAAAACCCAATTTTCAGACAAGACCGATATCGTTATGATTTTGCGGACCAAGTTGGTTCTCACTTCCTTGCTAATGTGATTGAAAATGTTGATGCAAGCATTTATAGAGTGTAAGTATTCGTCCCGTATCAACGCCATTAAGTTCTGACAAGTCAATTTCCATTTTAAAATTATTGAATGATTGTTTACATTTTGCAACTTTGTAGGCCGTGTAAAATACTTTGGCAGTTACCTGTTTTGGACGTGAAAGGGACTTCATGCAAACATTCCCTAGCATTTACATCTTTGTCTCTTTCAATATATTCTTGACAGTTTTATGCCCAGTACTTTCTTTCAGTTTGAATATTTTGGTAACATCTCTACAGATGTTAATGCTGTTCTCGACTTGAGCCAAAATAACCAACTTCATTATTTTCCCTAGCATTTACTTCTTTGCCTCTTCCAATATATTCATGACAGTTTTATGCCCAGAACTTTCTTTGTGTTTGAATATTTTGGTAACATCTCTACAGATGTTAATGCTGTTCTCGACTTGAGCCAAAATGACTGTCGTATTGTCTGTCCTGAATTTAGAATTTTGGGCGTGAAACGTAGTTTATTTGGGTTAGTACTTATTTATTTATAATTAAAATTATTTGGTTGCGTTGTGTTTAACCCATTTAAGACTGGCGTTGCGAAAACGCAACATTAATTTCTGTATTTTTTAAAGGCATGTTCAAAATTTTGTACGCCTGAAGTAACATTTTTATTTTATTCTCTATACTTGAATTGATCATAATAATTTTTTTGTTTCCTCATTTCCCCGCTTTTAGCACTTGCAAAAAATTGTTTTTTCTGGTGTTTTGAAAGGGAAAAAAATGACTATTTTCAAATAATAACCTTAGATAGTAGCACATGTTAAATTTCCGATTTGATGCTTGTTCCGAGTTTACTAGAGACTAAAGAACAAAATGGCTTCAACAGATAAATTATAATTTTTGTTTTAATGTTTCTAAATTCATATTTTTAAAAATGTTGCGAAAACGCAACATCAGTACAAAGTGTATTACTTATTTCCAATGTGTTTTATTAGTGATGCCTAGTTTTTCATGCAGTAAATTGGTATTGTTTGCATTTCGGATACGTTTGTCTCTAGAAAAAAGCAATTTTTGACATTGGAAGAGTCATTGGAGTATTTTCATGGGCTAGAAGATGATATTTCAGAATCGTCCTCAACAGAAGCTAATGAGGAACCATAATTCGTCATTATCCCTCCAGATCCGGATGATTTGACGGATGAAGAAGCTATTGATGATAATATTTTATGTGAAAATGTCGAATCACCTAAAGACATTGCAGGTGAAATCGACATTTTTTTTCTAATAAATGTAAAAGTAAGCAATATAGTAAGAAAAAGGAGCATATTGTATGGGAAAAATGGAGACTCTACATGGATGTAATGAATTCTAAAATAAGTTTATTAGAGTTTAAGAGATCTATATCTTTGAGAGAGCCATATCTTTGATAAAAAGGCTTGAAGAAATGCAGATGAATTCTAGTTTACCTAAAACTTCACATATTGGAAGACCATCTTCAATTCAAAATCTAATTCTCAACAAAACTCGGAAAAACCGTATGGGCCATATTATTACTAAAAATAGTGAAACTAAACAAAAAAATGTAAACACTGCAAAAGTCAAACAATTTCTCTATGAAATAAGTGTAATGTACCTCTTCATGCTAAATGTTTCAAAGATTTAAAAAAAGTTTTTATTTTATAATTTTAAATTTTTATATTTTTAAAATTTTTATACCGTTTTGGACTGATGTTGCGAAAACGCAACATTTTGTAACTCTCTTGAAAATAAATTTAATTTTATGGAAACAACTTATTTGTGTAATTAATGTTTTAGGAAGTGTTAAAAAACTGTTTGGTGCATTTCCAATAAGGGAAACATGGAGCGGTCCTAAATGGGTTAAGTTATTTTGTTGAATCCAACCCAAAGCTCTGGACACCAATTGACAATAACGAACAGATCAAATAGACATAAATTAAACCAACTCATTACGTTTAAAATAGATCATAATTTATTTACAAAGAAACTAATATTTACAAATTATGCTACGAACATTTATAATCATAACCTTCTTAGCAAAATATTCAATTTTCAAATTCCAACTTTTTCAATGTTTCAAAATTTTTAAGCATACACAATCATTTAATCAAAATATTTATCAATTTATTCACCACCTTTATAGGATTAGGGAGCGTAAAGACTTAGAACCCACAAACACAAAATTTGACTCTAACCGAAGCAATCTATACTCTTTTTCTATCTTTCTAACACACCAAAACTAACTCGAAACCGTGGGAACTGAACAAAATCAAAATAATGCAAAACACTCACTCAGTTTGCTGCCCTTTGATGATTGTTGACATTCGATTTAATGCGATGGGGTCCGGGGGTCGAAAACCTTCCTTGGCATGGGGTGGTCACGTCTAGCTTTAAGATGAGGAAAACCTCTCGACGTCTGGCGGAATATCTAAGTAGTCTCCACTCTATGATTCCATCAACTCCTTGTCTCAAACTCAGGTGCGGTCTTCATTTGATTAACGGTCGATAACGTCTATGCGTAACCCCAGATGCGGGCTCCACTCCAACAGCTGTCGATTGCGTCTTCTACCTAACTTAGATGCTGACTCCACTCGACCAACTGCCGATTTATGTCTTCTACGTAAATTTAGATTCACGGGAAACCAACAGCCTGACCCGTCAAAAAAACTCCGATTCAAAATTCTATGAAAGACAACACAGGGTTGCGGGGACCCTACAGCTTCCCCGTCAAAATCTTAATCCTCTCCTATTTTTCTCTCAGAACCATGTATATATTTTCTTTCATTCTCTTTGTCTAAAATTAATCCCGCCTTCTAATAAAACCTCTAGCCATTCCACGTTCTGCAATGTTTTTTTTTATTCGTCTATCCAAAACTCAAAATCTTCAATTGGACACTCTCTCCAAATGGGTGTGCACTTCAATTTCGTCCCTCAAGACCACCCAAAGTCAACTCCACGTGTCCTGCCGTAGATTCCCCCTCATTGACTCATAAATTCGTTCACAAAAGGCTTTGTAGTTTAATGTCACTTCTGGCTGCAGCCCCGTTATCTTGTCTGGAATCGGGAACTACCAACAAACCGCTTTCGTCCCCCTTCTCTCTTGCCCAAACATAAAAGACACCGTATTATTCTTTAATTAAAAGTCTCTTATGCCGGTACACTTCTCCAAAATGTAATGCTGCCGCCTTTACATATTTCTTCTACAATATTTCAGATAACTTTTATCCAGATTAAAGGTGCATTATTACAATGACCAACTTCATTATTGCCCACTTTGATATCTTTGTACCCATTTATGCCTCAATTCCAGGCGTTGGAACTTTATGACAAGCACCATAGCCGACTTTTTTGTTATTATTGTTTTCTGCTCTATTTATGCGGCAAAGGAAATTCATATTTAGATGAATTACAAATTTTCTAAAACAAAAAGAATTGGTTCAAAGAGATGGTAGAAGTAATTTCAGATCAAATAATGCCAGGTAATTTTAGTTGAGTCTCATCGTATAATTCAACTAGATTTTGAATAATTGTGTCGTATCTTCCTAGTGTTGTAAGTTCCTTTTTCTTGTACAAACATTTAATTATTTTTTGTAACTATTATTGTCTTACGCTCCTGTTTATTTGATCAGTGGGTTAGCAGTGCAATCGCAGATGACATCATCTGACCTTTCCTTTCTCTCTGATTGGTTCTCGTATCAAATATTTCTATTGGATGTCTTATTAAAAGCTACTATTCGCTATTTCTGGGATCCTGTATAAGTTTAAAAATACATGTGATGTTCTTTTTCAGTCAGTCTGTGTCTATCTTTGTGGCAGCTTGTATGTGTTTCACCTACTGTTACTAAATGTCTATTTTCCCGGTCCATGGAACTTTTTGACTTGAAGCAGTTGCCTCTCTTATTCTAACACAGTGAAAGTGAAATTCCTTTTTCGATGAATGACAAGTTTTATACAGCAAAGAATAGGCTCATTAAGATAATAGGAATAATTTCATGTCAAATTATACGTTGAGTCCCGAGATGTAATTCAACTTGAATTTGAAAAACTGTCTTTTCATTACTTAATATATTAGAAACCTTTTATTTTTATACGATAAATTATTGTTAATAATTGATAATTGTGTTTATTCTCTATTTTTGTCGAGAAAGAACATATTCAATGCTATATTAAAAGCAACTTTGATCCCATTTTAATTGATCAGCCAGCTATTTCTAATCAATCCATCTTGAAAACTTTTTGGTTTTACACTTCATGATATATTGCGTTATCTATAATCTTAGTCCTTTTTAAAAAGAAGTGATAAACTCTTTTATTTCATGAGAATTTTACAGTCATTTTCCGTACAGGATTTTTTACATCGTGTCTCCATGGAAATATATCTTGTAGAATGTTATGGAATCATTCTACAAGACGCAAAATATTATGCACTTCATAATTGCTTTATCTATGATAAGACAAAACCTTTTATAAAGAACTAATACACTTTTTTCGTCACATGAAACTTTTACAGCAGTTTTCCTTACAGAAATTCTTACATCGTGACTATATTAAAAAATATCCTGTGAAATGATATAGAGTTATTTTACAACAGTCAAAATATTATGCTCGTCATTACATATTGCGTTAACTATGATCTTACATAAGATAGTACTTTATAAAAAGAGGAAATAAACTGTTTTCATCTATAGAGACTTAATACACTTTTATAATATACTTTTATAATATACTTATACGAAAAAAGTATACCCGTAATATACTTTTTTTGTTTCACGAGATTTTTACAGCAGTTTTCCATACAGGAATTCTTACATCGCGTCTATATGAAAAAATGTCTTGTAAAATGATATAAAATTATTTTACAAGACTCAAAATATTATGCTCGTCACTGCATATTGCGTTAAGTATGATCTTAGATCAGATAGTACTTTATAAAAAGAGGAAATAATTTTTTTCATCTCTAGAGACTTATAGCAATTATCTGTACAGGAATTTTTACATGGCGTCTATATGGAAATACTATATCCCTATAACGATATGGAATTATTTTACAAGAAGCTAAATATTATGCACTTCATAATTGCTTTATCTATGATAAGAAAAAACTTTTTATAAAGAACTAATATGCTTTTTTCGTCTCATGAGACTTTTACAGCAGTTTTCCATAGAGGAGTTCTTACATTGCGTCTATATGAAAAATTATCTTGTAAAATCGTATGGAATTATTTTAAAGGCGCAAAATATTATGCACTTCGTAATATATTGCGTTATCTATGATCATAGATAAGATAGCACATTTTAAAAAAGTAGTAATAAACTTATCTCCTGAGACTTTTACAGGAATTTTTACATGGCGTGTGTAGTGTAGCATATTGGAAGTATGGTTTTTTTTTCCCAAGACCCCACAGAGTGGCCTACACTCAGCTGTGTTTATCGGGCTGTTTCCCTAACAAGTGGTGAGGGTAACTGTTTGGAAAAATAGAAAATGTTTCCCATCACCGTCATAAAGCTGTCTGTCCTAGCGATAGCTCTGCGACTTTGTCACGGGAATGCGATAAAGTTTCGGCGTTACGAAGAAAATGTCACCAACTGGGTTGCCGGTCCCCTCTCTGAAAAACAGACGCATTTTCGTGGAATTGGGAGGGTCGCAGACAAAGAAAATGCCTCAAGATATAGGGAGAGAGTTGGAGAATTTGGAGAGATCGGCCTTATAGCATCCAGCGAACAGACATGTCTTTTAGGCTCCTGTTTTTTGGGCCGAGATGGGCCCTGGAGCGCGCATTGTAAATCTGCACGTAAATTAAGTGAATATGTGGCGATGGTTTAATGTTAATTTTTTTGTAAATAAATTATTAAATTTTTGTTTTAAAAATTAGCCTTCGAAATTTTATTTAGGACTCTGTCTGTCTCGGTATGGATTAAATAGTAGTAATTTTTAGCAAAGCCTCCGAGAATTTCCTTAACCAGTTACCGTGATGCCACAATAGGTAAAAATATCTCGTATAACGATATGAAACTGTTTTGTAAAAAGCAAAATATTACGTACTTCATAATACTTTGCATTATCTTTGGTCACATAAGACATAATTTTTTATTAAGAAATAATAAATGTTTTTCATCTCATGAGACTTTTACAGCAGCTTTCCATACAGGAACGTTTACATCGCGTGCATTGGAAGAAATATCTTCTAGTCATATGGAATTATTATGAAATATATTGTTAGTCAACTGCAAACTTTTGCAGGTAAATGTAAAAGCAGAGCCCACTTACGTGCATTTCTACAGAGCCTATTCACCGGCAGGAATTCAATCTCTAAAGGCTGAATGCTCTATGACGTCTTAGTTGAGACGTCGGGCACTTGTTAGTGCATTGGAAATTGGGATAACAATTAGAAAATCTCTTTGAATAATGAAGCTTAATACATTGTTCAATTAATGCATGCGTGTCTAGAAATTCGAATAAACCTGCTTAAAATTAATTTTATTTCATTTCTGTGATAAAAATTCCAAACTGTAAATAATATTTATCTGAATTCTAATAGCAATTTAATTTCTTTACATGTTACCTCGGGGAATCACTAAGGATTTCTCAGAACAGATTGGTGAAAAGTTAACAATTTTTGATGGAAAAATTCATAAAATAAATGGAAGTAACTTTTTCTTCAAACTTTTGGTTCAGCTGGAGAACACATCTAAACACTCAACACACAACAATGATCGTACGCATAACAATTATAAATATTTTTAAGAATTATGAAGCCTAATATAGATCGATAGATTACTACATACGTACATGTCGGAAATTTCGAATGAAAACTGATTTAAACTATTTTTATTTCTACGATACAAATTCAAGAACTGGAAAAAATATTAATCTGGATTCTAATACAAAATTAATTTCTTAAAATGTTACCTTAGAGAATCACTAACCATTTCTCACAATGGATTGGGGAAAAATTGGCAATTTTTAATGGAAAATTTATAGAATAATTGAATGCAATTTTTTCTTGAAACTTACGGGTCATCTGTAGAACACATCTTAAAAACTCAACAGATCTTGCACGCATAACAATAAAAAAGTCTCTCAGAGCAATGAAGCTTAATCGATCGATAGATTAATACATACATGTCAAGAATATCGAAGAAAAACTGATTAAAAATTCTTTTTTTTTTATTATTATACAAATTCAAGAACTGGAAAAAATATTAATTTGGATTCTACTAGCAATTTCATTTTTTAACATTTTACCTTAGGGAATTACTAAGCATTTCTCAGAATTGATTGGAGAACAATTAACAATTTTTAATGGAAAATTTATAGAATAAATCATTGATGCGCAAAGTTTTTCGACAACAGCCCATTTTCCTTAAAAAAATAGCACTCGACTCCCGATGAAAAGTTTTGGTAAAAAAAAATTATAAATTAGGAAAATGTTAGCAAAAAATAGTAAATTTTTGACAAATTGTTTAAAATATCTATGAATGGTATCTAGATCTTAGGTATATATTTATTTGCTTAACCCTTCAGCGGGCGCGCCATTTTTTGGAACACCAGCAGGCGCGCGTGGCACAAAGTGCAACGTCCTTTCAACCTTGATGATTCCTTTTGTAATAAACTTTTTCTTTTGAAATTCTAAATAATAATTCTGAGTTTTATGGCAAGATATAAAATGTTGATAATATTGAGATATATTTATAATTAAAAGCCAAAGAATGCGGAAAGAATTGCCTTATTTCAAAACTGTCCGGTTTGTTGGATCTAAGGACAACTTGCAAATTCATTCCTATTATGTCCAAAAACCTAAAAAAACAACGAGATTGTCAATCTTCGTGATATGCGGGATACCTTGTAATAGCTACACACTGGATCGTCTACCTGGATCAACTCAATTCCTGTTTTTGTCGTATTGTAATCCAGTATAATCGCTGGTTTACCACGGTTATATCACCACTAATACTGAATGGAAAGGAATACAAGGGTCAGAAAATCAGACCTGCATAAGAAAGGGTGTAGCTATAAACAGAAATTGCTTAGAACATTCAAACCTTACATGTAAAAACAAACCATTCAAAATTACGAAAATGTTGCACTTTGTACTCTGAAGGGTTAATAACAATAAAATAATGCCTTGCTTACCTTCTGCACATGTGTTTGACAAATTTCATATTTAAATACTTATATATATTTGTGTTTCATTTAGGAAAAAATTAACAAGAATTTAAATTAAAAAATATCATGATTTCAAAATTATATGCTCCATATTAAAACACTGAAAATTATAAACTTCATTTATTTATATAAAATTAAACTAGAAAAATATTAATGAGAAGGGGTAGCAGACTTTAGATAATTTTTATTCATTATTTTGTGAAATATTACACACTGCTACAGTCATATCATCTTCCAGATTAAATGTCGATCGTTGTGTGGTTTTTATAGCTATTAATTTAAAAAACCCAATTCAACATATAAAAAATATTAAATTATATATGATACTTTTGGATCATGGAGGGTTAACGAAATCCCTTTGGCTCAATTAAAGTGAGACAGTTTGATAAAGTTAGATATGCTCTTCGGGTAGCCATATTCGGTAAACTTTTGTTTTCATTGCATAGCCAACCAAGATCCCTTTCTTCGTTCTCATGTCGAATTTAGATCTTAATTGCTTTGGTATACCTACATATGCTTTACATCCGAATATTCTTAAATGTTTTACCGAAGGTCGTCTTCCACTATATAATTCGAACGGTTTGGTTTCCCCGGCATACGCGGTTGAATGTATAGGTAAAGCATAATAATGCTTCATTCCAGAAACGATTAGATAGTCCGCTGTCGCGGAACATAGCTTTTACGGCATCGATAGCTGTATAGTTGAAACGCTCAGCAACATCATTCTTCTCTGGTGTATAAGGGTTTGTTCTTTCATGTCGAATTCCTTGTTCTTCGAAGAATTTTTGAAATTCTTTAAGGATAAATTCTAAACCGTTGTCTGTTCGAAAACTTATTATTTTTCCCCCAGTAAATCTTTCAGCTCTTTTCTGAAAACTTAGGAAAGAATTAAAAACTTCGGTTTTCGACTTCATCGGGAATACCACTACCTTCTTCGAGAAGTCATCTATTATAGATAAGAAATACCGATGCCCAGCTGAAGTTCTAGCTGGTAAAGGTCAACATATATCCATGTGGATTAATTCCAAAGGTTTCGTAGATCTGGTATTACCCTTCGCTTTAAAATTTTTCCTGCGGATTTTAGCTATTCTACATGATTCACATCCAACTTTATTTGTTTTTAAGTTTGGTATTCCTCGTACACTTTCATTTTTACAGGTTTTGAGAATATAATCGGGATTTATATGACAGAATCTTCTATGCCACAGTTGTAGACTATCTTCTTCTGAAACGATTAAGCTTTCAAGTTTTTTATATTGCTTCGATCTGGAGTCTGGGTCGCAGTAGTATAAACCATTTCTTCTTTTTGCTACGAATAGTTCACGTCCGTCTTTATGATATACGGTTAGTTTTCCATATTTACAAACAAATGATCCTCCTCCTTTATCAATTGCTGGACCAGCTATTAAATTTCTTCTTAATTTCGGAGAGTAGAGGACATTTTGTATGTGTATGTTTTCTATTTTATCCTTAGTATTAAAAACTAAATCTACTGTACCTTTCCCTTCTACTTCGCATGATATATCACTCAGTGCTACTGTCATACTAACCCCCTTCAGAGGTTTAAGTGAGCTAAATAACTCTTTCTTACCACAAATTTTTTGGTCGCTGCTGTATCAATTACCCATGTTCTGTCATCTTGCATTTCGGCATTGCTATAATACGTTTCCACGATGAAACTTGTGTTATTATCTTCTCGGTTGTTCACGGCATTTTTCGACCTTATTCGATTTATTTTCACCTTGCAGTTAGCAATAACATGGCCTGATTTTCCACATCGGAAACAATTAATATTTGATTTTCTTAAATTCTTGCCCTTTTTAGTCCCCTTATTTGCCCCCTTTATACAAGTTTCCTTTTTCTGTGTAATTACACATGCTGCTTGATCAGCTAAAGATAATTTGAGTCGGGCTTCTTCTGCCAACAACTCCTCTAATACACTTAGAAACTGAAACTTTCCGTCTTCCCAACGGTAAATACTCTGAACTATCCCTTGAAACTCAGCTGAAAGGTATCTAATAAGTTGGAAACTCTGGAACCATTCAGCTATCGGCTTTCCTGCGTCGTCAAGTTGTTTAACGATTTTCTTTAATATCGCCTCATATAAACCAATAGCCTCTGCTGGTTCGATCCTACAGTTGAAAAATTCATCGGTTAATTGTATTATTCTGGCTCTAGAATCCGACCTAAAATATTCCTGTAATTTCTGCCATGCCTGAGTTGGATCGTCAAGTTCACTTATAAGGGATCTCAGTTCTTCCTCAATGCTTAAATAAATGGCACTAAATGCCCTATCCTTCCTAGCATCAAAGTCTTTTATAATTTTCGGGGAGGCATCTTTTGGGGTTTTACTTCCGTCCCTTTAGTGATTCCCCATCCGTTCGGATAAGGACAACTCGTATGTCATCACACCATGTTGAATAATTATCATGGCTTAATTTTCTTATAGTTAAATTTTCCATTTTACTATATAAATTTGTAAAATATATACGAATAGGCCCGCCGTCGAAAAACTCTGTATAAAAAAATCTTCAAAGTCTCACACTGCCTTTAAACATACTTTAAAATTAGAACTTAAAATGGTAAAAACATATCCTCCAATATCTCGGCCCATAACCTTGATACTTTTGGATCATGGAGGGTTAACGAAATCCCTTTGGCTTAATTAAAGTGAGGCAGTTTGATAAAGTGAGACAAGAATATAAAACGAACATAAATTTATTAAGAACATAAGAATTTAAATTAACTATACAACCTGTGATAACAGTTGTCAACGCCGTACTGACGGTAGGTATACGAGGACACTTATACTAACTCTCAATAAGATGCAAGAAATAATATACAACAGTTAAATAGACAGTTACTAAATAACATAAAACTGACATTACTAAATAAATACGTATTACATGCAATTGTGACGTCATGGTTATTTGGTTAATTACATTTCAGATAGAATGACAAATCATTGGAGCTAACTCCGGCGGTTTAGCCTAAATCTAACAATATAATTATAAAAAATTTAAGGGGACAAGGGACCTTCAACTTCGAATTTTTAAATTCTCAATTTTAACTTTATCTACAGAATGAAAATAATTAACTTTCTTTTTGAATACATTGTAGACCCTTAAAGTTCAAAACAATGATTTTTTGGCAGAAAAATGCGTGTTTTTCAAAAAAGAATTTCAAAAATGCTAACATTTTTCAAAATGCTCCACCTGCATTCCATATCAGTTAAAAACCTTAATTTTTTTAATATAAGTTTACCATATGTATATAAACATAACTGTGCATTGAATTTTTTTTTGTATTATTCTAATGGCTTAAATATTTTTTTTTAATCTGCCAGTTATTTTTTATGTTTTGGCATGTGTTTACTTTATTTCATGGTCTATAAATTTGAAAAATATTGGTTGTTTTAAAGAATTATGCATGCGTTGATGAAAAACACTTCATTAACAATTCTGAGAAATTAGGAAGAAATTGGGGGAAAAATCAATGCGCATGGAAAATTTTAAAAAAGTATAGCATTTTTGAAGATTTTTTTGTAAAACAAGTCTTATTTTCCACAAATTACTTATTATTGAATTCTAAGTGACTCCAGTGCAGTAAAAAATTATACTCATGTGGTATATAGAGTAAAATATAGAAAATTTAACAAAAACGAGGTTAACCCCTTACAGCATATTTTTAATTAAATAATCCAACATGATAAAATTTTCTTCAAACTATCCACGACCTCTCCAATTGTTTTCACGACCCACAGTTGGTAGTATCATTTGTTGTGAAGCGGTAATGCAAATTTAGGGAGAAACGTGGAGCTCCGCCTCTCTCTCGTCACGACTGACGTGTCGAACTGACATCACACCACTATGTTAAAAGTGTGAAACGAATGTATGCGTGGGTGATTGTAAAAAGATATCTGTTGAACCGAGATTATGTTAAATAAATGTTCTGTGATATTGATTTTGTTTAATGATGTGTTGTTTCATGACTTAGAAGAGACTTAAGTCTTAATTTCAGTGAAAAGCCTTCTTTAGTTTTATTCAGTTCATATGAATAAATTCGGTTTTATCTAAAGATTCGTCATTCTTTGAACATTCCACTGGACTCTTCTGGAAACTTTGAGGAATTCGTGGACGAAATTTCCTTCACCATTTTGGTGCGCAAATCTTTTTCGAACGCAACCCACTCTCGATATACACTGGTGAAATAAATTAAGAGAATTTGCATATTTTATCGAATTTCATGAAAAGAACTGAACTGAATGTAAAACCACTGCTTCTAGACAAAAATGCAAATCTTGTACGTGGAATACGTAACGTACACGTGTGTTTAGGCGGAGCCAGTAGAGAAACATGCTTTATAAGCGCGCCTAAGTTAATACGCATTTCTCTCGCTAGCACACCTCGGCGAATTTCTTGGCGTTATTTTGCAGCAATCGGTTAATTTCATATTGTAACAGTAAAAATGAGTAACCACCAACGTTTAGGTGATGGAATTAGGTGCCGAATTGTGGGGAGGCTAGAAGCAGGCCAATCTTCATTCCAAATTGGTAGAGAGTTCAGTTTAACGCCCAGCGTCGTGTGTAACGTATGGAAATAGTTCCATGATACCGGATCCATCTAGAGAAAGCCTGGGCAAGGTCGTCCAATAGCCACGACGGCCAGAGAAGATCGCCATTTGTCGATTATAGCGAGGCGTAACAGTAGTTCAACAGCTTCTCAGCTCTCTTTTGACTTGCATGCAGCCATAGGAACCCGTGTATCAAGGGTGACTGTTTCCAAAAGACTTCATGAGAGAGGGTTGCTTGCAAGAAGACCTGCTGTTTGCGTCCCGCTCACTTCTACGAACAGGAGAATCCGTTTATCATGGTGCAGAGAGCATAGAGATTGGAGTATGGATCAATGGGCAACCGTTCTCTTCACTGATGAGTCTTGGTTCAGCCTAAACACCGATTCTCGCCGTACGTTCATATGGATAGAAACAGGGACCCGCTACCTACCCTCCAATGTCCGCGAAATCGACCATTATGGCGGAGGCGGTTTAATGGTCTGGGCAGGCATCATGTTGGATGGCCGCACACCTCTCCATGTCTTTGAAAGAGGCACTGTGACTGGTGTGAGGTATGGGGAGGAGGTTTTGGAGCCCTATGTTCGCCTTTTCAGGGGTGAAGTTGGCCCTGTGTTCATTTTAATGGACGATAACGCGAGGCCACATAGAGATCTTCTGGTCGACGAATTTCTAGAGAGTGAGGATATTCGCCGGATGGATTGGCCAGCCAGATCTCCAGACCTTAACCCTATAGAGCATGTCTGGGACGCTCTGGGGAGGGCAACTCGCAACCCCCCTCCGAGAACCATCCAGGGAATGAAAACAGCGTAGCTGAACGAGTGGGACCAATTGCCACAGGAAATGATAAACTGCCTTATTTCAAGTATGAAATCACGCTGCGAGACCTGTATATCTGTAAGAGGTGACCATACCCCCTATTAACCCATCTATTAACCCATTTTTCGTTTATTCTGCAACCGCTGTTTCATACCTTCCGACTCCAACGAGTGTTACGAACGATCATGCGTGTGTATTACAATTATTGAATGGTTATTTGTTTTGCATTGTATCAATGTATGTACATATCAAATTTCATTAAAATCGGTACAGTAGTTCTAGAGATAATCGACCAAGTCTGCAAATTCTCTTAATTTCTAACACCAGTGTATATAAAAAATGACTAGATCCTAAAGAAAATGTGTTGGTAGTATCATTTTTTCTTAGTATCATTTGGGTGCGCAAACCTTTTTCGAACGCGACCCACTATCTTTATATATAAGAAATCACTCGATTCTAAAGAAAATTTGTTGGTAGTATCATTTTTTGGTAGTATCATTTTGGAGGGCAAACCTTTTTCGAACGCGACCCACTCTCGAGATATATAAAAAAATCACTCGACTCTAAAGAAAATTTGTTGGTAGTATCATTTTGGTGCGCAAAACTGTTTCGCACGCGACCCACTCTCGATATATAAAAAAATCACTCTATCCTAAAGAAAATGTGTTGGTAGTATCATTTTTTTGGTAGTATCATTTTGGTGCGCAAACCTTTTTCGAACGCGACCCACTATATCTATATATAAAAAATCTCTCGACCCTAAAGAAAATTTGTTAGTAGTATCATATTTGGTAGTATCATTTTGGTACGCAAACCTTTTTCGAACGCGACACACTCTCTCTATATATGAAAAAATCCCTCAATCCTAAGGAAAATTTGTTGGTAGTATCATTTTTTGGTAGTATCATTTTGGTGCGAAAACATTTTTCGAACGCGACCCACTCTCTCTCTCTCTACATATAAAAAAATCATTCTACCATAAAGAAAAAAAATTTTTGGTAGTATCATTTTGGTGCGCGAACAATTTTCGAACGTGATCCACTCTCCCTATATATAAAAAAAATGATTCGACCCTACAGAAAATTTGTTGGTAGTATCATTTTTTGGTAGTATCATTTTGGTGCACAAGCCTTTTTCGAACGCGATCCACTCTCTCTGTATATAAAAAAATCATCCGACCCTAAAGAAAATTTGTTTTTAGTATCATTTTTTGGAAATATCATTTTGGTGTGCAAACCTTTTTCGATCGCGACCCACTCTCTCCATATATAAAAAGATCACTCGAACCTAAAGAAAATTTGTTGGTAGTATCCTTTTTTGGCATTATCATATCATATATTTTCTAACAGAATGTTGCGCAAAATATGGATCTTGACCCACAGCGAGGTAGTGAATAAAACTGAAAGGGTCACGGACACTTTGAAGTGAATTTATATTGTAGCGTCACGACAAGTAGGTAACGCGATTCTCTCTGAGGCGTTGCTAAAAATTACTACTATGGGATCCATAACAAAGAAAGACAGAGTTCTAATTAAAAGCGAAGGTCAATTTTTTAAAACAAAACTCAAGAATTTGTTAACAAAAATTAACATTTAAACAATGCAACATATTCAATTAAAATCCCGTGCAGTTTCACAACGTACGGAGCTTAAAACACACATCCGCACAGGCCGCGTTCTCTAGCGTCTCTCTCTCATGTCTGGATTTTCAGACGGGGTGGAGGGGCCGGCAGATTATCGGCTGACAGCTCATCTTAGACACTGAACTTTATTACATTGCAGAAACGTTAAGATGACAGCTTTACTGGCTGCATCTGTGGGAAAAAACGTTTTATAATCCCCCCACGTGTTCCGAACTGGTGGAACCGAGCAACACATACCTTGAAAAATACACAGCTGTGTTTCAAGCTCTTGTGGGGTCTCGGGAAAAAATGAGACCACATTTCCAGTACGCTACAATACCATATTGAATTATTTAATTGAAAAATATGCTATAAATTTTCTATAAATGGATATTTTAAACATTTATATATATATATATATATATATATATATATATATATATATGTGTGTGTGTGTGTGTGTGTGTAATGTCTTAACTTTGGGGAACCATAAACGGGGGGCTTTTGTTTGGGAAAAATGCGAATTGGCAATTAAATATTATTAATTCGCGGAATATCGTCGGGAAAAGGAAGAGGGGTTTTTAATAGCAAAAGTTACCAATAGGGGTCGCCACCTGACGGTTGGGAATATTATTCAAATGTAGCGGGTAGTATTATGTAACGAAGAAAGTTACAGAACGTTCGATCTGACTAAGCATAAAGTTTGAGCGGGAGAATGACAAAAGAAACTAGTTAGTTGGCAGATAGATTTCGATGGGGAAGGCTGCTATGGCGAGCGGTCGTTTGGGTGGAGTGGTCTGGCCAACCATTTTCGGAGCTTTGTTTCAATGAAGTCGTAATAAATCTTCTTTAATATATTAATTCGTCGTATCTTCTATCTTTTGGACCACGACTGCATCATTTTTATAGCACTGAAGAAACCTAAAAAGGAAGCTTAACATATATATATATATATATATATATATATATATATATTATAGCTACTATATATATATATATATATATATATATATATATATATATTAGTTTTAATGACCTTAATTTTTACATAATGAAAAACAAATATATATTAAATTTTAAGTAATGAAATTTTAATCGTACGAGACTTAGCAAAAATAAGTGTAGAATATTACTAAGGTATATATATTTTTTTGTTATTTTGCTGAGCATACACCCAAAATCTACAATTCATCTATTTACGAAATAAGTTGACAAAATTTGCTAATTTCTTTGCGTAAACATTTTCGTAATTTAAGAAAAAATTGTTAATACCAAAAAATATTTTATGAGTATTTTAAGAGAAAAAATGAAAAAGATTTTTTATTTAAAGGTCGTGGTCGAAAAAAGTTTGCACACCACTGTTCTAACATATAACAAAATGTAAATAAAAATGTTAAAATACGGGATTATAGAAAATATTGAAAGCATATATTTTAGTGAAATAATTCAATATGATATAAATTTACTTTAAATTATCCGCGACCCCTTCATTCTTTTTCGTCAAACATAATTTGCGCAACACTTATCTGGAGGATACATCTAAAAACTCAGAAGATTCTATAATGAAAAACAATAAAAATGAATCTTAATCGGTCTAAACATTGATACAACGCCATGCTAAAAAAAAGTAAAGGAAGTGTGTCATTTGATACAAACTTCATGCATAAAATTTTAGGATGAAACTGAGTATGAAAAAGAATAAAATATGACATTTCACGAAACTACTTTATTTCTTTGAAACGATAGGAGCGAATAATGTTTTGAAACTTTTCACTCTGACAGTTAACGGCTTTATCAGTCGGCTTTCAGTAGATTTTTTTTAATACATTTCTGACGTATTTTCGAAATATTTTAACATTATTCACTGTTTTTTGTGACTTTTTAACAGTTTTATTTTTCCTAGCTGTTCGCTTTCATCATGTTCTTTTTATATTGTTAAGCAATTTTCAAAATCCTTTACACTTTTTTCGGGATATATTTTGCGGTTTGTGATATAATTTTATTTTAATCTACTGACGCATGGTTTTGAAGTTACAATACGAGAATAAAGTTTCGTTGTCAAAAGCGGGTATGGATGAATATTCTCGTGACTGGGACCAAACAGAAAAAATTTTAAGGGCAGATTGTCCATCGTAATTAAAAACATTACTTCATTTAATTGGTTAACAAAATTTAAATAGTACTGAATACAAAATTTTGAGAAGATCAAAACATATATATATTTATACATGTGTCTGTGTGTGTGAGTGTATATGTATGTGTATTTACATGTGTATATAATCGTATATATATATATATGTGTGTGTGTGTGTGTGTGTTTGTATGTTTGTGTGTGTGTGTGTGTGTAAGTAATATATTAAATATTATGCCCTCCATTCTAGCATTTAAGGGGACTCATCACCCTACCAATATCGAAATTTCGTAAAAATTTCGATTTCCAGATTTTTGTCTTATCGCATACCACATACTGTCGACTACATTCTGACATAATTTCAGACTAATACTGCATACAGAAATATAGTTACGGCTGATTTAATAAACATCTGTTATCGCGTTGTCCCTTGAAATGCCACACCCTCTTCTTTATTTATGCAAGTCTCTCAGTCAATTTCTTGCTGCATTTCCCCCTTGGTTGACTCAATGTTTTTAAAAATACCTAGAAAAGAAGAGAAATCATTGTTGCATTCAGCTTGCCAGTATTTGTAACTGATAACGTTGTTTATTATTTATTTGCAGTAAGCGTTTTACGCGTCGCTTTTCCACTTTTTGTGATAAAAACTGTCTTTTTCAAGACAATATTACATTTTATTTTGTATCTAAACGTGATACTTATGGCTTTTGTTAATTATAATTGATAAATATGCCTCAGAAGAGTAAAAAATATACGAAAGCTTTACATATGATCAAAGCACGTTGGTGTGGTAAGAAACATCTTGAAAGAAATACATCTGTGTTAGTTCCAAGTGACACTGACACCAGACAGCAAAACATTTCTTTTTCGAATAAATATGAAGCTGATTCCAGTGATGAGTATATTATTATTAGTTTAAAAAACTACAGAATTTGATTGAAACTGTAAAGTGCTCAACATGTGAACAGAACGCTTTAGTTTTGCAATCTCGTGGTAAAGTTGGATTTTCAACTAATTTAAAAATGAGTTGCAAAGCCTGCAGTAAGGAAACTGCATCTGTGAATACTTCATATACATCAACAGAAAATTCATATACATCAACAGAAATTCATCAGATGTAAATCTGCGAATTACGCAGGCTTTTTTGCATACTGGCAAAGGTTACTCTGCTATACAATTTTGCATGGTGATGAATATGGTCCCTTTTTCTTCTGCAACTTTTTCTAAGTGTTTATATAAACTAAATGTAGCACAATCAATTGCCTTGAAAAATATTTTCTCAGAAGTTCACAGAGAAGTGAAAATTACACATGGTTTGGATCTTTCACAAAATCATGTTTCAGACTTAGCGGTATCCTTCGATGGCACATGGCTTACTCGTGGCCATACATCTTTGATTGGGGTAGGGTGTGTCATTGATATTTTAACAGGTTATGTAATTGATTGTGAAGTTATGAGTAAAATATGTCGATTATGTAATGATGCTAAAAGGGATATGAATGAACATAGTGCAGAATTTGGGATTTTTGTATGAAGATACCGGTTTAAGAAATGTGGTAAAAAACTTTAGAGCTCAGGGAGTTACATTAGGCGGAAGAAGTTATGGTAGCTTAAAAGAAAATACTATGCAAAAACTCACAGTATGTTATAAAAATGCAATTCTCTGCAATAAAGGAAATGCAATTAATATGAAAAGGGACATTTATGCTACTCTTTACCATAGCTTACCATTGCTACCCATTGCTTTTTTATATTATATAAAAGCAATTCTCTTCAATAAAGGAAATGCAATTAATATGATAAAGGATATTTATGCTACTCTTTACCATAGCATTTCTACAGATGAAAAACCACAGCATTCAAAGTGCCCGGTTGAGGTCAATTCATGGTGTTTTTACCAACGAGTCATTGCTGATGGGGGAATACCTGGACCCCATAAGTTAAATATCAGAACACCTGTAAATGAACAATATATTGCCAAGATTTTACCTGTGTATCAAAGATTGGCATCAACCGAACACTTGGAAAGATGCATTCAGTGTCAGACTCAGAATGCCAATGAGTCTTCATAGTATCATATGGTCTAAATGTCCCAAAGAAATTTTTGTTTTCAAACCAAGAGTTCAACGTTCTGTTAGAGAAGCAATATGCGAATTTAATAAGGGTGTAGGATGGAATGTATCACATGTTCAAAAATACCTGGGTATTTATCGAGGGAGTCACAAATTTAGATTGACAAACGTATTACAAATGAGAAAAAATAGGTTTCGATTCAGAAGAAATGATATGAAATTTAAGCACATGAGACAAGTAATTAAGAAAGCTGTGATGAAAAGAAATATTTTAGCAAGAAAAACGGAAGGACTTACATATGGTCCTGGTTTTATGAAGTAAAATAACTTGATAGATTTCCAATCTGCATTTGTATATACAATTTATTTTTATATCAACCTTTCATTATTTTATTATCAAACAAAATGTTATCAGTGTTATTTTGAGCAATATTAGCTGATAATAATATTTTTTATCTATTTACAGCCAGTCTTTTAAAAAAAGTACAAATTTCTTCAATTATAACTTTTTGCTTGTACTCAGTTAAAAGTCTATAATTAACGTTAAAATAAGAATATATACCCTCCTTAAAAGTTTTTAGAGTTGTTTATGACTATTGGAGTATGCATAAAATAAATTTTTCTTAAAAATGATAATTTAAAAAAGTTATGAGCAATTAAAATCTTTAAACGCGTTTATCTCAGTTTGTGTTTTTTCAGATTTTTAATGTCTTCAAAATGCTAAGGCATTTTTAAATATACATAAAGTGTTTGAAATTTTTTTGTTCGCACATCATACTATATGTAAGAGATTTAAATAGCGGATTTTTAATATTTTGATAACTTTTATTTTAAAAAAATCATATGTACAAAAACTAGTAATTTTTTTTTTGCTTTTTTCCACTTGTATATAGTTATTATTTTTTTTTCTCTAAAACTATTGCTATTAAAAATATCTGCTATTTAAATTTGTTTAAACTATTATTACTAACCTGAAATTAAAAAATCACGTGAAAAATTTTTAAAATAAAATAGTAGTGTTGATTTGAAATCGGTGGTTAAAATTGAACTTTTTTTAAAATTTTGTGAAAAGAAAAATTTGATTTTTCAAACTGTTTTGATTAAATTATTCGTATTTAACATTTACATAATAATATCCAAAAATATTTTTTTTAAAGTAGATAATAATTTATTTTTTGTTTTGGGTGCCGATTCCCCTTAAATTCCCTTTCCTAAATCCAATCCCCAGTAATATGAATTTTCCTCCTAAAGACCCCTAGCCACAGAACTTCCCATAAGAACAAAGCCATTAAATCGCATGCCTTTGCATTTCTACACGTGTATATGAACGAATTCGGGAGTGGGTTAGCATCGCGAGACCCTAAATCTGCTGACCCAACAAATAATAGTCACATGTTCCTCTCGCCTCTCGCGTTTAATGTTGAAAGATTATATTTATTCCAAGCCGTTCTTCTGGAATGAACGGATATACTTTTGTCGCTCTAATAAACGATTCGGCCCGATTGCTTCCAAATTCTATTCCTTTAAGGCTGAGTCTAGCTCCAGCTATGTAAATATGAGCTAGTGTTTCCTCTCAGGTTATAATTTAAGGACGTGAGGTAATGGGTATATAAAATATACAAGGTGCGCCCATAAAGTAACCGGACATTTTTTTTATAAATAAGAAAAATATTACTCACCTTCAAATAAATTTATCTCCTTCAAAATAATCGCCAATGGAGTTTATACAATTTTTCCAACGTTTCTTCAAGTCATCGAAACACTGTTTATAGGCGTTGGAACTAACCTTTCCCAAAATATGCGTAACATTTGATTTAATATCAGAGACTTTTTCAAATCTCTGTTCTTTCACGGCCATCTTAAGCTTCGGAAAAAGGAAAAAAAATCAGCTGGCGATAAGAATATGATGGGTGATTTATAACTGTAACTGAATGCTTAAAAAGATATTCCTGTACAGAAATTGCTGTATGGGGCCTAGCATTATCGTGTAAAAGAAACCATTGCCCAGAATCAAACAGTTCCTTCCTAACTCGCCTTATCCTGTTTCTTAATCGAAAAAGCCCATCCTTGTAAAAATACTGATTAATTGTTTGCAGGGCCCGATTTAGAAAATTCTTGACTATAGGCACAACTTGGAATGGGGGCCCCCTAAAACTGATGTGGACGTAAAATTTTCAAAATTGACACACACAGAAAAAATAATCATGAATAATTGTGAAAGTACCATTTTACAAAGAAGTGGCGATTTCAAGCTTAGAAGCCTAGAACATTAGCAAATAACAAAAAGCAATACAACATATTAACTTTATCATTAAAACACCAATACAATGCAACCAGAAAAGCTTATTAACCCCTTATATGCACGATGGCATACATATGATACATATAACTATACATATGATGAACCAATCAATCAAATTTGAAAGGATATATAAAAAAAATTGCTATTAAAAAAGGTAAAATTAAAAAAAAATTGAATTGGGATTTTTTCTTTTAAAATAAAATTTTTTGGGGGGCCCCCAACATTCGGGGGCCCCTAGGCCCGGGCCTACCGGGCCTAATGGAAAATCAGGGCCTGATTGTTTGATTTTCAGGAACAAATTCGTGGTAAATAAGTCCTTTGTAATCGAAAAATGCAAAATCCATGAAAGGACAGAGAATTGAAAACGTCTCGGATATAAAATCAAATGTTACGCGTATTTTGCGAATGGTTAGTTCCAGCGTCTATAAACAGTGTTTCTGTGAATTGAAGAAACGTTGGAAAAATTGTATATACTCCTTTGACGATTATTTTGAAGGAGATAAATTTATTTGAAGGTGAGTAATATTTTTCTTTTTTATAAAAAAATTGTCTGGTTACTTTATGGGCGCACCTTGTGTATATATATATATATATATATATATATATATATATATATATATATAGATAGATAGATAGATAGATATAGATATAGATATGTACATTCTTAGGCAAAAAAAGTGGCGCACCAAGAAGGGGTGATGCAAATTGGAGACAAATTGATATGCATACAGGTTTCGACGGAAAATGCAAAATTTTAAAGTTTTGCGGCCAATGAATGAACATACGACGCTGCAGCGCATCTTAACTGCGCAACTGGCAGGATGTTAAAGAGGAGAAATTTTGATTCCAGGTCATAAATTCTTTGCGAATTTCATTCCGTGTACTCAGGTAGACAGTAACTATGTCTTGCATACAGGTCGCAGATGTAAGCACTTGAGAGAGGACGTGAAGTTGGGCTTGTTAGATATATTTGTGTTTTCCTTAAAGAACGAGAAATTGTCACATGCCACACCAGATGGCAGCACTTGTTCAGAATTCATGTAATTCCACTGTTGTTCAATGTCGCGTGTTGTCTTGTGTCGTGCTTAAGATATTAATGTAAAAGATGCTTATTAAAACTTAAACTTAAATTACTTAGCCTCAGCTTTTTATCATCCAAATCATGATTCTCTACAACTCCATTGCTCTGCTGTGATGATAGCGCTGACGTGGTACATAGAATAAGGTAAGAGTATTTTTGCCTTACTTTGATTCGCGAGTGTTTTATCCAACAAATATTATGAGACTGAAAGATCTCACAGCGGCAATTAAATTGTCGTGTAAAACAAAACTGATCACAAAATGGCTCTTAGAGATAACTATCTTGTTGAAAAACTGAATTCTAATAATTATGCAAACTGGAAGTTCAAAACCAAAATGGTTCTCATTAAAGAATATCTTTATGATCTCGTAACTGTTGAACCACCCAAGCCAAAAACACCAGCATGGTTAAAACAGGATCAGAAAGCTAGAGCGCTGATAAATTTGTCTATTGAAGACAGCCAAATTATGCATGTAAAATATCTTACGACAGCAAAAGAAACTTGGAATGCATTAAAGAAAGTGCATGAAAGATCTAATCTAACAAGTAAATTATTTCTACTTAGAAAGTTATACAGCACGAAATTAGAAGAAGGTGGAAACGTAAATAATCACATTTGTAATTTAATGGAAATAATTGATAAGCTACGTGCTATCGGAGAAAACATTAACGAATCTCACATTTCTGCTTTACTTTTGTGTTCACTCCCTCACAGCTATGATAATTTAATAACTGCTCTAGAAGCGAGACCAGAAAATGAACTGAGTGTAGATTTTATTAGAGGAAAAATTATCGATGAATATAACCGTAGAATTGAAACAGGTCAAAACGATATCTCAAATAGAGTGTTTAAAACCCAAACCAAAAGTACAGCACCAAATCACGAAAATAAATTTTGTTCCTTTTGTCATAAGACGAATCACATGAGATCAGAATGTTATCACTTGAAAAATAAAAATCGTAATCCTCCCATATTTCAAAACAAAAATACGACTAAAATGAAACAGCATAACGCGCCGATTTGTTTTGAGATTAAAACGAAAGCTATTAGCGGTATAGCTGAATACGCGCATTCCTCCTCCTTCATTGCGAATAAAAAGAAAATAAAGCAGAAGCTCATCATTGACTCAGGAAGTAGCTGTCACATATTTCACGATAAGGAATATTTCGTAGAATTAAAACATCAGAACCAAAATTCGGTGATCGTTGCAAATGGAACACTTTAAAATCTTAGGGAACAGGAGATGTATTTTTTCGAACTTTGACTTCTAATGGAAATATTAATGATGTACGATTGCGCGATGTTTTATATGAACCAGAAATAGAAACAAATTTGATTTCTGTTAGAAAAGCTGCGGAAAACGGATGCAGTGTAATTTTTGAGAAAAATAAATGCAAAATACAGCAAGGGGGAAGAACCTTCTTAGAAGGGAAAATAAATGATTCTCTATACGAGGTAATTTTAGAAGAAACCGAAACCGAAACCCCTGCTCTAATAGCACATCACTGCAAAAATAAAAACTGTATAGATCTTTGGCACAAGCGCCTAGGACATAAAAATTACGGTTCAATTACACAGTTAATTTCCAAAAATTTGGCAAACGGTATAAAAATAGATAACTGCAAGCATGAAACCGTGTGGGAAAATTGCATAAAAGCAAAACTAACTGATCAACCATACCCAAAAACAACTACGTACAGAGCTCATAAACCTCTAGAACTCGTACATTCTGATGTTTGCGGTCCATTTCAAAATTCGATTGGTGGGAAATCTTATTTTCTTACTCTCATTGACGATTATAGCAGGTTCACTATAATTTACTTGATCTCTAAGAAAAACGAAGTATTCTCAAAATTGAAGGAATACATTGCAATGACGAAGAACAAATTTGGAAGAAAAATTCAAACCCTTAGAACTGACAACGAGGGCGAATATGTTAGCAATGAGATGGAAAATTGCTTAACCGTACAGGGAATACACCATCAATTGGCCTTGCCTTACTGTCCTTCCCAAAATGGGGTGGCAGAACGAAAAAATAGAACTTTAACTGAAATGACTAGGTGCATGATCCTAGAAGCTGGGTTACCACATAAATTTTGGGGTGAAGCCATCTGCACAGCAACTTACTTGCAGAACCGGCTCCCAACCAAATCAAATAAGAAAACACCTTACGAATTCTGGACGAATTGCAAACCAGATTTATCCCATATTAAAGTTTTTGGATGTAGAGCTTACGCTTATATACAAAAACAGAAACGCTCAAAACTCGACGATAAAGCCGTTGAAGGTATTTTCTTGGGCTATGATAACAAAAGTAAGGGTTATAGAATTTATACAGGTGATAATAATGTGGTGATAAGCAGAACAGTGAAGTTCATTGAAAATTCTCTTCCATATGCTTGTAAAGAAGGAAAAATACCTTGGAACCAGGAAGAAGAAACAAAACAGCTAGTTGAGTTAGAATTCAAACATGAAGAAGAAGAGCACAATGAAAACGAAAACGAAAGTAATTCACAGATACAAACCAATCAACTAAGAAGATCTGAGAGAGAAACAAAAGGAATACCTCCTGAGAGATTTGCCTTTTATGCAAACGCGGGAAGAATTAACGAACCAAAAGGCTGGAACGATGTCCAGGAAATGGAAAATCCATATGAAGAACAAAAATGGATAGATGCAACAAAAGAAGAGATGAAGTCCCTTCGTAAGAACCAAACTTGGGAATTAGTGACACCACCTCCAGGAAAAAAGGTTATTGGATGCAGATGGACATTCAAAGCTAAATATAACTCCAAAGGACACATCGAACGATATAAAGCAAGATTAGTAGCAAAAGGTTTTTCACAGAAATTCGGATCAGATTACGACGAAACCTTTGCTCCTGTGGTCACATATACGACAATACGGGCATTCTTAGCTAATGCTGCATACAAAAATATAAACGTAAAGCATATCGATATAAAAACTACTTTCCTGCACGGGAATTTAGAAGAACATGTTTACATGTCACAACCAGAAGGTTACATTGAAGCGGGTAAAGAACAGAAAGTCTGCAAATTAAATAAAGCAATCTACGGGTTAAAACAAGCCGCAAGAGACTGGCATATTAGAATTGGGGAATCATTATCAAAATGTGGTTTCGAACAAAGTAAAACAGACCCATGCTTATTTAAAATGACAAGAGATGGAAATACTATGTACATAATTGTCTATGTAGATGACTTACTCATCGCAGGAAAAACAGGAGATATCAGAGAAATTGTTAACAAGCTGGAAAAAGAGTACGAATTGAAGGATCTTGGTGAAGCAACTTATTATTTAGGAATAAATATCGAAAGATCCAAAGAAGGAAATTTTGCTTTAAGTCAGAAAAATAAGATAGAAGAAATCATCGAAAAATTTAACCTGAAAGATGCCAAACCAACCAATACTCCTATGGACCCGAATTATCTGAGACAAGAAGGAGATGAAGATCAGCTGCCAAACAATACCAAGTATAGGCAATCAGTAGGGGGTTTGTTATACGTTGCCACAGTATCAAGACCCGATATTGCAGCAGCCGTCAACATTTTGAGTAGAAGGAATGAGAAACCAAGAGATAGAGATTGGGATGCTGTGAAATGGATAATAAGATATCTCAAAACAACTAAAGATTTAAAACTAGTTATTAGCAAGGATAAAGAATCAATCTTAACTGTTTTTTGTGATGCGGATTGGGCTAACGATAAGTTAGACAGAAAGTCAACCAGTGGAAATTTATTTAAACTCGGTGAAAGTCCGATACAATGGCTCTCAAAACGTCAAAACTGTGTAGCACTCTCGTCCACAGAAGCTGAATATGTTTCAGCGGCTAATGCTGCGCAAGAAGTTATATGGCTGATCAATCTAACCAAAGATCTGGACTTACCTCAAGCTTTACCAGTAACAATGTTTGAATATAACCAGTCGTGCATCAAGCTTTCACATTCTGATAAACATCATTCAAGAACAAAGCACATTGATGTAAAATTTCATCATTTAAGACAACTTAAGGAAGCTGGTACTATTGATTTAGAATATTGCCAAAGCAAAGATATGACAGCTGACATCCTGACCAAGCCATTGCCACGTCCTGATTTTGAACGTCACCGAACTAATCTACATTTAGAGACAGTTTCTTTTTCAGAAAACAAGTAGGGGTGTTAGATATATTTGTGTTTTCCTTAAAGAACGAGAAACTGTCACATGCCACACCAGATGGCACCACTTGCTCAGAATTCATGTAATTCCACTGTTGTTCAATGTCGCGTGTTGTTTTGTGTCGTGCTTAAGATATTAATGTAAAAGATGCTTATTAAAACTTAAACTTAAATTACTTAGCCTCAGCTTTTTATCATCCAAATCATGATTCTCTACAACTCCATTGCTCTGCTGTGATGATAGCGCTGACGTGCTACGTAGAATAAGGTAAGAGTATTTTTGCCTTACTTTGATTCGCGAGTGTTTTATCCAACAGGGCTCAAATAAGCCGGTTGGTCTAATCGGTGAATCGCTCGACATTTGTATAGAAGCAATGCAACTATTAGACGATGTTAGCAGGAATGGGTGAACCATGGCCGCACACAGCGTATAGAGTTTCTATGCTCACTTCTACCCAGACCTGGGTGTATATAATTTGAAGTGGCTCTCTATTTGAATTTGAACCACACACAGTTTATTCATGAAACAATGTTTATTGAATTCGTTGCACATATAATTGGCTTTACAGCAATAAGCATGCGTACTACTTGTACGGAATGTATAAACACAGCTTTCAAGAACAATATATTTTTATACTCACGAACAGTAAGTCAAACCAGCAGTACTGCCATGTAAACTTCTGGCCCGCTAAGCACTAGCGCAGGATAACACCTTTTCAACCTTAACAACCTCCCCTTCTTTTATTAATGACGCTGCGTGGTATTTATGCTAAGCGCGTATGCCAAAATTAGCATATCTGAAGCAGCTTCTTTAATTCCTTCACTCAAAAGTTCGATTCTTGGGAATCGAATCTTGTGTATACCTTACACTGGCCTCCCTCGAAAAAAAAAATTAGGTAACTGAGGTCTGAACGGCTTCAGTTAACTAATTGAAAACGCGTGCTGGTCTGACTTTTTACATAATGGGTGGCAAAGCCAAAAAACCTTCCACACGTTGTGTGGGGGAAAAACGCCACTACCATTTTACAAAACTAACCCCGAAGGGTCCAGGTGACACCATCACACAGTGGATTTGCAGAGTTGCGGATACTGGGATGGCCAACTGCGCCCTAAAAAACTTATTTTAGTTAAAATTGTCAACACAATTGCACAGCATGACATTTCTTGACTGTTTGTATCTGCTCTCCCCCAATTTATAATGCACATGTGTCATGATTTGTGAAGTTAGTACATTAGTGGTTAATTGGTATATTGTGCAGTATGTATTTTTTTCCTAGTCACTACATGTCCCCTTCAAAAATTTATAAAACAACAGTATGCCGTATTTTTTTTTCAGTGGCTCACCCCTTCCCCTCAAAATGTTTACACAGTATATACACTGGGGAATTTCAAACCAATTTGGTTCGGTTTTATTAAAGGGTGGGAGTTAGAATAAGAAAGTTGATACAAGACTTGTTCCTCATGAATGCAGCAACTTCCTTACACCAGTCTGTCCAATCCGTGGAACCTCTCTTGACGGTCGCAGTCCTAGTAAAGGGGTTCGTTGACCGTGTGGGCATCCTTCGTGCAGCAGGTCGTTGGTCCTGAGGCGCTGGTCCGGCTTGACGATGGACAGGAGGTCTCTTGGGAGGAGGATCTTGTTGGGCGGCAGAGATCTTTCGTTTCCTTTGCGTCTGCTTCCCCCGCTTGCGTGGATGTTCGAACGGCTGAGAGTCAGGCGCCGACGATGGAGAAGTCATGGGAGTCTTTCTTTTAACTCCTGACCGGGGTTCCTGTGCAGGAGTGGAGCTGCTTCCCTCATGCAGGTTATCACCGGAATCGTGAGTAGGGGGAGGACGGTCTTCGTTGGTGACCCCCGAGGGTCCAGCATCTTGTGAACCTTGTGAACCTTGTTGTACTTGATTTGAAAACAGGGTATAGTCTGTACGGTTTATATACCTCTTAATCTGGTCTATATTTGCGGGAACTTGCTGTTGGCCTTCTTGTAAGGTAACCACTGGGCCTGCTACCTTTTTTATTTGGTACGGACTTTGAAATTTCGGGAAAAATTTCCCGACTATGCCTTTACTGGCGTTAGATAGTGAGTGGGTGGCTTTTAAAACCCATTGCCCAACTTCAAATTTCTCCTCCCTACGATTTTTATCGTAGTATATCTTCTGTTGCTTCCGCATCTGGTCATTAACTTGCTTGACCTCGCGAAGCATCTCCTGAATATCAGCTAGTTGAAATTGAGGCGCTTGCCCCGGTACGAAGAATAGACTGTCTAAAGGGGTGATAATCTTTCTGCCTAGAAAAACTTCGGCAGGTGTTTTGGCTGTCGAGTCGTGGACGGCCGAACGTAATGCAAACGCAAACTGCTGTATATGTTGATCCCATGTTTTATGATTGTTTTGTATAAATGCGCGAATCATTTTAACTACATTGCGATTTACCCGCTCCGCAATATTCGACTGTGGTCTATAAGTGACCCTTTTTGCATGTTTTATTTGAAGCCTGCGACACAGGTCCGTGAAAACTTCGCTGACAAACTGAACACCGTTATCGCTAATAATTTTTACAGGGGCACCATATCGCAAAACATAATTATGTGTAAATGCATCAGCAACTGCTTTGGCTGAGGCTCTACGCAGGGGTATAATTTCGGTCCATTTTGAAAAATGGTCGACTATTACGAGTAAGAACCTGTATTTTCCACTTGCACTACGGGGATATGGGCCTAATAAATCTATCCCTACGATTTCATTAGGGAACGTGGCCACGATACTTTGTAAAAAACCCGCGGGGCGGTAATTTGTGTAGTTAGTACGCTGACAAGTGTCGCAGCTTTGAACGTACTGGGTGACCCACTTCCTCATTTGGGGCCAGTAAACCACCTCATTAAGTCGAGAAAAAGTTTTTCGAATACCCATATGGCCGGCTGTAGGTAAATCGTGAAGAGTATGTAGAATGTGTGTTCTCATTGAACATGGAATGACGGGACGAATTTCACCATTCCGATTTGTGGATGATTTGTAAAAAAGGAGATCATCGACTAGTTCATAGTTCTGTGCTCTACCCTGTATAGCATGCAGATTAACTCCGGAAAATTGTTCGGGGTTTTCTAGGTATTTAACTATATCTCCGAATTCCAGGTCTTTACGAAGTTCTTCTTTTAACTGCGTTTTATTATCTAGCACAATAGAAGTGAGCATTTCACATTGAGTTATCGACTCCCCCTCTGGGTCTCTGCTTAAAGCATCCGCTACCAGATTTCCTTTCCCCGGACGATGCTCAATGATTAAGTTGTATTCCTGGATCTTTAATGCCCAGCGAATGACACGAGGCGTAAAATTTTTGCCCGAGTATAATCGGGTTAAAGCAGCATGGTCAGTTATAACCCGAACCGGCTGTTCTGAGAAATAGCAGCGAAATTTTTTGAGTGCTACGACAATAGCCAAACATTCCCTTTCAGTGGTTGTATAGTTTCGTTCTGCCGAATTTAAAGTTCGCGATGTGAAAGCGATAGGTTGGTTTTCCTGCATTAGTACAGCGCCGATTCCGACATTAGAAGCATCCGTTTGCACTACGAATTGTAGCTTGTGATCTGGATGGCGTAGTACCGGAGCTTGGATCAATTTCTGCTTTAATGTTTGGAAGGCGTTCTGGGCTTCAGAACTCCACGTAAATTTAGTGCGTTTCTTTCGCAATTTGTAAAACGGTTCGGCGACTTCCGAGAATGCAGGTATAAATGTGCGGTAATATGAACAAAGACCAAGAAACGACGAAAGTTGTTTTCCCGTTTGTGGGATTTTAAACGCTTTTACAGCGTCGATTTTAGATGAATCCGTTTGAACGCCCTGACGCGTAATTTTGAATCCTAAATACGGTAGTTCTTTGCGGACGAACTGACACTTTTTTGTATTTATTGTTAAGCCAGCCTGTTTTATCAGAGAGAGCACTTCCTGTAAAAGAGCTAAGTGCTCGGTTAAAGTTTCCCCCGTAATAATTATGTCGTCGAGGTATACGGCAGCGTTCTTTCCTAAAACAGGCCTTAGTACTATATCCATAAGTTTTTGGAATGTGCCAGGTGCCCCATTGAGTCCAAAGGGCATGCGACGAAACGCAAAAGTGCCTTTTTTTGTTATAAATGCCGTTTTTTTAACGTCTTCAGCCGCCATAGGTACTTGGAAAAACCCGGATGTTAAATCTAAAGTAGTCATGTATTTAAATGACTTTAAACTATGAAGAATATCCTCAATTATTGGCATAGGATATGTAGAGAATTTTGTTACTTTATTCAGCCCCCTGTAATCAACTGCAAATCTCCAGGCTTCGGGATCAGTAATAGGCAAGTTGCCTTTTTTTCGACATAACACAACCGGACTTGCCCACGGACTATCGACCGGCGAAATAATATTTTGGCGAAGCATTTTATCAATATGAATGTCTATAACATTCTGCTTGTTTGTATCGTACCTATATGGGTGGGCACGAATTGGGGGACTGTCTCCCGTATCAATTTTGTGAGTTGTAACGTGAGTAATACCTGGCTTGTCTGAAAATACCTCGGCAAATTTGTTTAAAGTAGTCTGTAAACGAACTTTTTCGTTTTCTTTTAAGTCCGTTTTCGACAAGTCAACCGGAACGGGCAGCACAGCTTCTTTGGACTGTTGGTGCATCTGCACCGAGATAGAATTCTGCTTGAAATTTAGTGCTACATTACACGAGTAGCAAAAATCAATCCCTAGGATAACCTCCAGTTGCATATTTCGCATTACATGAAAAACAAGGTCGTTTTTTTGGGATTGTATACTAATGTGTGTCAATAATGAGCCTAATATTTGACATTCTTCCCCTTGAGCTGAAAGTGTTCGTAATTTATTATGTGTGTTTAAGCGCTTCATGTCGTAATGCGATTTGAAGTACTTTTCTGACATGTACGACCTTTCGCTGCCGGTATCAAGTAAAGTTGTTATGGGAATTGAATCAATTTGCAAGTGCACATAAGGTAGTTGCACATTTTTTAATGTAAGCGCACTAATGTTACTATAACGTTGGGATTTACTATCATGCCGTCCACGATGTCGATTTGAAACTCGCGAAAAATTTTGGCTGGGGTGTATAAAATCTCTCGTACCTGAATTAGGATAGGGGGTAGCGAAGAAATGCCTATTGTAATGTTTAGCTAAAGCTTGAAGGAGGGTAACCTTGCTTGTAATTGTTTGATTACCTAAAAAATCTTGAACACTTGGCTTCAAACGTTGGATAACTATTTTTAAGATTACCGCTTCCGTTACCCCTTCTAAATATTCCTCACACTTGGAAATCTTTTCCGTAGCAAAATCTAATGCAGACTGACCTTCACGTTGCCTTAGCGAATAAATTTCCGCTTCAATTTCACTTTGATTAAAGGTCTTTGGAAAAACACTAAGAAACTGTTGCTTGAATGACAAATAGTCAAAAATCAGATTACTGCTTTGCATACACGTGTACCACTGATATGCACTACCTCTTAAAGCGGCTAGAGCAATTTTAAGTTTATCCCCCTCTGGGGTGCATTGTTGCTGAAAGTAATGCTCAATTTTCTTTAGGAATTGGCTTGAGGGGCCGCCATTGAATGTGGCTTCGAATGGCGCAATTTGCTGAACCATAATTACCCGAGGAAAATTTCCAGCAGGATTTTGTTCTACAACACTCATTTTTTAAATAGTATATAAGTACTTGCAACAATTTTATCAATATAAGTACACAGTACACAGTTTTTAATTTCAATTATGTTGTTCGTTACAAATGTAACGCTAACTACCAGGGTATATATATCTTTCGGGCGCCAGTATAGAGTTTCTACTAAGGGGGCACTCTATTTGTATTTTATACAAACGCAGTTTATACATGAAACAATGTTTATTGAATTCGTTGCACATATAATTGGCTTTTACAGCAATAAGCATACGTACACTTGTACGGAATATAAATACAGCTTTCAAGAACAATATATTTTTATACTCACGAACAGTAAGTCAAACCAGCAGTACTGCCATGTAAACTTCTGGCCCGCTAAGCACTAGCGCAGGATAACACCTTTTCAACCTTAACAACCTCCCCTTCTTTTATTAATGACGCTGCATGGTATTTATGCTAAGCGCGTATGCCAAAATTAGCATATCTGAAACAGCTTCTTTAATTCCTTCACTCAAAAGTTCCGATTCTTGGGAATCGAATCTTGTGTATACCTTACAAGCGTCAAGAAGGAAGCGGTCGGACTAGAGAAAAGACAGACCGTGAGGACCGATCAATCGTCAGAGTTGCACTCACAGCCCCAGATTCATCATTATCATCGATCGTACGTGCAACTGGTGCTTCAGTGACCACAAGGACCTTTCATAGGCAACTCAGAGAAAGAGGGCTGAGCTCACGGCGCCCTTTGAGCCGACTACCGTAGACCTCTGTACACCGACAAGCCCGTCTGCAGAGGTGTCGGACACATTCGACTTGGAATGTCACTGACTGGAGTAGAATTGTCTTCAGCGATGAGTCCCGCTTTGAATTGAGCCCCGATGACCAGCGGATACGTGTCTGGAGACGCCCCGGACAGCGGTGGGATACCAACCTGAGTATCTTCCATACGGGCCGACGACCAGGAGTGATGGTCTGGGGTGCCATTTCATTTCATAGCAGGACACCTTTGGTTGTCATCCGCGGCACCTTTACGTCACAGTGGTACGTCGACGATATTCTACACCCCGTTATGTTGCCCTTCATATCACGCCATCCTGGTCTTACATTTCAGCAAGATAATTCCCACCCACTGACAGCGAAAGTTTCTACTGCTTGTCTTCGTGCTTGCCCAACGGTACCTTGGCCAGCAAGGTCACCGGATCTCTCCAACATTGAGCACGTTCGGAGCGCGTTATGGGCATGACCATCCAACCAGCTCGGGATCTTGACGATCTAATGAGCCAGTTGGACAGAATCCGGCACTATATCCCGCAGGATGGCATCCGCCACCTCTATCAATCAATACCAAGCCGGAGTCCTGTTTGAACTGCAGCTAGGGTTTCTCTTCCTGCCAAACACAACGCGAGACAAAACGTTAGACAGGAGGAATGTCCTCGTAACAAAGTGGTGCCGTGACCAGGATTCGAACCTGGATTTTTGCGGCCACAACATAATGTACTAACCACTATACGATCACAGCCGTCTAATACCCATACCCCTAATGACTGGGACAACATGATCGGAGATGCTAACCCAGACAAGATAGTAGCCAGTCCCTAAAACCCTCCACACACCAGTGGAGGACTGCTCAGAAAATTAATGATGCTCGGGACACCCCCCAAGATGGCAGCAGATGTTCTAGACCGTAAAGGGGGTGAATGGGCGGGAAGAGGGACTGGAAAGGCATTTACATCTTTTTCTATAGCAGACAAAAATCGTCACAACAATGCAAAAATTTGCTACATTTCGACCAAAAGTATTCAATTTTGTAAAAACATGCTTATTTTTGGACTATTTTTTCATCTTTTTCCTATTTTTGATCCCACATTCCTTCGAAAAATAGGACAAAAATTTTCGAAAGTTAAGTTGTTGTTTTTTTAAGCGGCGCGTAATACAGTCAGATAGGTGAATATGACGAGGATTACCGTTGAAAAATTCCTCTTAGATTCCCAATATTTGAAAAAATAATGAAATAACAGAATTCAAAATTCGTTCAGATTGAAAATTTTGACATTGCTGTCTTTGTTCAAAGAAATAAAACAAAAGGTCTCTTTTTAAACTTTATATTTCATATGCATCACTATTTTGAAACAATATAACATGTTTTGGTGGTTTTTATGGCGATGCAAAGCAAGATTTTTCGTATCGCCTCTGAACATTTCTGCGTATAATATCTGCAACAAGTATTAAAAGAAAATAACACTACGTGACCTACTTTCAGGCACATATTACATTCGGGACAAACACCATTATAATGCAAATTCCCCGCCGTTTTAACGAATGAAATTGAAATTCATATCCACCAAAGCTCTCATATAAAAGCATTCTTCTTTAACGTAAAATAATTCGCTTTCGTGTGCTTTACATTTCATTTTTAGGGCTAAGAAATTCCATCTCGAATATCGGGAAAAGCATTCAAATTTAGTTTTATGTTAAAGCACGGTAAAATAAGTTGATTTTACTGTACTGTGTTAGAGACAATAGGAATAGAATAAATAGGTTATTCTTTTTTCATTGAATATGAATCAATGATTGAACTAAAATGTTCATTAACCCTGAACTTGTAGCCCGGCGTCTCAGAGACGCCAATAGCACTTTGTTTACATTTTGCGTATTGATGGACTGCTCTGTATGCCCGGTCAGATGTCATTACCTTCGTAGTGTTTATGGATGAGTGATAGCTTACAAACAAAACTCCTGCAGTTGCTATCGTTCTTTAGTATTTCATAGAGTAAACGGATATATTCCAAAACACCCGATTGGCGTTTCACCAAATTTGTAAAAATTGCTAATGGAAATACATTTTTTAAAATTTTTCTTTATTTTTATTACAATGTTTTTATTAACTTGCTTTCTTGTTTGTGTGTGTGTTTGTTTGTTCAGTACAAATCTTGCAATCGATTTTTAACTAACTTCCCGACTAGCTAGACATTTGAAACTTTCAGAATAGGTCAGAACACGATGACAATGCATTTCTTTAATACTTTTAGCCATCTTTAAGCAGATTTTTACCATGTTTTTATTATTTTCAGTTAATTTTGTTTTGTAGACTGGTGCAGACATCTGTCGGCCGGAACCGGAACGAAAAGTTAAACTTAAGTTAACTTCCAATTAACTTTATTTTCTTTCAAGTTGATGGGATAATTCATCAAAAAAATTTTAGAAAAGTATTTATTAATACATAGAATTGTCAAGTTTATATGATTCAACAGAAAATTTAAAAACATGGTATATAAAAAGTTCTTTTTATCTTGTAATTATTATTTATCCCATTGTAATAATTTCTTATAAAAATATTATTTTCCCCTTTGATTGGTTTTCATTTGTAAAATTTGCATGTAGAAATTCCTTTTATTTCGTTTGCTTTAATTTATTTTATTATAAAAAGTGTATATAAAATTACATATTTTTAAAAAAATGTATTGGTTTTCATTTGCATGTAGAAATTCCTTTTATTTCGCTTGCTTTAATTTATTTTATTATAAAAAGTGTATATAAAATTACATATTTTTAAAAAAATGTATTGGTTTTCATTTACATCCATCATGTCTTTAACTTACTGTTTGTATAAATACAGGGTCCGAGCTAAAGGTATCCAAAAGTTATGAGTTATTTTTATGGAACTACCTATTAGAATTTTAAAAAAGATATTTAAATAATAAGAACATCTGACCAAGTTTTAATATCAATCATAGATTTCGATGTATGTACCTTTTGTAGTACAACTGACGTCTAAATGGTAATCCAGTTCTCTCTAAGTGTTTCGTAGCATATCCGGAGTTATTAGATATTTTTGGCTTGGGGATTGATTAAATCCCTTTTGTATAAACGAAAAAATTTAAACTGTGGATGAGTTAAAGAAGCGTATCATTCAAGCAATTCGTGTAGTAACTCCTGATATGCTACGAAACAATTGGAGAGAACTGAATTACTATTTAGACGTTAGTCGTACTACAAAAGGTGCTCACATCGAAATCTATAATACTATGATCGAAATCTGTGATTGATATTAAAACTTGGTGAGATGTCCTTTCTATTTAAATATTTTTTTTAAAAATTCTAATGGGTAGTTCCGTAAAAACATGTCATAACTTTTGGATACCTTTAGCCCGGACACCCTGTATTTATTTTTACAGATAGAATAACTGAAACCTAAATAAGATAGTGTGGCGTCTAAAAGACGCCCCGCGACCACGCCTCCAATTTTTAAATACATGACCAGTGCAGGGTTAAGAATAGTAACTGCATTATTATGTTTTGCTAAAGACTTACAACCGCGACGAAATTTAAACTTAGCATTGTATTGGAATAAGTCTATCTCTCTTGCTAATAACCTTGTGAGTAAACAATGGCATAATAGGCACAGCCAAATAGATTGATAACCTCTTGAATTTGTTGGGTCTCGGCGATATCACAGTGACTTTGTTCAATCTCTTTATTTTTTTTCGCCCATACAACACCGCGATATGGTTGGTATCTTGTAGTGAAAACCCCGTATAGGTGAACCATCATCGAGCCCTAGTGCCACTTCAATTTAAACCGAGTACCCCCAGGGGCTGATACATTTTTCTAGTCAATTCATCAATTTTTCTTTCAATTAATATTCTTGTAATAGTTATGAAATTTAAAAAATGGTGGTCCGAGGTAGCCTAGTGGTAGCACATCGGCTTTCGGTCCTGAGTTTGCTTGGATAGAACCCCGACAAGCGCCATTAAATACCTCCGTGTCTAGGCCCGATATGGGCACGTTAAATCCGTAGACCAGAAAGGCCTTCTGTGAGGGCAAAGAGAGTACGACCCCCCACCCCCACCCAGATGTCGCCCCTGGGGATGCTCGGTCAAAATTAAGGTGGCACCTGGCTAAATCTGACTCCGACCCATGTTGTGCCATTATAAACCGGAACCGCATCCCTCAGCCCGCAAAGCCTACATGGACATGGTCTGGAATAATTCCTGCCAGGGGGTATTAAAAACAACAACAACAGATAATGGTTGACTTTATAACTACCACTCTGCCACACTTTTACATTTTGCATTTTTTTAAATTTTTGTTTGTGTCCCAAGCTTTTAGCTCACGTTATTCATGAGCCGACATGACCATTCATTTGGTGATAAATTTGGCTACTGTTTTTATCTGTTACCTTGAATTTTTCTAACTAACGCTTAACATGCAGGTTCTCAAGCTAATAGATGTGACTTCCTTTTACTCAGTGGACTTTTTCTTGAACCTAGAGTTCCGTGCTAGAGAAAGCTTACAACTTTCCCGTTTCGAAATGCGATGTATAAGCCCATGAAATATACAACGAGATACATAACGTATGTAATGCATTGAGAACGATAGTAGCGTGTTAAATCAGGTGTGTTACCATAGAAATGGGTGGGGAGCATTGTCAAGGACGCTACTTTTTGAAAATCAAGCGAATACTAACATGAGTTAGTCATGAATGTGCTAAAACTCGAACTTTATCATCCAAAAGGACCATAAATGTCATTCTAGTGGTTCAAGGAGAGGACTAAGTTATCTTTTTGTTGGTTCAGTTGCTACGACTTTCTGAAAAGAGACACGTTATATTCAGGGAGTTATACCGTACCATACCTTCAAAATGCTATACCAAATGCATCTGCCAGTATGAATGATTAAATATAAAAGATAAACTCAAGATCATAGTGGAAAAGTTTTTATTTCCAATGGCAAGAATTGCAGGACAACAGATATAAAAAAGACTAAAATACAAGATAGAAAAATGACATCAGTTAATCCATCAACTTATGTCTGGCAATCCAGTAGCGAAACGGGAGGTAGGGCAGGACAAGAAGCAAGGTGAGGCATGTCCATTAGGGTGGAGCGCTCGTATATGAAAAAAAAAATTTCAAATTTTCATTTCTAATAGTGACAAAAGTTTGACCTACCTATAGAGGCACAAAAAATATATTACAATTTTTTTATTAATAATTTTCTTTTACCCGCGCATTTGCTTTGAAAATTTACACTTTTGCTGGCATATAGATGGAACTTGAACGAGGATATTGTTCTAAATTCTATATAAACTATTAGTTATTAAGAATAAAATGACTCACAAGGAACAAAATATTACTAATTTAATAACAAAAAGCTTCACTTAAAACATAAAACATATATAAAACTAGTCAAAGGATACATTAAAATCACGTTTGGTGTCAAATTTGGGCATCAATTTTCTTGACTCAATTTTGGAATTCATGAGACCTTCTCTGAACTTTTTATCATATACCTGCATAGAAACCTCCGTTAGTGTTTTTACTGAACGTTCTATGGCTTGGGTATTATATGAAAATCTTAGAAAAGATATCTTTTCACTTTCTTTTGTGTCAACTATCGGGAGCAAATCTTCATCCTTGAAGTCTCCAAGAATGGGAGGTTGGAAATACTTTTTTTGCCAATCTATAAAGTCTGTGTATGATTTGGCATTAAGCTTTATTTTAGGGACCTCAAAAACACGAAGAAACTTTCCATGATGAATCGCTTGTCCTTCTTTTAAGATTCTTCTAGCAGCAACTTCAAGAATGTGTTTATATGGATCTGAGAGCATCGATAATAGAACGGTCTCGGGATGCGCAAAGAAGCTGCTCCGCTCAATGACAGGATCTACTACTTCTTTTAGTTGAGGTGGAAGACATCGAGAATCAGAAACTAATTTCCAAAAAATATCTAGACCCATCTTTGCATGACGGATGCATTTAATTTGGAACCAAACAGGCGCGTAAACTCTAACAACAAACGTGGCAAGGTGTTTAAGATTTTCAAAAGGTTTTTCGTCAAAATATATAGCCTTAATATCCTATTGGATTCCGTTAACCGTCGATTACGCGACATTTGTCCTGGAGCTCTGTTTACTAGATCGGAAGAACACTCGCCACTAATTACAAGCAATATTATACAAATAACATTGATCCGAACTTAGATCTCTGATGATATCCGATTGAATATCCGGCAACACGCTTTCTATCTTTTCATACTGTACAACCTGATTTTTTTCACATTTTTCTAGTAATCTTCCAATAGTACCAAAATAGGAAGTAGGCCCAGTAGATTCGCCATCTAAGTAGGAAAACAGGTGTCTTAAATGCAATTCATTCATGTGTAAAAGGCAAATGATCCATTGTAAAGATTGATTCAAACGTTTTTCTAACAACCGTATAACACCACTGTTTTTCCCTGTATTTCTAACTGTTCCATTACAACCAACCGCTACAGTTTCTCTCAATGAAATATTTTCAGAAGAAAGCAAGTCAAATATAGCAAGTTCTATGCTCTTAGCCGTCCCAGTACTTGGGACAGCGTAGCCGACATAAATAGAGTCTGGTTCCTTGATAACTGAAATGTGTTCTTCTACCATCAATTGGCGGTATTTTTTGATACCCTTTTTCACTATCGTTAAAACTTTATCCTTTCTGCCGTCAAAAAATAAAGCTGGAACACTGAAAACTGGATGTTTAGCTAATATTTCTGTGCGTTCTTTTTCTCTTTCACGGTGCAATTTTGATCTATCATTTCGACATCTAATTTAATGTCATGAGCTGCCGACGCGATTACTGCACCAGCTCTATCAGATAGGCCATATCGGTCACATGTTTTTGACAAAGACGGCAAGCTGAGACTCTTTCTGAGGCACTTGGAGCTTTGGAGAACACAATTCTAAATTATCGCCTATATCAATTGTATCTTCTGACTCGTCCGATATACCAGAGCTTCGTGGAGAAAGTTCTGTATTCTTGCGATTGTCTCTATTTGACTCAGAAGCATAATATAGTTCTAACTTTCTATTTCTATCATTTCGTTTTCTATTTTTTTTTCGTTTGTGAAATGTCTATACCACCAATAACCATTTTTTTCAGTCCTATGATCAGTCAGAAAAGTTTTTTCTTCTTTCGCTACTTTTGTTTCTTTTGGACACTTACATTGTAGAAAATCTTTGCGCTTACAAGAACAGATATCAAATAGTTTGTTACTACGGATGTGGAAATCTTTTTCATCGTCAGTCAATCGTTTCCAAGATTTTATCAAATTTTTGCATTTCGAATGGTAATCTCTTATCATCTGTATAATGCTGTTGTGGGATAAGATTTGGATTGAAGCTTTTCCCCATATAGTTTCGATTCTTACAGCAACAATTTCTGCAATATGTAAAACAGCTGGCTCCCTTCGAGTATCCGATTTAAGCTTTAGCTGAAATCTTACAAAATTATAAAGTTTCATAACCTTCTTATACGAAGGTAACATTACCTTTCACCTCTTCAATATTGCCAAAAATACAACAACTAGAAGCTTTTCTTGTTTTATCCATATTCAACTATGTAACAATTAGCAAACGAAACTCTAGATACGACTGAACTTTGAACAATAATCGCGGGAAGTCACTGATTTCTGACCAAAGAAGTGTGTATGGCGCATGCGCACGAGCAGAGGAGTAATGACTGGACAAAAATATTTTTAATTTCACCCCAACACACCTATAGGGTAGCAAAAAACGGTTCGTTGGCTTCTTAATTGATTCTTGTTTCCTCGCTCTTTCGCGGTTACAAATGATATGGAAAAGAGATATTTGATCAGATTTTGAGAAATTCAAATCACATGCCCGGGTAGATAGACTCAAAGTAAATTAAAAATACTTAAGGATACGCTTTTTGAACGGATGGGTCCAATTATTTTCTCTATTAGGAAAGAATTTGGCAAAATTGGATTTTTCGCTCCACCCTAATGTCCATTTCTTCCTGGTTATCATACAGGAGACAAAGAGGGTCGGGAGTTAAGTTAATTCTGTGGAGGTGCTTGCGGAGGCAATCATGGCCAGAAAAAAATCCGTAGCATTGCTACAGATTTACCTCTAGGCCACTCGGGAATATCATGGACATGGGCATGGACATACCAGGGCTTGTGGCCGATTCTTGCGGAAACAACCTGTGAGAAGAAACACCTGAGGGTCTTTTTGACTGTCGTCTTCGTGGAATGGTAGGCCAAATTCTGGTCGTTTAGCTGTAAAACAGAAGCCCTCTTTTTCACCAGGAAGTCAGCATCATCGTTCCATCGATTCCGCAGTAGGCCGACTGACTAGTGGAATAGCAAAGTTTAAAAAAAAAGAAAAAGTGTAAAATGATAGAGAGAGTTAAGATTCAAACGGCAACATTCTGCTCTATTCCCAGCATTTTACTGTGGTGGATTTTAGATTGTTGTCAAGACAACAATCGCTTTGCTAAGCCCTTACACAGTAATGTTATTAAGTAAAGTTGAAACTGTGTCCTGTGTAAGCAGTTTTTGATATGGACTCTAAACATTTAACCAGGCGTAAGGCATTGTCGAGGAAAATTATTCCCATTAGTATTGAGAGGCTAGCGTGTAAATACAGCTGTTAAATTCCTTAATTTTTTTCCTTGAATCTTGCTTTCAGTTTCTACTCTGACATTATCACTGCTTCCTGGTATGTAGGGGGTCCATGAATGTATGTATATCTAAATAGCTTTACGAATAAAACACTTGCAAATTACCAAAAATTTTAAAAAAATACTCCTTATTCTACCAAAAATCCTTATTCTGAATTCTGAGAATAATTAATGTGGTAAAAAGAATATTAATTATTCTCATTTTGCATATGAAGTTAAAGATTTAAAAAATTTAAAAATGGAGGTTTAAGTCTTGTCCCCTTAATAAAGCAGGGTAAACTCACAAAGCAGGGAAATTGAAATTTAAAATATTAAATGTTCCCCTGGTTTCTCTTAAGGGAATGCTAACGAGAATTCCATGCTGTATGTTCATCACTCGTAAATGAATAGCAAATAAGAGGATTCTAGTATCTATTTGCACAAAACAAAAATGCAGATCATTAAAAATAGTAACACTATAAAGTGTGCAGATATTAAATTTACTAAATTTTTGATGGCTTTGGGGAATTATCTTTATATTGTAACTCCCATGTACCAAACTACGTTACTTCGAAATCCCACATAGGGATGTCTGTTCTACAATAAATGGGACTGATCAGGATATTCATGATTTGGGTATCTGAAGATTTTTCTTTGAATCAAGCAAGGTAAACTCTCAAAGCAGGGAAATCGAAACTTAAAATATTGAATTTTTATCCTCATTTCTCTTATGAATGCCAACGAAAAACGCTATATGTTCATCATTCTTAACTGAATTTCGAATAAGATAATTCTAGTATCTATATGCACAAAGTTAGAAAAACAGATCATTAAAAATAAGAAGACAAATCCGGGAGCAGATATTTAATTTACTAAATGATTGATGCCATGAAGGAATAATCTTAATATTTTAACTCCCATGTACCAAACTAGATTACATAGAAATCCCGTATAGGAATGTTTGTTGCACAATAAATGGGACTGATCAAGATTTTTAGGATTTGGGTATCTGGGGATTTTTCTTTTAAAAAGCAGGGTAAACTCGCAAAGCAGGGAAATAGAAACTTAAAATATTGAATTTTTTCCTCATTTCTCTTATGAATGCTAACGAGTATTTAATGCTATGTGTTCATAATTATTAACTGAATTTAAAATAAGATGATTCTAGTATCTATATGCACAATAAAAAAAACCAGATCATTAAAAATAATAAGACTATCAAGGGAGCAGACATTGAATTTACTAAATTTTTGATGCCATAGGTGAATTATCTTTATATTTTAACTCCCATGTATCAAACTTGGTTACATCCAAATCCCACATAGGGATGTCTATTTTACAGTAAATGGGACTGATCAGGATTTTCATTATTTGGGTATCTGGGGATTTTTCTTTTAATCAAGCAAGGTAAACTCGCAAAGCAGGTAAATTGAAACCTAAAATTTTGAATTTTTTCCCTCATTTCTCTTATGAATGCTAACGAGAATTTAATGCTATGTGTTCATCTTTCTTAACTGAATTTCAAATAAGATAATTCTAGTATCTATTAGCACAAAATAAAATAAAAAAGGTCATTAAAAATAATAAGACTATTACGGGAGCAGACATTGAATTTACTAAATTTTTGATGTCACGGGGGAATTATTTTCGTATTTTAACGCCCGTGTAACTAGATTATTCATCCATTTAAAACTACCTGATAACGCCGAAATATTGATACAGTCTATACAATCACTCCTAAAATACTGACATTAACATCGTATAATTGTCATTCTTTATTTAGAAGCATGATCTGGAAATATTTTTATCAATAGCACATTTAGAGCTGTTTATTATTCAGATTTACGATGTTTTACGAGCCGCCGTGCATTGGTATGTTTATTGCGCCATTATGTTTTCATTTTGAAAACAGGTTGTGTTCCTTCCCCTCCCCAAAATCCATTTACTGTGACAAATTGAATGAAAATAGGAGTTATTGTTATTCAGGAAAATGACACAACAAATTCTGCATTGGCGCAATCCATGGGGGATTTAATGTGCAGTTATAAAATCTGTTCGGCCGTAATAGCAGTTTATAGAGGCTACTTGTTTAAAAATGCCTTTCAGTGTTCTCTATTGTTTCAGCGGTTTTCTATCACCAGGATTTGGAATACACTGTGATTTCAAATTTCATGCATGGGAGAGATCTTTTGAACCTTGGCGATTTATTAACCTCTTCAAATTTCTTATATGATTATAGATATCTTAGAATGGATTGATATCTATTTTTTGGGATCCACCGTCGTGACTGATGCGGTAGATGATACGGATCTGCATCCTTCAGTTTCTGCATTCATCTGCATCCCATATTTTACTATCCTGTCCCTGTAAAGTAATTTTAAAATACCCAATACTACATTTTATTATAACTGACGTCAATTTATATACAGTAAAACCTCGTTTATCCGGACTAACTGGGACCATAGGCAATCCGGATAATCGAATATATATATATATATATATATATATATATATATATATATATATATATATATACGCGAGGTGTTCGTAAAAAGTGTCAACAAAACAAGAGGGTCAATAGTACTATTTACAATGCAACCTAGGACAGTATTCCACTCAGTATGTCAGAAAAGCGTAAAGTTCAGTGTCCAAGTTCAACTTTCTTAACTGGAAGAAAAATTACAACTAACCAAATCATAAGTTGCAAAATCCTATTCAGATCAGATAAAGACCACACTACTCGGATCAGAGAAAGACTACCCCTCATAAACACAATCAGAGATTTGCAGTGAACATCTGGACAGGTATCGTTCATGATTGGCTGGTGGGACCGTATCTCTTGCCTCGAACATCTCACCGGCGCAGCGTATCGTGTCTTTCTGGAGCAAGTGCTTCCTGGTACCTCTCAAGATCTTCCGCTCACCACACAGAGGGACGTATGGTTTATGCATGGAGCCCCACCTCAAATTAGCGCGCCCCTTCCTGAACGCCACATATCCTAGACGGTGGGTTTGACGTGGTGGACCTGTGGATTTTCCTCCACGCTCACCGGACATAAATCTATTACACTTTTTCTTTTGGGGACACATGAAATCCTTGGTGTACACGCGACACCTATGGACTCCGTGGAAGATCTCGTCGCGAGAATCATTGTTCACCTATGGTGATAAAATGGAAAGCGACCAAGGATTCTTGCGAATTTATTGCGAATGGATTAATGGACAAGTGCCCAATATTGGCAAACAGCAATAATAACGCATTGGACAGTGCTAAGGTAAAAAACAAACAGACAAAAGTTTAAAACTTGAGTTAAAAAGCTGGTTTTAGCGCTCCTCATGTTTTGATATCCGAAAAAACATATCATTATTGTAAGCCAAATACACTGAAGTGCCACTGAATTAGGGATAGCAAAGCCTATAAAATTGTGTAGCGCTGCGCATCATGTTTGCGCAAGTGAGGGCGCTGTGGTAACTGCATATATAGCGCGGACTGTGGTTGTTCTGAATTAGTTGTTGGAATTGCCAGTATGGGTAAACTGCCTGATTTAGACGCCTTCGATCGCGGACAAATCGTAGGTGCGCGACGCATGGGCCATTCAATTTCCGAAATCGTCAGACAGCTAGGATTTTAAAGATCGACAGTGTCAAGAGTATACCAAGAATACATGGATGGTGGAAAAAAAACTAGCGATCGGGCAAACTGCAAAGGACAATTAGCCTTGACTTTGCGTGGTGAGAGACGGATGAGGCGTATTGTACGTAGCCAGCGAAGCCAAACATTAGCTCAAATTACCACCCAGTTTAATGGCGGTGCCAGTCGTACAGTCAGTAAACGGACTGTGCAACGCTCGCTTCACCGTATGGGTTTCGGGAGCTGTCGACCTACGAGAGTACCATTGCTCTATACTCGCCATCGGGCTGCACGTCTTGCCTGGGCAAGAGAGCGCAGAGACTGGAGTGTAGAGTACTGGAAACGAGTAGCATGGAGTGATGAGTCTCGATTCCGACTACTTAACGCCGACGGGAGGCTGAGAATATGGCGTCAGGCTCATGAAGCCATGGATCCTGCATGCCTGGCTGGAACTGTACAAGGGCATGGTGGCTCTATCATGGTCTGGGGTGTTTTTTCGTGGCATAGTTTGGGATCTTTGGTGCGTGTACCAACCTCCCTCAATGCAATTCGGTACGTAGAGTTGCTGGGTGATCACCTCCATCCGTTTATGCTGTTCTGTTATCCGCACGGTAATGGAGTTTTCCAGCAAGACAACTGTACCTCTCACAAGTCCCGGTTGGCTACTCGCTGGTTGGATGAACATTCCTCTGACTTCTCTGTCATGAATTGGCCACCTAGAAGCCCAGACTTAAATCCTATTGAGCATCTTTGGGATGTTTTGGAACAAGGCGTGAAAGGCCATCACACAGCACCAAAGAACCTTACTGAATTATGGACAGCTTTAGCCAATATTTGGCAAGCCATTCCCGTGGAACGTTTCCAGAAACTTGTTGAATCTATGCCTCGTCGTGTGGCAGCCGTTATCAAGGCCAGAGGAGGCCCAACTCGTTACTAGGTAGATATCCCTAATTCAGTGACACTTCAGTGTAATATCCTTTTAGTAACTGGAGAACCATCACCAACTAGCATCTCTACATTCATGCTTTATTAAAACTAATATTTTCAATGAAGTATGGGATGGTTCCTATTGCACAATCCTGTCCAATTATTCCATTCTCTAGTTTGGTAATCAAAAACATCAAAATTGTACCTTGTGAGACAATTTTGAACACCAAATTAAGGATGGAATAACCAGTCACAAAGATTTCTCTAATTGAAAGTATGTGACGGAAAAATACATCTCAAACGCCTAGAGGGTTATGAGTGTTTGTGTATATATATATATATATATATATATATATATATAGAAAGACTAGCGAACTCCTGGTGTGATATTAATTTTTTCCTTTGTTCGTCGGGATTCGGACAGACCACCCTCTGTTCCTAGCCTAACGCGATACCACTAGGCTATATCGGGGTCATCTGTTCAATACGTCAAACATGCTTTTTGTAGAAGAAAGTAGACCGATTCTAAAACAATTAGCCGGTTAAAAGTGACAATCAAGATCATTCTTGTTACAAATCATGCCTTTTCTTTAAATACCAGTAACTTTGTTGATCCGTGTAATCATTTTATGCCTGAAATTGAAGCCATGATGGATATACATCATGATCCGTCTTATTAGAGAATTTAGATCCAAATTTATGTCTTTTGATTAAGAATTGTTACTTTGTTCGTTATAAACACAAAAACCTTTCAATCTTTTTATCCCTCGAGTATCATTTACCATCAACAAGAGACGTCAGTTATGCGTCAAGTATGCGTCAACCAACCAGCATCAGAGATTCCGAACTGCAGAGCTATTTTGTTCATGGCTTAATAAAGTATGGTAACCACAATCGCGCTAGGCACGAGAGTTCTTTTTCAATACCTTTTCCCCTCTGAACATCATTTAAACAATTCTAGAAGAATCTCTAAAATATTTCAACGCAAGTAACGAGAAAAGCTCCTTAATTGTCAATTTTCTTGGAACTTCAAACTAACTCCCATTGTTAGGAGTATGGGAAGATTTTAACAGAAGAACTCGAGCAAATATCTTCACAGTAATTAGTGCACATTTGTATCTGATGCCAGAAATTAAAAGGTAATGAATGTTACAAAATAAAATGCGAAGGAAGTTCAATTAAAATTAATTGCCTTGATTTCTTTCTCCTAAACAAAATCTTTCGGTTAATTTTGAATCTAGTTTCTTCAGTGCCTTTAAAAGAATTAATGATGAAAGTCATTTGTTAAGAGAATATCTTTATTGTCTTAACGGTATAGAATAGTAGCAGGTACAGATGAACAATAGACTTCCAGTTAACATTGAAATATATATATAAATGCATCCATTTAGAACAGCGTATGAGTTTTACTAGTTTTAAATGAGTTAGACCATTCTCTTGTTATAGTGAATGTATAGAAAAGAGTATTTATACCCCGCCGATTTTTGAAGAAGAAAAGTGCATTTTCAGTATGTAATGCAGCCCAGGAAAAGGTACTTTAAGTCGGAAAAATCGATTTCTAGATTTTGAGAGCATCGTATTCAGCAGACTACTGGAAATATATGAAAAAAAGTCAGCTCGATCGGTAAGAAAATGAGTATGAAAAAGAGTTTTTAAAAAAAGTTTAAAAAAATCATAGTTTTGAATTTTATTTTATTTTGTCAATATCAATTCTACACAGCGAACTCTATACATCGTATAATGTTAAGGCTGCTGTGTACTGGCCCTATTGAATTCGCTCACTTCAATGTTAACCTATAGAGAAAATTTGTCCAAGAATTGCCGACTTGGATTTAAAGATGTTTTTATAAATATTATACTCCATAATAGAGAAGAAATTTTACACCTTTGGGCATTTTCCATTCTTTAAAAAAAAATGCAAATAATATTTTTAACCTCCTCGGTTCTCTTGTAACACATGCGATACAAAAGTTTCATATTTTTTTAACAAGGCTGGACGGGGCAAGAACGATTCTGAAGACGGTTGTATCATATGTGATACAAAGTGAAATACCTTCCTTAATTTTCTCTTCTCGTCAACTAATGACAGTACGTGCCCACGATTGCATTTATATTAGCGCCTTTGAATCAAAGCACGATGTCTGCACGCCGTGGAAACAAGCTTTTTTATTACTTAATTATACAAATATCAAACAAATTTTAAAATATACATTTTCTTTGTAGATGTACGAGTTACTTATTTATATCAATAAAAGAAATTTGCCACGAAAAAATTAATGCATATTGACTTGTTAAACTTTTTTCTATCACATGTGATACAATGGGTCCCTGTGACGTCAAGTCAGTTTTTTTGTCACTGTGTTTTGTGCGTTTTTTGTCAGTGTTTTATAAGTCTGTTTTTTAGTTCTATTTGCGTCGGTTTTGAAAGTTGATAAAAGCATTATTTCTTGAGTTAAAATCTTCAGCAGAAGTGTTTGCTTTACATTTTTACACATTTTTTACATATTCGGCATGAAGCAGCACGTAGCAAAGAGGCTAGACATACACAGTCCAGGCATATTAACGTGACCACCGCCTACTTTTGACTTCAACGTTAAATAAATAAAGTGTGTAGGCATTCGGAAAACATTTCAGTTCTTGCAGTCATGGAGAAAAGAAGCGATTTATCCGACGTCCAAAAGGGCATGATCATTGGCTTTCGGGCCAAGGGTGGAAGCATTTCCGAAACGGCTAATTTTGTAAGCTGTTCGCGGGGCACCGTAGTAAAAGTATACCGTGCATGACAAAATGGCACTATGAAATCAGCGACGTGGCAAATGTGGTGCACCACGGGCCATAGAGGGCAGAGGTGAACGACGGCTGCGGAGATGCGTTCGGGCGAATAGACGTGCAACAGTTGAGCAACTGACCGTCCAGATGAGGCAAGGGGCTACCAACAGTGTCTCCACAACGACGGTTCAGCGAACGTTGCTACGTAGGGGCCTCCGCAGCAGACGCCTAGTTAATGAACCTATGCTGACTGCTGTTCATAGGAGACGATGCCTGGAATTTGCACGTCAGTACCGCAACTGGACTTCCACTGAGTGGAGACAGGTGGCTTTTTCCGATGAATCACGTTTTATGCTCCATCGGACAGATGCACGTTGGCGTATACGGCGTGACACGTCTGAAAGCAAACACTCTGCAACAATTGCCGGAAGGGTCCAAGCTGGAGGAGGGAGCATTATGGTCTGGGGAATATTTTCGTGGTATTCTCTGGGTTCACTCATCATTGTGGAAGGCACGATGGATCAATACAAGTATGCATCTATCCTTGCAGACCATGTTCTCCCCTACATGCGAATTGTTTTTCCTCAGGATGATGGCATCTACCAGAAGAGCAAAGCGACGTGTCATAAAACTCGCAGTGTACGTGCGTGGTTCGAAGAGCACCAGGAGGAGCTTACCGTACTCCCTTGGCCAGCAAATTCCCGGACATGAACCCAATCGAGAATCTGTGGGACTACCTCGATCGGGTTGTTCGCACCATGGATCCTCACCCGCGTAACCTAGCGCAGCTGGCCATGGCACTGGAGTCAGCATGGCTCAACATCCCAGTGAACACCTTCAGGAACCTAATTGACTCTCTCCCTGCACGTCTCGCAGTGGTCCTCTCTGCGAAAGGTGGTTATTCTGGATTTTGACAGGTGGTCACATTAATGTGACTGTGTATGCCAGAAAACCATTTTATACCTGAAATTGAAGGCATGATACATATACATCAAGATCCGACTTATTAGAGGATTTTGATACAAATTTATAACTTCATAAACAACTGTTACTTTGTTCGTTATAGACACAAAAATCTTTCAATTTTTTTCCTCGAGTACCATTTGCCATCAACAAGCGACGTCAGTTATTATTGGAGATAGGACCCATCGAAAGTTGTAGAAATGATAAGTGCTCGGCCTTAGCCACTATACAGTGTGCAGAATGCAATGTGATTTTGTGTTTCACGGTATCAATAAATTGCTTTAAATAATCTTATGAAAAATTAAAAATAATATAAAGTTTATACAACATACTGATTATGCATATTTTTCATGCAGTATTCATGTATTTTATATATTGTGTGATAAAAACTTAAAATTAACTAATTGAAACAGTCTTACCTAATATTTAAAAACTTCTGATAGTAGTGACTCGTCCCTGATGTATCACATGTGATACATGCCCCCTAGCCCCTATATTTTGAAAGAAAAAAATTTAAATTCCCCATTTCTACTTCATAATGACCTAAACAACTATTTAAGTACCTTTTACAAAATATCTAGTTTTTATTTTTGTCTCAGGTCTGAGGAGGATAAATTTAAATTTTTCAGGAAAAATATCTGGTAGAGTGTGCTTTAAACGCTCTTCAATTCCTTTGGTGTACGAAATTTCTAAAATGAATCCTGTTGCAAGGTGCAGAAAAGTTCAGACTATCTGAAAATATCGATTTTATTTGATTATCAGCATTTATGGAGCTGTCGGTAGTAGACAAGTTTTCTTCATAGGTTAACATTGAGGTGAGCTAATCCAATAGGGTTAGCACACAACAGTCTTAAGTGCCAAATGCTAATTGAAGCAGCTGACGTTCAAACCTGAAAATCTGGAATTTAGCCTTGAACGAGGTTTTGTGGCTTTGCTATGAACTTTACGTATCCAACTTAATTTTGCCTACGGTTAAGGCCGTCCGCACACGGAGCGACTCAAAAGAAACTCAACTGGTTAGCGACTGAAATTGCTTATCGGTTGCAAACTCGTTAGTGATGCGGCTCCGCACACGGGACGATTCAAAAGTGATTCAAATCAATAGTTTGCGACCTGTCATGGAAGGAAGAACATCGTTATTCCGGGCATTATTTTTAGTTAAATTATTATCAGAAATTAATTTAATTTAAAAAATCGTCACAATAGATTGTCTTTGATCAATCGTTTAAAAATGGACTGTATATATGGGAGCACATATTCCATACAACAAAAAAAAGTTAGAATTTCATTTCATCGCTAGGCAGATGTCACGTGACTCGTGTACGTCATTTGGCAGCTTGCCAAAAGAGCGGCTGTAACATAGATTGTGTAATAACACGCACAACGCAAGAGAAACTGGCGACTGAAGTTGCTAGCGACTCGACACGTTGAGTTGCCTGCGACTGATTACAAACGCGTTGCTGACGGATTTGTAACCAGTTGCGCCGTGTGCTTGGCTCCATTCAATTACATAGGTTACGACTCATCACGGACTGGTTTGTCATTGGAGTCGGTTCTCAGTTTCTTTTGAGTTGCTCCGTGTGTGGACGGCCTAAATGGCTGCTTTGGCTCAAAATTTCGGGGGAAAAATTGATTGCACAATTTAAAAGGCCAATCTTTTAAAATTCTAAAACTGCTTTACTTTTATTCGTACGATCACTGGATGAGAATTTATGGCCATTTTAATAAACCGAAAGCATTGTTAAACGACCGGATGTAGCATCTTAACCTTTAGCTTACGGGGCCCATTTTTCCGATTTAGAACGGCAAATTTCATACCCCCTTTGTAAGAACGACCATTAAGGGGTTTATATATATATATATATATGTCGGACTTAAGCGGGAACGAAATAATTATTCTAAATTTAAAGGGGGCTTAGTAATTAATTTATTGTCGTGGCGTAATTCGCCACTATTCTCATATCTTGGTTCGAAATACATCGAGAGAAATCGGGGGAATTCCCTTTGGATTGATTGACATCTGTGGCCACGCCTATGGTTCAACGCCGGTGTATGCGTCACAGAGATCATGTGGGCATGCGCGGTGGCTTTGGATGGAGAAAAACAATAGCGTTTTCTTCAGACGGCGGGATTTAATTCATTGCTAGTGGACGCGTGTCAGCTGGGTCCATAATTTGAAAATGGCGAGAGCTCAAATATGCGCTACTTGGATCAGTGGTTGCTGGAAGGTGAAATAAATTGCTTTGATTGACTTGGAACTATGTTTGTTTATTGGATTTAGGCTACTTACCACTCGCCACCAGTATTAACATGATGACTTCGAATTAATCTTAACCACACGCCTGTCAAGAGCCGGTAGGATTCGAACCTACGCGGGGAAACCCCAATGGATTTCAAACTCTCTCATATTTCAAAATTTTTTCGTTTTCACCATGATGTACAAAATATTATACCTCTGAGTTTTACAAAATAATGAAGCATGTCTTTACACTCATGCTTATCTGAAAATTACAGGGAGACCTCCAAAACTAGTAAATCAAGTGGCGACCAAAAACACACAAGAAATGAATATCAAATTATTAACCTAAAAGCACAATAACAATGTTAAAAGATCAACTTTAAATGATTATACTCAAAATACACAATATTCATCAGTATGAAAAAGGCAATTAAATCATTGAGGTATGAAATTAACTTTCAATACAACACTTTCCTATACATTTTAATACCATAAACTTTTCATTTCATTCAAAAACCAATTTTAAAACCTACTCAAGTTTGAAGAAGACATGGTTGAACTCATGCTTGTTCTGCTTCTAGACTCAATTTGATAAAATATGTCAACATATTCACATTTTGATCAAAACTCACAATTCTACAAATTTCAAAAATTAAAACTTCAGATCTTACATCTTTATCAATACAACTCAATTCCCTACCTCACAAATATCATATATCAAATAAATTTATATCAATACACTAAAAAATACACTCATAAAATTATATCTGAAAATATCAATTATTATACAGGCTTGAGTACCCACTTTCAATGTATAGAAAATCAAACACACATTATTAGATCAATAAACTTTAAAAAATATTTACAAAATAACGAGACTGCCAACAGAATAAAATCAAAATGCACATTTAGACCCGACCATGTTTAGAATTTTCCACAATATAATGAAATTACCATTTTCAAAATTTTACCAATATTATTGTTACTATTATTCTGCTATCTAGCTTTCCCCCCTCCCCGAGACTTTTTTTTTTTTTTTTTTTTTTTAATATATCTTTAATTTAAGACAGCACACAACGTTTAACCACATAAGTGGAGTCAAGAGGGTGTTAGGCACCCAACATATAAAATCAATTAAGAGATGGATCTCTGGGATAGGCAATTTTGTCATATTCGGGAAAATGTAGATACAGCTCAACACATTAATGTAACAAAACATTGCAAAGATGGTAACAAAATTTTCAAAATAATTTAGGTTTAGCCACAGTTCTTTCATAAGTTATTAAATTTCAATTCAAAAATACATAATTATTAACATCCAATAAATTCAATACAAATCATCTTCTAGTTTACTTTCACAATATTACTTCATCAGTTCCAATGTTATTATTTTATTTACTCATTAACAATCATAATTTTATAATTTCAATTTTTTACTTGTAACTCGTATCAACATTTTATCTTAATTTCCCCCCCCCTCCCCAAAATTGTGCATGAAACAACATTATTGTAATTTAAACTCACTATATGGATGAAAATGCCTTAATCTAGTTGAGTGCACAATTTCACTCTTTTTTCCAGTGTATTGGTTTGGTTTATCAATTTCGAAATTAACATTAGAAAGCTGGCTTAAAATTTTATAAGGGCCTGAATAGGGTGGATCTAATTTTCTTGAATTTGGGTATTTGAATTCTTCGTACATCACTAAGTCACCAATTTTGAAGTTTGACTGTATAAAATTTCTATCATATCTTTGTTTATTAATTTTATGGTGCTGAATTGTTCTTTGCACTGCAATCTTTCTTGCTTCTTCAACTGGCGGATAATGTAATGAAGTTATTTTAGGTAATGGTGAGTTATATGGCAAATTTCCAAATAGGAGGTAATTCGGGGAAAATCCAGTTACTCTATGGGGTTGATTATTATATTCGGAAGTCACTTGTTCTAAAATTTTTGTCCATGGAATTTTTTTCGAAGAAGTATTAACTTTACACCTTAATTTGGATACAATCGTTTGATTACATCTCTCATTTTTGCCATTACACTGGGGTCTGTGGGCTGAGGTGAGTAATTGTCTCGTATTGTGGTGTTTTAGGAATTTCTTAAACCTTGAGGAAGTAAATGCAGCATTTCTGTCACTTAATATTTGTTTCGGAACTTTAATTTTGAAAATTTGTTTTAAACAGTTTGTGTATGTCTCACTTGTCACACTTTTTGAAGGAAAAGTCCAAATATATCTTGTTGCATGATCAATCACCAGATGAAAATATTTTTTTGTCGAATTATAATAGTTAAAACCTCCAACTGTATCAACTGAGATTAGGTCAAATGGTTCATAAGCAATTGGCACTTGTTCCATCAGTCCATACTTTCTCTGAGTCGATTTCTTGTTTTTCTGACATGTTTCACAACAACGAACAAAATTTGAAATGTCTAATATTATGTCTTGCCAATAGTAAATAGGGGAAATTAATTGTAACATCTTTCTCACACCTGGGTGGCCAAATTTTTCATGTGCAGCGGTTATTAATTTTAGTCTTAATGATGGCGGGACTACAATTTTGATTAGATTTTTCTTTTTTACTGTTAGAACTCCACTATATTTTTTGTACTTTACATTATGAACATTATCGTTTAATTGTGCCTGAATAATTTCATCTGTGGTTAGAAAATAAGAATATTTTACTTCACATGCTCAGTCATAATGTACCGAAAAATATTACTTAAATAAGAATGACTAAAGACAGGCTTGGGATGACCGCTCCTTTGTCCTCCCTTTTCCTTCAGGTTTCTGTTGACTCGTGTTTTCCCCATTGGAATTCATGAGTGAACGGATTGCCCTTTTCCTCTTGGTTGGCTGGGTGTTAAATCCTTTCCTTTTTCTGGAGTCAGTAAGTGAATACTGATCTCTTTTGAGCCTTTCCCAACCTAGAGTTTCAGTGTCGTGCACTATACGCACCAATTTTTCACTCTGAATTTTGTTTAGAGTTGTCGGTTGTGGTTAAGACGGTGGGAAATTGTTGAACCTGCTCTCCTCTGACCCAACCATGCACTTGTTCACTCAACTACACAAACACACACAAACAAAAACATACACCTTGAATTAAACAGAATGTACACAGATGAAGGAATGGTACACCAGTACCAAAAGTGAATTGTTTTACATAATGAATCTATCATTGTGAAATATTAAGGTGAATGAAGTGTAAATTATAAAATGTTTGATAACTTTGAATTGTGATAAATTTGAATCAGATTTTTGTGTTATGGAAAAATTTTGAAGTGTAAATAATATGTAGAGAATTTTGAATTTCATGTGTAATTTCATATGTTTGTATTTCATAAGTAAGTCGAAGGTATAAAAGAGCTCTAAAAAGATAAACTGTATTGTAATTGATGTCAAAATACATTTGTGTCGTTCGGCAAGTACAAGATACGAGAAAAATAATCCCATGGGAAATTGATCAATATTTATATTTTTTTCAATTATTAATATGTTGTGTCTCTGAGTATTTTACAGGGTCAACCATGTCAAGGAGGCCTCCAAACAAGCCGGTCGACCGCATTTAGTTTTGTCTTTCATATATTTAAATATTTTTTTTCATGTACCTCCATTTTCACATTACCATAATCTGTGTAAATAAAGTCATACTTGTAGAATTCTAAACTGGAACTGTTATAAAATTATAAGATGAGTGGACAGCCTACAGGACTCTTGATTACATTACCACTCAACGAGGCTGATGAAAGTATTAAAGCCTGGACTTTAGATTGTAAAATGCTACTAACATTCCACGTTAATGGGTAATAGTTATTTTGTGATTTTCAATTAATTTGTTCCTAGGTGAGTTTTTGAAGTGACATTGTTTTTCAGATGATGTCCTATTGAGATTATATATTGGTATAATTAAAGTGATATTTTGAATTTATAGTGATATATTTTGAGATAATGCTGTAATATTTTCCTTTTTTGCCTCAAGTCATCAGTGACATAATATTGTACAACTCAAGAATTTTTGTGTAACTTGAAAAATTGTAAACTGTGTATTTTAAAACCACTGCTCCAAGTCTTACAGAACAGAAAGAATTAATCCAGGGGTTGTTAAGGGAACGGTTGATTTTTAATTAAGGGGGTTTTCACTAGAACCTGTTGTGTAGAGAGACGTCCCTACTCAGCATGTTTTCCAGTCTACTGATGTAATGTTTTTTTTATCGTAGGGGTTGTTGCCACAGGGAATTAGCTACTCCTTGTGTGCACGCCTTTCAGGGGGGGGAAGTTGTCGGACTTAAGCGGGAACGAAATAATTATTCTAAATTTAAAGGGGGCTTAGTAATTAATTTATTGTCGTGGCGTAATTCGCCACTATTCTCATATCTTGGTTCGAAATACATCGAGAGAAATCGGGGGAATTCCCTTTGGATTGATTGACATCTGTGGCCACGCCTATGGTTCAACGCCGGTGTATGCGTCACAGAGATCATGTGGGCATGCGCGGTGGCTTTGGATGGAGAAAAACAATAGCGTTTTCTTCAGACGGCGGGATTTAATTCATTGCTAGTGGACGCGTGTCAGCTGGGTCCATAATTTGAAAATGGCGAGAGCTCAAATATGCGCTACTTGGATCAGTGGTTGCTGGAAGGTGAAATAAATTGCTTTGATTGACTTGGAACTATGTTTGTTTATTGGATTTAGGCTACTTACCACTCGCCACCAGTATTAACATGATGACTTCGAATTAATCTTAACTACACGCCTGTCATATATATACACACATATATATATATATATATATATATATATATATATATATATATATATATATATATATATATATATATATATATATATATACACTCCCTACAGCAAATGTATAAAAAAAAGGAAAAAATTATAGATAAATAAAAACCTAAAAGACAAAAAGAATCAAGGCAGAGGATTTTTTTACTTATCTAACAGTATTCGCACTTCCAATAAACTAAAATTTCTTGTGCAAGTTTTTAAGTTGTTTGAAGAGTTCAACGTTGACAAATGAAATTGCATACCTTTCACTCCGATCTCATCCCGACAAGCGCCGTTAAATACCCTCGTGTCTTGGCGGATATGGGCACATTAAATCCATAGACCGGAAAGTCTTTCTTTGAGGTCAGGGGGTGAGGAAGGTACGATCCCCCCAGATGTCACCCCTGGGGGTGCTTGGTCGAAATTGAGGTGGTACCTGGCAAAGTCGGACTCAGACTCTTGTCATGCCATTAGGAACCGGAGACGCACCCCTCAGCCCCTAGCCTATATGGATCTGGTCTGGAATACATTTCCGCCTAGGGGGCATAAGCAAGAACAACAACAGGTCTTGCGGTAGTCGAATGTTGTGGATAAAAAGAATAAAAAGATGTATCCTGCTAATTTGTTTCTCATATTGAGATATGGAAAGGCTTCAAGCAGATTTGGAGTTATTTGGCTACCTCCAAGTTTGGAAACTTATTTTTAAAAGTGGTATAAAGAATCATCAGTTATATATCAATAGTTTGCCGCCCATACGGTGTAGTGGTTAGCGTTCTGAGCTGCCACGCAGAGGGCTTGAGTCCAAATCTCGAATAAGGCTTGGTCGTTTGCGTGTCGTCCCCCTCATAGGCAGCAATGCTGGCTCACCCATATGATGCTCCCATAACAAAGTAGCCAGTAAATCGCGGTGAAAAACAAAAGGCGAATGTCTCACGAGAAACTGCCTCCGCCTTAGAAAAAAAACTTTTCTGGCAGTTTAAATGATTATTTACTACAATCCAGCTGCAACGGAAATGAGTATTCAATTAAAACGGCTCATTTCCTTCTCTGTTTTATTAGCATGCTTGATTGTGTTCCAAAATACTCATATATAAAATCCACGGTTATGGATATTAAAACTCCCATGAATTTATAAAACTTCCTATTTCGTTTCTAGACATCAATTCATTTCCTTATTGATCTTCAACATCGATTAGGAGACTTGAAGGGTGAAAACTGTTCGCTCTGCTCAAGTAACAGGTGAGGATTCTTTTCTTCGAAAGTTCCATTCACATCAAATTTGGCCATAAAAATCTAGTTTATGCTTAAGAATAAATGAAAACTCTTCTTTAACCCCTTGAAGTGAAAGCTCCTGCTGGTATTGAAACTTCCCAAATGTCTATAGAACGGACAGAAATCCAAACTTTTCCTCTAAGGAAAGCCTTTTCAGAAATTTTCTACACAGCAGTGTATACTGAGGCGTGTCAGCAAATGTCGATAAAAACATTTTCAAAACACGGATAACTGAAACCTCTGTAACTCCGCATTAGCATTCTCAATCTAAAGAAAAAGATATACGAGGGACGGAACTTTAATAGAGGCAACACTGTTGTAGAGCCCCACGCAGCTGAATCCACAAAAGCAGCTTATACCACACGTACGTCACATACCTGCTGTGACGTTTGGTTCTTTTGAATTATAGACTTCAGGCGTTGAACAACATAAACATTTAGTGAGAACTAGAAAATAAAATATTTATCACAAGAGACTGAGATGCCCTACTCGACGATCTCAGGAGATGCCCTAATCGGCGATCCCAGCGAAGTTAAATTGTACATAACTGATTCCTTGTCCTAAATACAACCTAAAATACGTATTCCATCATACTGACTAAAAATATATAGAAATTGCCATCTTCAGTTATTGTAAAATACGAATAATGCAAAATATAATATCACGCGAATAAAACAAAATATAATATCACGAGTGCAAACAATCTCAGGTGCAGGAATCTAGCAAATATTATATTACGTCATACTGGTAGGCTGAATTTCAAACATCACACCTCCCCCTGTGTTAAAATTTTCTTTAAATGTAACACAGAGCTGAATTTAATTAGTTGGAAATTCCGACCGCATAAAATTTAACATATTTAGTACAAAATACAAAATGAATAGGAATAAACACATAAAAAACAACAACAATAAATACACAAAAGTAAATAAGCACTAAACAAAATACTAAGATATTATGATGAAATTTAAAGTTCTACGTATTTAATGTCCATATAAGTGTCTACTTATCTTCAAATATTCTAGATAATGCGTCTGCATGGGGCATTTTAGATCCAGTACAATGTTTTATACTTACATTATATTTCTGGAGCGCAAAAACCCGTCGTTGTAATCTTGAAGATTGAGGGGCACATTTTGTTAGGTAAGATAGAGGGTTGTGGTCTGTATATAGTTCTATTTCAGAACCGAAAACTAGAGTTTCAAACTTCTTCAAACTCCAAACGATAGCATATGCTTCCCTCTCTATCGTAGACCAAGCTTGCTGGGTTTTATTCAGTTTTTGACTTGCGTAAGCAATAGGTCGAAGTAACCCATTGTTTCTTTGAGATAAATAAGCAGCGATACCATACTGAAGCGGATTAATATGTAGGTCCATTTTTTCTGGTTTAAGATTATCAAATCTTATTTCAGCAGTTAAAATGTCACCTTGTTTCTCCCTTTTATTGGTTGTTTGTTCATTGCATTTTTTTGGACAGTCTCTTGCAAAATGAGGCAAACAGCAAATATAACACTCTTTGGTTGCTTGGTTTCTCGTACTTGGGTAATCTTCTCTTTTTATAGTTTTATACCGGTATTCTCTCTGCTGAGGGGGTAAATATCTCCATTTCATGCGATTATGTTCTCTGTCACCGTGATTAAAATTTTGACGTTTAAAATTGCTCGTTGAATTCTCCTTCGGAAATGAATTTCTTGTATTTTTGTTCATACCAATCCGAACATTTTCGTAATTATCCAGCTTATTCGCAATATCTTCTGGAATTTTGAACTGGGACCATTCGTCAATGAAATGGTCGCGAATCTCTGCAGGCACTTTATGTTTGATCTGATCTGTTATGATCAAATTAGATAATTCTTCAAAAGTCTTTACACCTAAGCCTCGTATCCATTCGTTAAAGTAATTTTTCAGTTCATAAGCAAAATCGCACCACGTAATTTCTGGTTTCTTGTGATGTTTTGTAAACAATTGCCGAAATCTTTCTGGAGTAATTTTATACCGTTTTAATAACAGTTCTTTTACTTTCTCATAATCATCAGTGACTTCTTCACTCTCTCTTGCAATTATTTGGGCCACATCGTACGATAAGAGTCCTATTAAATGCGAAACCCAATTTTCTTTCTTGATCTCTCCTCTCTTCACTTGACGTTCGAAAAGAACAAGATAAAGGCTTACATCATTCGTTTGTGGATCAAACTTCTGTAAAATGCTGTGTAAATCAAACCTTGGTTTAATGTTTAATTCAGTTCTTTGTCCGGTTTCAGCTTCATTACTCATTAGTTCTTTTTCAAGACGCAACTTCTGCAATTCAAATTCCATTTCTTCTTTTATTTCTTCTTCTATTTCATCTTTTCTTTTCGTTCTTCTATTTCATCTTTTCTTTTTCGTTCTTCTATTTCATCTTTTATTTTTCGTTCTTCAATTTCTTCTTTTCTTATTCGTTCAATTTCTTCTTTTCATTTTCGTTCAATTTCTTCTTTTCTTTATCGTTTTTCGATTTCTTCTTTTCTTTTCCGTTCTTCTTTCAACGTTGCTAAAATTCCCTTCACGAACTCTTCATCGTAGTTTTCATTTTCAGTAATTAGTTTCTTTAATTGAACCATAATAAGGTTTCCGATATCTGGTATTCCTATTTCAGCGGCAACAGTCCTTAAATCTTATTTATGTGCTTTTGCTAAAAAAGCCATGTTAGATTGAGACGAAACTGTCCAACAATTAAAAAAACTGGAAAACGGAAGTTCCTATCGTTTTGTTTTCTTTGAAAGATGCAATATATAGTTCTCAGTACCAAATATAATACAAATCCTGTTTAGATGCGCCAATGTGACGTTTGGTTCTTTTGTATTATAGACTTCAGGTGTTGAACAACATAAACATTTATTGAGAACTAGAAAATAAAATATTTATCACAAGAGACTGAGATGCCCTACTCGACGATCTCAGGACGTGCCCTACTCGGCGATCCCAGCGAAGTTAAATTGTACATAACTGGTTCCTTGTCCTAAATACAACCTAAAATACGTAATCCATCATACTGA
>OU015490.1:108951047-109011047 GCA_907164885.2 Dolomedes plantarius | reverse complement strand
AATTTTCAAAATCGTGACCAAAGAAATGTTCCTTTTCTACATTCTTTTTTAAGTATTAATGTACGTAAGGTATCTTTTCTTACTAAATCGGTGATGCTGAACATCTCTGTGATTGTCATTTTACGTATCTTGTACCGTTTTTGAGACAGAAACGCTAATTCCAAAATTTGCTGATAGATGGCGTCGTAAGTTGTCTCATCGAGTAGCGCATAGCCTTTTTACTATACGTAGTCACCAACTTTATGGTCTAAGCTGTCACCGTTTAGAAGTTAAGGGGGATGTAAAGGATATAGGTGGGAACGCTGTATGCAATTATATATATATATATATATATATATATATATATATATATATATATACATATTTATATTTATATATACAGGGTGTCCATAATTAAAGTCCCACTTTCAAAAGGCTGCAAAAAGAAGAACCACTGGTCAGAATGACTTCAAATTTGAACTGAATATACTGGCAGAAGGGGGAAAAGGATTTGGCATAATAATAAAAAAGTTCCAAAATGTATCAATAAATGGCGCTGTAACATTTTGGAACTTTTTTTTATTATGCCAAATCGTTTCCCCATTCTTCCAGTATATTCAGTTCAAATTTGAAGTCATTTTGACCAGTGGTTCTTTTCTTGCAGCCTTTTGAAAGTGGGACTTTAATTATGGACACCCTGTATATATATATATATATATATATATATATATATATATATATATATATATATAGTGACATACATACTAAGCTGATGACATTGAAGTTCTCGAACTTTTCTTTCAAATGATACAACTGAATATTTCCGCATGTAAGGTAAAAGAATGATAATGAACGGATATATGTAGGATTATGAATAATTTATTTCCTCTTGTCGTAGAAAACTTATCAAGTAAAACTTTCTAACTGCTAACATTTCAGAAACTCTTAATTAACTTCTTTTAACTGGTAAGATGGAATAATTATTAGCTAGGATGCTTGGATAAAAAGCTTTCAGTGATTAGAGCGTACCGATATTCAATGTCATATATCTAAAGACTTGCAGTGAACGCTACCCATTAAAGAAAGTTAATTAATGCTAATTGCTTTCATATCTGTAGTCCAAACATAAAAATCCCGCAATTATTTTTATAAATCAGATTCTTTTGTAAGTTTAGAACGATAATGATGAAAGAAGCTTGTTCTTCCATGTAATTTGCCTGGCTGAGCAGGAATGTAGTTATTACATCACGAAAAAGCAGCCAACCAATAAATGTACTATTTTAATGCATAAGGCCTTGTTGACATTTCTATCGGAGCGGAACGGATCGTCAGCGATGACATTTTTAACCAATTGCATGGCTCAATACAATAACAAAGTCAAAAATGTCGGAGCTAACGGCGGAATGCTCCAAAAGTAATGTGAACGAGATCTAATTCTCACCCAGATCGACTTTTTGCTACCCGATATCGAATAAAACATCACCTCGTTTAACAATATTAACATAATAGAATCGCAGATCTTAGCTTCTTAACTTCGTAATTACCTTCCAATATTCTTGACTGGAAATGATCCACTTTGGTTATAACGTCACTTTTATACAACTATTTTAAATGGGTACAACCTAAGGATGTAACGGTTCCCCCCAAAAACTTCTATATTTTATATATATATATATATATATATATATATATATATATATATATATATACACTGTGTAGTTATCAAAAATTAAGGAAAAGTCACAAACAGAGGGTTTACACATTCAAAACTAGGCCAATATGTTTAAAATTTGAATATGTTGTTAGTAAAAGGTGCTGAACAATATTACATTATGCAAAATAATGGCGCTGCAGTCGGAATACAATATTTGCAAGGAGCATAAAAGTGCATGTCTCAGAGCAAGGCAGCAATTGTCGCTGCGACTCTGAGATTAGACATCTGAAATAACCAAATTGTAACAATGACCTCCAGGTATCATTTGACCGAAGAACTGTGATGGCGAGCTATTGAGAGACTAAATGCAGAACAAAGTCAGACAGAAGTCGCTAGATGACTAAATGTGAGTCCGTTTGTGGTTCATAGACTTTAGCAACAATTTCTAACCACGGATTCGACATCCAGGATGTTCAGCCAAGGAAGGCCATACGCTACGACGAGTGCCGATGACTGATATTTGTCATTATGCGCACGAAGGAATAGAACTGCAACTCCGTCTGAACTCAGATCCTACCTCGCTACAAGCTCCGGAAGGTTGGTATCAACGTCAACCATGCGTAGAAGGCTTCGCGAAGGTGGTCTTTTTGCGAGGCGACGAGCCATTTGCGTCCCGCTCAGGTCACGCCATAGGCGGGAACGTTTGTAGTGGGCACGTCAACATGTCCACTGGACGCGTGATCAATGGAAGGATGTTCTCTTTACGGATGAGTCCAGGTTAGCTTCCAAAGCGATAGTAGGCGTATTTTGATTTGGAGAGAACCTAGAACTCGTTTTCATCCATCACACATCCATGAAAGAGATGCAGACGGATCGGGCAGTGTCTGAGTTTGGTGTGGTATCTTTTGCGTTGGACACACACACCTCCATGTCTTTCAACGTGGAAATGTGAATGTTCACACCTATAGAGATGACATCCTTGATGCTTATGTGCGCCCTTATGCCGGGGCAATAGGTGCTGCTTTCGTGAAAAAACGCAATGGCTTGTAATTGACTTAATGAAGGAAGAAGCAAATGATTTATGCAGATACGCTTTACACGTCATTTGATTTTTCAGATAAAAGTGAGCCTGTTTGTCAGAGTTCTCATTGTTACGAATCGACACTCTAACCATGCAAGACCGTGCTTTTCTCGTTAAAAGTTATTATGAATTTGATAGCAATGAACGGCGTGCTTTGCAAAGGTATCGTTCAGTAAGAGAAATACGCCGAGGGCCAATGACACCGCAGGGTTTTTAGGAAAATGATGGCAAAGTTTGAAGTTGTTATCTGTTGCGCCTGGGAGGGCAAGGAAATCTGCTTCTGTGGAAACCGAGGAGGCTGTTGCGTTAGCAGTGGAGGAAGAAACAATAGAAAGCACACACGGTACGTGCAGTGTCGCACGTCGAATGGATGTACCATGGAGTACGGTGTACAAAACTATCCGTAAAGTGCTGCAGTTCTACCCATACAAAATCAAACATGTTCAAGAACTTAAACGTAACGATCCTGCTGCAGGAGAATCTTTCGCTTTGGAATTCCTTGCACGGATGGAAATGGCCGAACATTAGCTATGGAACATTTTGTGGACAAATGAGGCTCATTTTTACCTAAAAGGCGATATCAACACCCATAACTGCAGGATTTGGGTCAAATAAACCCCTCTACCCAGTTCCATTGCATTCTTCTAAAGTCAGCGTTTGGTGTGGTATGACAGCTAGTTTCATAATTGGACCATTTTTCTTTGAAGAGCAGTCGACAGCTGGATCTGTTACATGCACTATGACTGCAGCTCGCTTAGAGTCAATGTTAAGATGTTTCGTGATACCTGAACTCCAGCAACGTGGCATTTTAGACACCACGATTTTTATGCAGGACGGGGCCCTACCGCACATTGGTACATGTGTCACACTGTTACTTAAGCAACATTTCACGAATGAACGGATTATAAGCCGAAACTTCCCCACAAAATGGCCACCCCGGTCACCAGACCTCAACCCCTGTAACTTCTGGCTATGGGGTTATCTCAAAAGCACTGTTTATGGTGATAATCTAAAGAACTTGGTGGAATTGAAAGATGCGATACATCGACATGTCCATAACATTCCTCCTGATATGCTAAGAGCTACTGTTGACTATGCAGTAATGCGATTTAACTTGCTTTCGGAAAATGGTGGACGCCACATTGAGCATGCTTTGTAACACCTTTCAGAAACGATTAAACACATTTTAAACCGATGTCTTCATGTCTTATTTCGTTTAACAATATTGCATACAACGCCATTTCCCCCCTGGTGGTGAGTTTTGAACCTTTTTTTGGTGAAAAGAAATTCCCATGATCTCCTTCAAACTATTACCAAGTTTGATAACATTTGGTCCAGTAGTTTTCCTTTTATACCCATTTCAAAGTGGAACTTTAAGTATAACCACCCTGTATATAAATGAAAAAGAGAAACCAGGCATTTGCTACGCATGGGTATAATAAATCGAACAGCAACATCCACTTCGTTAACTTGGGATTGTGGGTAACAATGGGGGGAGTACATCAAGTGATATCTTCCAGCACTGTTCGCCACCTGAAGAAATTAATGCCATAAAGCCTGATTCGTTCGACAACTGGTCGCATTTCGCTCGGTCAAAGAAAACTATCATACTATCTGCAGGTCCATTTATACAGTATCGGACTTGCCACTAATGACCAACGCTTCCTCTCTGTTGGAAGACGTACAAACTGTGAGCATATACTATTATGTGCAGCCCAAGAAAAACCTGAGTCAAATTGTTTCGACTTTCATATATCTACTAGCTTGCGCATCACCCACTGGTCTTGTCGCTAATAACGGGCGTTGGATAAACTGAACCAACCACTATTCACCAAAGATTACTGAACCAACCACTATTCACCAAAGAACTGGTAACTCAGCGTCCGTTATTGCGACTTTAATATATACTAGGAGGTACCCGTCAAAACATAATGGCTGGATAGTAAATGAATGTACTAATACACAAATTATACTCAACACATCATTGCAAAATGTCAAAAATCATAATATAAAGAAGAGAGAATTACACTTTAAAAAATTTACTTTTGAATCCAGCAAAAAGAAATATGGTTACTCAACAGCACGAAATAAACATTTCTGTCAGGTTTAATTCTATATCTCACAAATATAATTAAAAATAATTGCAAGATAAAAAGAACTTTTTATATACCACGCTTTTAAATTTTCTGTTGAATCATATAAACTTCACAATTCTCTCTTAATTGCACAAACCTCACTTAATTATTCTTTTTCACTTTCTTTTATTTAATTTTAATCACTTTTCAGTAGTTTCCACTATCCACAGACTTTATAAACTTTAATTTTTTTTATTTTTTTTTTACTTTTTGCACAATATTTTTGTAAACAAACTAAATTCACATGTATTCTGTTTTTATAATCGACAAACGCCGTTACGCAAAAGAAATTGAATTCGATTGAAGCGCCACCTTGCGGATTATTTCGGCTAAAAGTATTAAAAGAATGCATTGTCATCGTGTTCTGAGCTATTCTAAAAGTTTCAAATTTCTAGCTAGTCGGGAAGATAGTTAAAAATCGATTGCAAGATTTGTACTGCACAAACACACAAACACACAAACACACAAGAAAGCGAGTTAATAAAAACATGGTAAAAAAAAATGGCCGAGAGAGAGGTAGAGAGATTCTCCTGATAAAACAAATTAACGTGTTTATACGGCCTCGTGCTTAGTAAATATCTAAAGCCAGATTTCAACATATTACTAGGCCTGCACAGAAACAAATTAATGAATTTATGCGACCTGGTGCTAACTGAGTATATAAAGCCTGATTTAAACATGCCACTGAGCATGCGAAGAAAGCAAATTTTAATTGTAAATTATCGCTTATTTACAGAATTTGCTATTATATAAAGCAAATTTGACAAATCTACAGATTACAATCTTTCGCATTGGAACCCCGTCTAGAAAGGGGAGCTGCAACCCATCGTCCATCGCCGGTGTCATCGTCTGTCAATAAAAATTCTTCTGTGATTGTGTCATTTGTCTGTTTCTATGTCTTATATTCATATGTACACCGGACTGGGGTGTAATGTTGTCATCCCCCAGGGACATTAGCCACACACACACACACAATCTTTCGTTTAAGACCAAAACGAAGTAAATTGATGTAGTAGTTTTCCTTCATGGACTGCAAAAAAAAAAACGGTTTAGCAACTTCAATAAATATATATATATATATATAATGCTAGGAACGTAAACTATATTTAACTATATTACTTAGGGTTAAAATCGGGCAAATTAGCGTTAAACGGTAATTTATTATTAGAAATGCTACTGTTTTCAGGAAGTAGGTTGGTTTTTGCAGCGGAGAGTTCACAAGACCGAGGTCATCAATAATGAATTGCCTGCCCCGCGCGCTCGGATGCTCCGCGTACAGTTTGGGAAGCCCGAGAATGTGAATCACCCGATGACGCAACCATCACGCGCTTTCGGATAACGCAGTTGCTGACAAAGAGAGATTAGGGATTATTTTTTCGGAGAGGTAGGATGCGCGTGTCGTGAGCTGAGGTGATATGGGAAATAGCAGCTTAGCGTATTGATTTGATTTTAATTAATGTTAATAAAGATTTGGTTGCTATTTGAGTACTCTTCCTTTGTCTCGGCATTAATGATGACTGCTTTTTAGATTTATTATTTAGATAAAGGTCACGCGGTGTATGCACCGTGTCAATAGTCGAGCAGGATTAGGGATCGCGAGAGGAAACACCCCATACATTTTAAAATTTTAAAATTTGTCATTTTTAGCAATACGTCGTTTTCCCACCGTCTCTCCTCGCGACAGCGCTGTGTCCTGGAAACAGAGTTAGTTTTCGACTTGAAAAAATATTAATAATTCTGCATTAACTGTGTGCATCTTCCGCAGCTATTACATTATTCCTTCTAGACACCGAATTTCACACTCCGGATTCACTTCAATATGGACGCTGTCCACCGTCTTCAAAGAGAAATATCAGCCACTTGTGATGCGGGAGTTCCTATCTGGATCTAGTCGAGTTCCTATCACGACTGATGTTATGGCAAGAGGGAAGTTTGGCGGAATCCAGTTGTGTCTGCAAAGCACTGTGCGGCGATGACGCCTTTAGCATCGAGATTATCTGTTCTGGCGGGTTACCCTTTCAAGTCTCCGAGAATTTTCTTCGAGTGTCGCGAAACGCCGATCTTCATACCTGGGTATAAAAATTTCCCAGAGAATTCAGCGAGACAAAACGTGATTATGTGGTAGAGAATCAACTAGACGACTGTGAACTGGCCGCCTAACATCTAATTTCGTTATCCGGCGCAACCAGCGTGAATAATTGTGCTCTACAAAACAGCGGTGCTATGTTTATGTGTTTGACAGGCAACAACATTGCGGAATTCTGTGGAGCGAGTGTTGCAACAATAAACAATATAACAATGGATACAAACAATCCATCAAACACTTAGGACTGATCGGCCGACGGCTTCACCAAAAACGGAAGAAATTTAAGAACATAACTGCAGATTTTGAAAATGTAAAGGTGAAGATTTTATTTTATAATTAATTTGAATTTTGATTAAAAAATAATAACAATAATAACAATAATAATAAAATAATTACAAGATAAAAAGAACTTTTTATATACCATGTTTTTAAATTTTCTGTTGAATCATATAAACTTGACAATTCTATGTATTAATAAATGCTTTTTTAAACTTTTTTGATGAATTATCCCATCAACTTGAAGGAAAAGGAAGATAATTGGAAGTTAACTTGCGTTTAACTTTTCATTCCCGCCCCGGTCGATAGATGGCTGCACCAGTCTACAAAACAAAATTAACTGAAAATGAATTCAATACTGCTTAAAGATGGCTAAAAGTATTAAAAGACTGCATTCTTATCGTATTCTGAGCTATTCTAAAAGTTTCAAATGTCTAGCTAGTCGGGAAGTTAGTTAAAAATCGATTGCAAGATTTGTACTGGACAAACACACACACAAACAAGAAAACAAGTTAATAAAAACATGGTAATAATATGATTTAAAGTCTGTAAAGGTAAGTTAATATTTATGATTTATTTTTTGAAAGTGAAGTTGAGTCTTTTGGCTTTTTGATTTTCGTAATAACATGTTTTGCTGCACAAATAGAATGTTTATTGAGGAGGTAACGTCAGAATCTAAACGAAAATCAGTATAATATTGCGGGCAATATTTACCCAAAATTTTAACACTGATGATACGCACCCAGTTTCACTAAAGAACGGACGCATTGGTGTGACTAGCGGATTTGGGCATTTAACTTTTTCTGACGGCACTTCCCAACTGGTTTGCGTTGAACATTTTCCGTTTCAGTGGATTTATTTAGACTGTTGAATTAAATTATTTTGTTCATGTGCGAGATTTTTTTTTTAGATTTTTGATTAGAATTTTGAGAGTTTGATAGACTTATTACATGTTTTCTAAATGATTTAATTAATACCTGACATTGGGAAAAGCTTAAATGTTGTTATTCTATGAAATTAAAATATGTTAATCCAGCTTTTGTTGTTGTTTTTTGAGGGGGAAAAGCAAAGAAGTAGAGTATTAAATTATGAGCACTTGTAAAAATTTAGAAAGTTTGGATTTCATTAATTGTTAAAAAATTAAGCGTTTTGAAAGATTTCGTCGAAAAATATATGAAATTTAGAACTTTTGAATAATTTCCCATAAATTTTGATTTTATGAAATATTTTAGTTTAATTTACATTTTTAAAAGATATTTTTTGATTGTGTTTTAGTGTATTTAATAAAATTTAATGTATTATGGCGATTTTGAAGATTAAGTTTGGAAATTATAGTCTTACTTTTTTTCTTCTCATTGATATAAAGTGTGGGGGATTATGATATGTTTTTATTTTGGAAATGGTAGAATTGTGTTAGTAAAGTTGAATAAATATGAGTAAATTAACATATTTTATCAGTTAAAGAGTATGATTTAAAGTTTTGAACAAGCATGAGCATTTATTACAATTCACATATGGGTTAGATAATTTAGTTGGGCATGGAATGATTATGAAAGGTACATGAATAATAATTAGTAAGAAGGGAATTTGTTTTGAATTTTATAATAGGAAATTTGAAAGTTGACAGCATAAGAATGTGTTGATAATTTGATTCCATACTTTTAATATCCAATTTACTTTTTCTCATATATTTTAATAATCCCATTTATCGTGTATTCTAAGTTCCATTGAGTGATTTTTAACATTTTCTTTTTACATTTTTTTAATGTTATTGTGAGATTTTAAGTGATGTTAATAATTGAAGAAAATACCGAGAGTCAGAACGGTTATATTTTAGTGCTCTTATAGTGATTTTTCATAATTTTTCATATTTCAATAATTGATATTGTGTAATTCTATCATATTGATTCAAGTTTGTTTTATGTCAAGTTATGTCTCTACCAGAGACTTATGTATCCTGTAACGATACCTCAATTCAGTGGGCACGGTAGCCCAGTTGGCAAGAGCAGCGAGCCAGTGATCTGAACGTCCCTGGTTCGATGCTAGTCGCTGCAAATCTACCGCCGTGTTCACTAATGGTGGCCGGGACACGTAAAATAGGGCGTGGCTACAATGTCCATCAAGTTCTCAAATTTACCTCTGGAGGTGCGGGGCCAAGTGTTCCGGTCCCGTCACTTGACTCGGTTCAAAATTGCGGTACCGGTCATTTAGCCAAGTCGGACTCACTCCGACCCTTGTGGTGCTAATTCAAGAAACAGGAGCCGCACCTTCATTGCCCATAGCCTTCGGGACTTGATCCCATGTTACATGTCGGTCAAGGGCCATAAAACAACAACAACAACACCTCAATTCAATCCAGCTAAGTGCGCGTAGGGATTAATTTTAGGCCAGGGATAATTTTTTAACTAGGACTCATGTAGGTTTTGAATTCAAATTTTAATTGTGTTTCTCTTATGGTCACTTGCCATACGGGACTGCAGCCTCTGTGAGCAAGCCTTCAGAGGAAGGGGGGGGGGATTGTAAAGCTAGAAACGCAAACTATATTTAACTATATTGCTTAGGGTTAAAATTAGGCAAATTGGCGTTAAACGGTAATTTACTGTTTTACTGTTTTCCAACTTTTACTGTTTTCCAATTCAGGAAGTAGGTTGTTTATTGCAGCGGAGAGTTCACAAGACCGAAGTCATCAATAATTAATTTCCTGCCTCTCGCGCTCGGACGCTCCGCGTACAGGTTGGGAATCACGAGACTGTGAATCCCCCGACGACGCAACCATCACGTGCTATCGAATAACGCAGTTGCAGACAAAGAGAGTTTAGCAATTATTTTTCAGAGAGGTAGGACGCGCGTGTCGTGAGCTGAGATAATAGCTTGGCAGCTGAACAACAGCTGAATAACAGCTTAGCGAATTGATTTTAATTTAATTAATGTTAATAAAGTCTTGCATTTTCAATAGTCTTCCTTAGCCTCAGGCATTAATGATGACTGCCTTTTAGATTAATTAATTAGATTACAATTCATTAAATAATTAGTCAACAAAAAAAGCAATCGTCAAAACTCTTCACTCATGAAATCAGAGAAGTTGCTTCTCTAAATAATGAAGAATGAAGAATTTCGATTGGTAAAATTTTGAATGTTACGAATAGATTTGAATCTTTTCTTTTGTGTTGTCCCATCATAAGTATTTCTTTTTTATAAAAAAACAATCTGAATTCGTCTTCATTTCACTTTAATGCTGAAATCGGATCAAATTCTGCAAAATCTTTAAAAAGAAAGTTGGTCAAAGGGTCATGATTTTTCTAGTAGGCCAAAATATTAGAAATTTAATATCTCATTTTTAAAAATATGTTAGAAGGATAGAATTTCGTAAAATATGAAAAAAAATCTACTGTGTAACTAGATCCTTAAATAGATTATAACTTTGTAATAGTTTTTCTAGCAATTCATTTCTTTCCAGCATAAAACTTTTTCCCTTAATCGCTTGAGTTCTGTTAAAATTTTTTATATCAAAAGAGTTCTTTAATAGCGGTTTGAATTTCTTTTCATCTTACGCAAACCACAAAAAAATTAATTTTTTTATCATAATATGTCACAGAATTTAGAGAAAAAAAAACTTCAACTGTAAAGGAAAGGAATTAAATTAATTTTGTCAAATATTTAACGAGACCAGTTTTTGCATGGACGAGTTATTATTTTTCCCTTTAAATCCTTTGATTAAAAGTAAAGAAAAAGGAACCATTACATGGAAAATTAAAAAAGACTACTTCTCAGGGGGAAAATATATCCTAAAGGAATGTATTTCTTTAAACACTAATGATGATCAGGGTTTTTTTTAATACTCAAATAGTCTTGTATTATACGTAATATTTATGAAACGGATAGCAACGATAAGTGCAATATGTATTGCAAGAGTGTAAATTCTCATAAATTCTAACTGTATTTCAGTTGAAAAAATATTAATAAAGTTGTGATGCCTAGTGTAAGATTTTAAGTATTTTATTTTCCTACAGCAGCGCTTCTTAAACTTTTTTCATTTATGACCCCTTTTAACGTAGGATTACGTTCCTCCATAACGGTCCTCCGGAAAGGAAAATTTCAGACGCTAAAATAGTCCGTCCGTCTGTCCTCGCGAGTTATAAATTTTGGCAGGGCGCCAAACCCAATCTATCGCTTGGACAAGTTAAACAGAAAAGTTCCAAGATGGTTCAAAATTTTGACATACATATATGTATATATATATACATACGTACATATATATAGATAAATATATACATACAAAAGAGGTAAGCAACGATAAGTAATCCTACCTTAATAACCCACAATAGCTTGTTAGAAGACACTACCTGAGATTTTTTAGCGACCCCAGGAAATAAGGATATAAAGATAAATATTTTGTCGCAAATAATTTATTTCTTTGGTAAACAATATACATATGAAAATATCCATATTTGGTAACAATATATGTATAAAATATATGTCTGTGCAACAATGGCAGCAAAGGCCATTTGGGTTTGAATCCCTACCGGTGAATATCCTGCACCCGCAATTTAAACAGATATCCCCCCGGGCCTACATCTGGTGGGACCGTTCCCTCCTCCAAACCCCTACCACGACATGGAAGGAGTTTCCAGGCTACTGGTTTAACGAGCCCGTACCCGGCGTAGACTCGAAGGCATTAATTGTCACTTGTCTAGATTCGAACTGAGCACCCTCGGTGTCGAAAGTCGACGTGCTAACAACTAAGGGCAACAGTCCCCGAGGAGTGATTATTCCAATGCACCAGGTAGGACCCGACATAGCAACTAAAGACTTTTGGGATTGAATCCGTGTCGGTGAATAGGCTTCCTCCCCAATTTTACACAGAGCACCTCTAGGAGCGACATTTGGGGGGGGGCTCCTACCTCATACCTTCTACCTTCTCCAACTCTCTATTACTTCATATAAGGACATTCTGGGTCTACAGATTTAACGTGTCCTTATCCGGCTTAGGTACGAAAATACTGAAGGACGTTCATCGGTATTCGAATTGAGCATCCCCTATCTGGAACTAACATTACAAAAGACATTACTGGAACTAACATTACCAAACTAACATTACAAAAGTGAAGGGGTTTGTTAGAAAATCACCTCTCTAGCATTCTATGCTCACGGTGAACCTGAGGTCTTTAAAGGTAGAATTTGTTTTTTATAGTGTAAAGATTCAGAATACGATAACTTGAAAAGGGAGAAAAAGACACGAATGTCACGATAGCCACAATCCATTGTTCAGTTAGAATGAAGGTAACATCCGCTACACCGCAGAGTTTAGCCGCTTGCAGATTTGCCACTCTTTGACGACAATGGCCCATGCCTTTCAGAGATAAGGAGGTGGAAAGTAGATCTTGACACTGTTCTAGATAAAGAACGTCGTGAGGCTGTTGGTTTTGATCGGGTCGAGACAGATTATGTTTGTCTGGGAGATCGACCTCATGGAATCGGGGATTCAGGAAACCGCACATCCATTATGTAAAATTCGATATCCAATGAGTTAAACATGTAACCATAGCAAGGAACTTTACGGTGACTTCGAGGCTTTCTCTAATGCCAGACAAGAGAACTTGCGGTTACTTTATTGTATTTTTGTGAATTTATTTTTTTCATCTGTATTGTCTACTATATGTCTTCGATTTACTTTTTTTTAATCTCTTGTGCCTCTGCCAATGGATATTTTAATTCCACCCCTGCTTTTGTGTTCTGTACCAAAATTGGCTCCTGTTTTAACCCTCATTCTGTGCCCCATCAAAATATTCATTCCATCTTCAGTTTGATGAGAAACGTTGGTTACCATTATTGTATCTCCAAAAGAATACCCGATTCGGAGGTGTCTCTTTATAAATCTTGTCTATGGGACGTCGTATGACGTCTTTTACTTTCTTTAAGGGGACAAGGAACCTTCAACCGCTAATTATTTAATTTTCAATATTTAATTCCATACACAGAATGAAGAATAATTCATATTCATTTTGACTACAATGATCACCCATGGAATTCAAAATATGGATTTTTTTACAGAATAATATCTGTTTTCAAATTTTTATTTTAAATTGTTATTTTTATTACATAGGAGGTATGTACAAATTATACAGAAGAGATACATGGGTGAAACTTTTATAGCTCTTTAAAGTAGTAACCAGCATTGTGTAGCACCCGTTACTACTGTCCTGGAAGCTGCAGGATGCCGTTGGCAGCACCTGATCTGTTCATCCTTCGAATGGAGCAGTTTACAGTCTGCAGAATCTCTGGTGGAATCTACGGATCGGTTCCTCCATCTTGTTGATGAGATCAAAGTCAAATGGGCTTAAGTCTGGGGAATATGAGGGAATGTAGAGCACTGCCCAACCCCAGCGAGCAAGCAGATCAGCCACAGTGGGCGTACAAGCATTTTCCTTCTATTAGTACAATGCAACAAAATATTTCGTACAACAGACCGGTAACAAACACATAGCTGTGTTCATCATGTCACTGTTCAGGCGTGTGATGTTTATGGGGAGATCTCATTCGCTCTCAGGTAAGCTAGGTATGTGACGTACGTGTGGTGTAAGCTGTTTTCATGGGTTCTGCAACAGTGTTGCCACTATTAAAGTTCCATTCCTCCTATTATTATTATTATTATTATTATTATTATTATTATTATTATTATTATTATTATTAGTGTGGCTAAGTTCACTTAACGTTAAACAGATCTGTTACTATTAAAAACTAGCTGAACCACACAGAAAATATGGGATAAAGGATTCTAAGACAGCTCATAAGGTCGCTGGGTTTTTCCCATGACTGCATTCTGGACACTTAGACTTTTATGCTCAACAGGTTGAAAACTTTCAATGATGACAACTTGAAAATGCTCAAACTTGTTAATGATGACAAGCATGTTGAAAAACTGACTTTATTGAAAGTCGAAACTCAGCTTAGTACAAGGCAATGTTTGGATACTCACGCGAAAGAATGACGGCATTTCTATACTTGAAACTTGAAGAGGCATTCCAACAGAAATTGGCAGGAAATGTGCTCTCGTAGTACATCAATACAAAACATAGAACGGCGAGCAAAAAGACACGACACTCCTCCCTACAAGACTACGTGCAACTGATTACATCGCAGGAAGGAAGATTAGCGATGGCAAAACTGCAGCAGTATCGCCATCTAGTGACAATTAAAAGAGTTATTTAAACTTCTACAAAAAAATTCAAAAATAGAAAATCAAATCCAACATTCTCCCGCCCTTGAAACCCTTTAGGGGTTACAAGACACTGAATTACACAAAAACTAAAACGAAACAATATTAACAACAACTGAAAAAAGTTACAAGACAAATCAAAAGAAACATTGGTCAATTATACAAAGCAAACTAAATGGCTACATGGAGAACTAGTCTACAAAGTTTGGTAATTAACTTTCCTACAAAGTTAGGTAATCTACAAAGTTTGGTGATGGGACGGGTAAGTTGACCTGAATCAGTTTTTAGTAACAACTCGAACCTTCTCATCTTTACCGGGATGTAACTTCAACACACGTGCAAGTTTCCATTTTAATGGAGGTGCCAACTCATTCTTGATATGTACAAGATCATTAACTGAGATATGTTTTGTGACACACACCACTTAGGACATTGTTGTTGTCTGGCAAGATATCCCTTGCTCCACCGGTTCCAGAAACTCTGAAGCAGACTCTGGCAAAGTTGCCAACGTCCAAGATGTGATAATGAAATTGTAGTCAAATCTGGTTCAGGGATAGCTGTCAAAGCTATCCCTGAACCAGATATCAAAAGCTATCAGTGTCAAAGCTATCCCTGATGTCAAAGCTATCCCTGATGTCAAAGCTATCCCTGAACCAATGAGAAAATGGCCTGGTGTTAATGGCGATAAATCATTTGGATCTGGAGAGAGAGGACAAAGTGGTCTTGAGTTATGACACGATTCTATTTGAGCAGTAAGGGTGAATAACTCCTCCAAAGAAAGCAGAGAGATTCCCATGGTTCTTCTAAGGTGGTACTTCATAGATTTCACACCGGCTTCCCAAATACCACCGTGATGAGGAGCAGCTGGTGGATTGAATCTCCAGGTGATTCCCTCAAATGAAGAAAAATTGAACACATTTGAATTTTCATTCTGAGAAAGAAAAGATCTAAGTAAGTCCTTCAGGTCTCTATCAGCTCCGACAAAATTAGTTGCGCAATCACTGACGATTTCCAAAGGCTTACTGCTTCTAGAGATAAAGCGTTTAAAGCACCAATGAAGGCTTGAGTAGTGAGGTTCGTCACTACTTCAAGATGCATTGCTCGCGTGGCAAAACACACAAAAATCGCAATGTAAACCCTAAAGGATTTTTTACCCCGGCCATTTCTCTTACTGTCAAGAAACGGTCCTGCAAAGTCAACACCTGACGTTGAGAAGGCCTTGAAATGTGTGACTCTTGCAGCTGGTAAATTTCCCATAAGCTGACTCATAGCTGAAGCAGAGAGACGAAAGCAAGTTTTGCAGCTTTTTACAAATCTACGTACCACATCTCTTCCACAAGGGATCCAAATTTTTTGCCTTATTACCGAGAGCAAGAGTTGAGACGATGCATGCAAATGTTTTACATGAAAGTGCTGAACGATAAGAGTTGTTAAATGATGTTTCTTGGGAATGATAGATAGATGTTTTGAATCACTAGAGAGGCTGGAATTTCTAAGTCTCCCACCAACTCTTAACACATCCCCATTGTCCAAGAATGGGCATAGTGCAAGAATCTTGCAGGAAGTCTTCAATGACTTTCCTGTTTTTAAGCAATGTAACACTTCTCCAAATTCTGCATGCTGGACTAGTTTGACTATGGTTAATGTTGCTTTTGGAAGTTCAGCTGATGTTAAATAACTTATATTTCTTTCAGCTGAATATTTTCTAGTATTGTTTAGGAAACATAGAACCCAAGAAAAAACTCTACAAAGTTTGGTGAATGAAGAAAACTTGAAGATAACTGATGGTGGCTGAAATTGAGTAGCTGCTGAAATGAAGCTTTTCCTTTGCTCAATGAGTTGTGATTCCTGGAATGAAAAACTTGTAGATGATTGCTCATTAAAAATTGCTCTGAAGGCTGCCTGAGAAAACTAAGATCCTGAGCCCAGAGGTCACAAGAGAAGAATTCTGAAGGTAGAAGACCTCTGGTGCCACAGTCGGCAGGGTTATCCACACCTGGAACATGGTTCAAGTGTACGTCTGGTGCAGCTTCCTGTATCTTGGCTACTCGATTCGCTACAAAAGGGAGCCAACGGCGAGGTTCTGATACAATCCACGAGAGTTCAACTGGAGAGTCAGTCCACGCAAACGTTTTGCTGAAAGGAATTTCCAATGTTGGTAGAGTATTTTCCAACAATGTTGCTAAAAGCAATGCTGAACATAACTCAAGTCTTGGAAGGGACTGAGTTTTGACTGCAGCAATTCTAGTTTTTGACGTTAAAAGTGATACTGTAATGTTATGATCTTGAGTGACTGAGCGAATATACACAACCGCACAGTATGCTTTTTCTGATGCATCATAAAACGCATGAATCTGGATATCAATAGGCTGTGTACACATGACAAATCTAGGTAAGTAAAAGTTGACCAGCAAAGGTGGCTGTGAGTGGAATATTCTCCAACGTGAAGAAAGTGACTCACTGAGAACATCATCCCATCCTAGATTTTGACTCCATAGTTCTTGTATGAAGATTTTAGCAATTATGACAACTGGTGCTAACCAACCCATAAGGTCAAATAATCTGGCAATGTCTGAAAGGATTTTACGTTTGGTCAGGTCTTAATGATTACAAATTGTGATGGACACATGAAAGGAATCTGTACCTGGATGCCAAACGATACCAAGAACCTTGGTGGTTTCACTGTCTTCAATAGATAATGATTGGTTTATGGCTTCAGAATCAGCAGAAATACTCTTCAAATCTGCTGGAACATTGGAACTCCACTTGTGAAATCTGAAGCCTCCCCGAAGCATCATCTCGGATAATTGATTGGTTAGTTGTTCAGCCTTTAACTCAGAGCTCTCTCCAGTCATGATATCATCTACGTAAAAGTCTCTGAGGCAGACCTTAGAAGCTAAGGGATAGTTAATCTTCTCATCAAGTGCAAGTTGCTTCGTTACCCTAGTAGATGAGTATGGAGCGCTGTCTGTGCTGTATGAAACAGTGACAAGACGATAAGTTTCTATGGGTTCACTGGGGCTGTTTCGCCAGAGTATCCTCTGCAGATCAGCATCATTTGGGTGAACTCTGATCTGTCGAAACATCTTCTCCACGTGAGCACAAATTGCAACAGGAAAGGTTCTGAAGCGGAGGAGAATGTGATAAAGCTCTTGCTGCACTCTTGGTCCTGTATAGAGTAGATCATTTAGAAAAAGTTCTGACCATGATTTGGAGGAACCGTCAAAGACGACTCGCCATTTTGTCTTAGAGCTGCCCTCCTTATACACAGCATGATGAGGTAGGTAGAACTGGGGATTTTCACTCCTCTCTGAGTCCGCAACTTTCTCCATGTGCTGAAGCTCTATGTATTCTTTAATGAAACTTTTGTAGCGTTCATAAACCTCTGGTCTGGCAACAAAATTTTTCTCTAGTGACTGGAAACGACGCATTGCAGTCCGGAATGAGTCACCTAAGAGAGTTGGAGAGGTATGGCAAGGTAGTTTCACAGTGTACCTTCCATCATCGTTTCTTGAATATGTAGCTGCAAAGCAATCTTCACAGGCCTGTTCCTCTTTAGTGAGCAAGTTGACTTTCGGAACTTCATCCAATTTCTAAAATTTGCTAAGCAACTCCTCCGTTTCCAGTTGGATGTGGTTGATATGGATAAGTGGTGGATTTGGAGTTTCCGTGTTTACATTCCCGGAAATGATCCATCCCAGTTCTGATCTGACAGCAAAAGGACAATCTTCAGTTGTTTTAATAATTTCTCCTTTTAGCATTGGCAAGGCAATACTAACACAGAGTATAACGTCAATAGGACCTGAATGAAAGAAATTTGGATCTGCTAACTTGAGATCACAGAAGGGAATTGCTGTCCCAGATGGTAAGGAGAAATGAGGTATATCACCAATGATTTTATTAATGATAAAAGCTGATGTCACAAAAGTAGGAGATTTCTTGAAATAAGGAGAAAACTTGAGAGTTGTGACCCCATTAGTATGTGTGTTGGATGAACCAAGGCACGATATCTACACTCTTGCCTTGTTTATGGTAAGACCTAAACGATTGAAACATGTCTCTGTTATAAAGGAAGCCTGGGAACCTGGGTCAAGAAGAACTCTACAGTGTTGATACTGATTTGTAGAGTCAAGTACTTTCACTATAGCAGTGCATAGAAGCACTTGATTTGGAGCAGCTTGAGATACACAAGACGATCCATTTGTAATGGGTTGCTGAGGTACAGCTGTTCATTCAGTTGCTGCATCAGAAGCGGGCAAAAATTCCGTAGCATCTGGAGATAACCCTGTAGAATAATTCGATTTGGTTGATTCCAAATGAAGCAAGGTATTGTGTCTTTTGTGACACACTCTATAAGTGTAACTGCTAGGACAATTGGCTAATTTGTGAGCCCTAAGACAATTGAAGCACAAGCGTTTGTCCTTTATGAATTGTAAACGTTGTGGGGTGTCCAATTTTTTGAAGTTGTTGCACTGATGAATAATGTGCTCATTACTTTTACAATAACTGCAACAAATCTTGACTTGAGCTGTGAAAGTAGACACTCGTTGTGGTTTCCCTGAATTTGAGACATTTGGTTGTTGTGGTTTGAATACTGGTTTATGTGGTGGTTTTTGCTGCAGTGTACGTGCATGGTGGATAATGAATTTTTGCAATTCCTCAAGTGTAGGAATGCTGTTATCACCAAGCCCTCTCTCCCACCATCCTCTTGTTGCTGGGTCAAGCTTTTGAATAAGCAAATATACAAGAATGCAATCTGCAAACCAACTTGGCTGCAGATCGAGAATCTGGAGAGAACGAGTAACTTCCTTTGAAGTGTCAACAATGGATAACAATTGTGATGCATCTTCTCTAGTACACTGTGGTAAATTTATAATTATTTTAATTAGGGTAAAAACTAATTGTCGCCTGTTAGAATACCTCTCCCTTAGGAGATCCCATGCAATCTGAAAGTTTGCATCAGTAATTGGGAGTGACTGAATAACCCGAAGTGCATCACCCTTTAATGCACTTACCAAGTATTGAAGTCTCTGCGCATTTGATAATTTACTATTTTGCACAACTGAAGCCTTAAATAGATCGCTAAAGTACAGCCACTCCAAGTTGTTACTGCCAGAAAAACTAGGAATACGTAACTCCGGAAGTTTTAAACTTATGGTTGAAGGTTCATTAATCTCCTTTGAATCCCCTTGAGAAATCCACTGTTTCTAAGTTTTAGTTTATCTTCTGCACGGAAAACAATTAATTTATAACTTTCAATTGTATCTTGAATCTCTTGTGATTCAGACAAATACAGCTCAAACTCATCCTCCTTGCATGACTCAAAAATGTTGCCGAAAATATCTGAACATCTTCCGTTTAAGTCAGAAATTTTATCTTTAAACAATGTGGTTTCTGCATTATCCAAGCCAAAAGGCTCTGATTCTAACACTAGTTTCAATTCTGTAACAGAGGATTTCAATACCCTCTTTTCGACTTTTAATTTTTCCATTTTTACAATATAAAAACAATACTTAGCCAAAGCAAAAGTAAAAATTCACTAGAATATGTATATCTAAAACCATGACAATAAAAAAAATACTTAGTTAAAACCAAAGTAAAAATTCACTAGAATATGTATATCTAAAACCAACATGCGTCACAATGCTATGCTTCAAAATTTACTTCGTTCTTATTTGTATATGAAACCCAAACAAAACTTTTATTTTCAAAGTGTCAATCCGTCGCTTATTGCAATAAAAACTTTCTGCAACCTTCTATGGAAGTTGAACCAGTATTCTACGAACGAATTTAACCACAAGCTGTAAATTATTTCAACACCTTTTCAAATATACACTTGAAAATCTCCTTGTATTTATTGATACTACATTCACTGTACTAAAGCATAAATTACTTCCGCTTTCGTTTCACAATAAAATAGTTTCAAAGATAGCACTGACACTAAATAGCCAGAAATAAAGAATTCACGAAAATTATTTCCTCTAGAACAAGCTTACTTTTGTTGAACTTCTAAACACGCAATCTACCAGAACACAGTCTCCATCTTCGACGGACCAAAAACAGAATGTGTGGCTCAGTTCACTTAACGTTAAACAGAACTCTTACTAGTAAAAACTAGCTGAACCACACAGCAGATATGGGATAAAGGATTCTAAGACAGCTCATAAGGTTGCTGGGTTTTCCCCATGACTGCATTCTGAACACTAAGACTTTTATGCTCAACAGGTTGAAAACTTTCAATGATGACAACTTGACAATTCTCAAACTTGTTAATGATGACAAGAATGTTGAAAAACTGACTTTATTGAAAGGCGAAACTCATCTTAGTATAAGGTAATGCTTGGATATTCACGCGGAAGAATGTCGGCATTTCTGTACTTGAAACTTGAAGAGGCATTCCAACAGAAATTGGCAGGAAATGTGCTCTCGCAGTGCATCAATACAAAATATAGAACGGCGAGCAAAAAGACACGACACTCCTCCCTACAAGACTACGTGCAACTGATTTCATCGCGGGAAGGAAGATTTGAGATGGCAAAACTGCAGCAGTATCGCCATCTAGTGATAATTAAAAGAGTTATTTAAACTTCTACCAAAAAATGCAAAAATAGAAAATCAAAATCCAATATTATTATTATCATCATCATTATTATCATCATCATCATCATCAGCATAATCATCATCAGCATCATCATCATTATTATTATTATTATTATTATTATTATTATATGAAGGCTAACAGATGGCCGAATGGCTAGGGCGCTGGTATTTGGCACAAATCCTGTGAGTTCGAATCCCACTTTTAGCATGGATGTTTTTTAACCGTTCGGAATCTGCTTTAAACCGTAGGTCCCGATCTAATTAGTCCTCTTTTAGCAAAAAGTTGACCTAACGCACCAAACCAAACCATTTTTTTAAATGCTAGCATTTTTCAAAAAGCCCCCTGTGCATTTTATATCAAAACCCCCATTTTTTTAATATACGTTTACCATATATATATAAACATAATTGTACATTGAAATTTTTTTGTATTAATCTAAATCTATAAATATATTTTTAATCTACCTGTTATTTTTATTTGTGTTTTTGCATGTTTTCACTTTATTTCATGGTCTATAAATTTGAAAAATATGCGCGGTTTCAAGGATGATACGCAGTTTTGCACAAACTCTTTAATTAACAATCCTGAGAAATTTCAAGGAAATCAGAAGAAAATTAATGCATTTCGAAAGATTCTACAATTTTTGAAGAATTTTTTGAAAAGCAGTTCTTAATCTTCAACAAAATACTTATTTATGAATTCTAAGTGTCTTCAATGTAGCAAAAATTAACATCTATTACTCTGATTTTGCATATTGAGTAAAATATTTAAAAATTTTTCAAAAGGGGTCGGGGTCCCTTGCCCCTTTAACTCTCAGGAGCACCGTTCGCACAGTGCTTTCGCCTAAATCTAGTCTTCTTCTCACTTGCATTCAATGCATTACAATTAAATGAGCAGAACAATGGCTAGTGCTGCCATCTGTTATCAGTTTAAAGAAGCAAAAGCATTTTGCGATCTTTAATTGGAAAAATTTCAAGATTTTTTAGGAAAAAAAATCGGTAAAAAAGTCTGCACCGTGCAAACGGTGTAAGTTGTTGCCCCTGAAAAGATTAAAACGTTGTCGCACAAGTGTTAACACAAAGAAAAATTATAAATTCTTATCAGGTAGATAATTTAACAGATCAAGTTTTTTGACCAATCTTGTGGGCAACCTTGGAACTTCCTCGAAATCAAGGAAACTTTCTCAAAAATACGATCTGTGTCCAACAAATGCGCTTATGGACCAACTTCCATGGACAACATCTGCTCTGATGTCAAAGATCTTATTGAGTCATATGCGTTCTAAAATATCAAATGCATACCCATCTTGATCTCCAATTTGCACCTTCAATTTCACCTTCACGTATTTTACCAGCAAAAGAATGCCCTGTTCGGACGTATCACTGCGTAGATCATGTTCCTGACGTCTCCTGACGTCTCATCACTCTCACGTTAGAATTTCAAAGCAAAACGTTCCATTTTTGTTGGCTTTAAGGGTGTAGATCACCTTTGCACGCGCAAAAATACACTGATCAAACAGTTAATTTGTAAAACAGTTAATGTGTCAAACAGTTAATTTGTAATTAATTTAAACCAATTTTTTAGGGTGAATTGTACAAAGCTTCATCTATTATAAAACAAAAGCAGAATTGTTGGGAGATTATTAGAAATTTTTTTATGTAAAAAAAAGTAATTAATGTTTTATGAAAAATGAATCATAGGTCAATGCATTGCGCGCAGATTTTTTTAACAACTATAAGAGATATATTAAATTATTTGTATATTGTATCCATAGGTTATACTTTAATCTACACCTAAAGAAATTTCCATATTTCACATAAAAATATTTTTTTCAGGTAAATGTATCGTAATGTACAAAAAATATCATTTTTTTTTAAATTTCTGTAAAAGAATTAGTAAAATGTACTTACTTAAATTTAAGTAGAAATTGTATAAACATACAAAATATGCATGTATAGAAAATTTTAGCAATTTGCGAAGATTAGATTTGAAGAAAAAGTACGCACAAGTTTGAAAATAACAGTTTTTTGAAAAAGCCATTTAAAGTTTAAAGTTTCTATAAATTACTTTACTAGTGCCGTTTACATGTGCCAAAAACCCGGGTCAAAGCAGGGTCGCTTCTTGCTTTTTCCCTACGATAGGGAAAAATGCACGGTGGATTTTCGACTCTACTTCGAACTAGGATAAAACCGCTAATTACCCATGATGCATTTCGAAGCAGGAAGCTAGTAGTAAACAAACACGGCGGATTTGAACATGTCCGAATCCATGAAAATGCAGCCAAATGATCGATGGAGGGATCTGGAACCCCTTAACGATAGCTTAATTTTCAAGAAAACAGTGGAAAAGTGCCTATTTTTTCCGAAGGATTTCATTTAGTTCTTGATCTGCCACATCTAGTTTTAAAAAAAACCATCCCCAGTTACATTATTAATAGACTGGTACTGCCATCTGGTATGTAAAATAAGAAATAAAATTTCTTCTGGGTAAATGGAATGGATTGTTTTTAATCTTTTTCGTGTGTTACTTTTGAATACTCCAGCCCGGAAATATCGCGCAAGAGAGATTCATTTGCATTAATTATATTAATTATTTCATAGCTTTTTAGCACTGAAATGAAAATGCAACATTTTCATTTTAAGTGCTACGGTAAAATTAATAAATTTAATAAGTATAATCAATAATTAAACGTAACATTAAAATTTATTTATAAATTAATTATTTTAGAATTCACAGATAAAAATTAATTTATATCTATTTATGTTTTTTTTAAACATTTATTTTCAATTTATTTTTAAAAACAACAGAAAAAATCGTAAACGTTCCATGATTATCAACAGCGACTGACATGCGCTGCATTTAAATAATAAATAGACGCAGACGTAATTGTGTTTTAGAAGAGGAGTACCTTGGACATGTCGACTTTATCTCCTGTAAGCAAGATATACGTGATCAAGGTGGGAGTGCTCAGTAGTTAAAATTTTAAGTAATGAATTAAAATATTTAGGTAAGAATAACGTGAGTAAAAGAAAAAAAATTAACAGTAAAGTTAAATTAAAGCAAAAAAGTTTATTTTAAGAGAAAAAATATAGAGTTACAAGTTAAGAAAATTTAGAAGAAAAATTAGATAAGATTAATGATCCACGGAAAACAAAAAAAGTAATAATGTTAAGAGGCCCAGAAAAGCAGATATCATAAGAATACAAAAGATATTTTTGCAAGTTTTTAAATTTTTTTGGATTTTTAAAGTTTTATGATTTTTTGTTGTTGTTATTTTTAAAATTTAAGAATACGAGGTCAAAAGAACTGCAATTGAAAAAAAAGGCCTTCCCTAGGACCATACACTTCGTAACGAGATAAATGCGGAGTTCGAATGGGGAAAGCTAAAAATAGCAATAAAGTGAATTTGGAAAAGTACGACACCGGCTGGGATCGAACCCACAACGTGATTTACAAGGAATGATGGTGTAGGATGATCACTTCCGCCGAATCATGTGATGGCCTTTACTTCCGGTAAGACGGGTAAAAGCAGGACGAAAATGTTGCCCCGTTGCAAACGGATTTCAAAGGATTTCCCTGTTAGCGGGTAAATCCCGGGTATTATTGTTGTCCATGTAAACGCAGCCACTGTTAGCTTTATACATTCGGCCATGAAATCGGTTGTAATTGTAGTATAGACTTCATTTATTTTTCAAAAGATTCCGTACATTCCATTCTTCAAAATTAAATCATAATAAAATATTGAGTTTTTTGAAGATTTTATGGTGATCTCCCCCCTTAAGTATGCTATGTACTAACACCATTCGATTCGCTCACGTCAATGTTAACCTATGGAGAAAATTTGTTCACGGATTGCCGACTTCGATTCAAAGATTTTTTTTTTAAATTGTACTCCTTCATAGAGAAAGAAATTTTACATTTGTGTACATTTTTCGTTTTTTTTTAAAGTGCAATTAATATTTTAAAATTTAAATTATTCGGGTAAAAATCTGGTACAATGTGTTTTAAACGCTCATAAATTCCTTCGGTGGACGAAATTTACAAAATGAATCCTGTAGCGCTTTGCAGAAAAGTTCAGGCTATCTGACAATACCAATTTTATTCAATTATCAGCATTTATGTACCTGTAAATAGTTGACAAAAATATTTTTTAAATAAGAAATTTGGGGGCAGTGATTAACCCTCTATAGAGAGAGAACCATTACAATCCCTCAAAATGTCAATCCTAAGGGGGGTGGAATTCTCGAACTGTCAACTGGACTCCTCCCACCACAAGAGTCTGCAAGAAGAGGAAAAGGGAAATACGTTTTTTTTTCTTAGTACACAGCAGCCTTAAAATACGATCATACGAGGGTGACTAACAATAAACATTACATACATCGATCAGATTAATTTATCAACAAATCTAAAGCTTTTGTGATCCCTTTTCTGGGCATGATCAGAACTCTAAAAATTTCGTCTCCAAAATGGATCGCCACCTCTAGAACATGATCCATTCTCTGTGCCCAAATTTATTCTCGAAACCCTTATCGAAAATAAGTGCATTCTAGAATAAAAACCAAATGCAGTATGATTTACATATTTTATTTACTTTACGTTACAAGGCTAAAGATTTAATTGAAATGTTAGTCGAACTGTCGCTCAGACACCAATCCAAATCGTTATCGTGGCGATTCTTGAGCAGTACTAGTGCTATCTGGTTTCTTTGAGCTGTCACCAGGGTCAGCTTCCTCCGGTTTACCACTAGCAGTCGCTGTGGCATCACTACTAGTAGCAGCCGTAGTAGTGTCTTCAGCTTCAACATTAGTGATCATCAGGACCATCAGGCAGAATGCAAAGCACAACACCTACAATGGAAATTAAGGAAAGAAATGTACAGTGTGTCCGTAAAATAATCGTGGAGATTCAAATGATTATAGCTATGCAACAAATAATGTTGCTGGCGTGAGTCATACGTTAACCTTTTCCTTACGGAGTGGGATAGCATGTATCCCAAGAATACGGGCAAGAATGAATATATATATATATATATATATATATATATATATATATATATATATATATATATATATATATATATATATATATATATATATATATATATATATACTAGCTGTACCCGTCCCGGCGTTGCTCGGTAATGTACATAATTACCAATTTTTTAGTAGCCTTAACCCTTTGTTAATGGGCGTCGCTGTCATCCTTTTCCTCACCACGATACATTATTTTACCCATATAAATTTAATCCTTTCTGGCACATTTTGGCAAAATTTTTGACATAGGATTACTAATCGAATATCACTGCAATAGTAATCGATTTCCTTGAAAGAGAATATATCACATCCTCCACATGATGAAATTCTTTGAAATCTTCATAGATTTTTTCCACAAATACACCACAAATTATATGATATTAACTAAGTGCTGGCCAAAAAAATTACGGCATTACTAAATGTGATTTTTTAATCGATTATCACTGCAATAGTAATCGATTTCCTTTAACCATCCCTCATAGAAAACAAACACCCCAACGCATCACGTGCATGATGTCGAAAAACTGGTTTTTCTCATATTTTCACCCGCTGTACCTTCGTCCGGAAATGAAGAACGAAATCTCCAAAATGAGATTTCTCGCAAGAGTTTCCGAATCATAAAATAAATTATTAAAAAATAACTACAATTTGTAAATTAATTTTGGTTTTGGCTTTCAAAACTGTGATTTCCAGGGTCTCTGAGATAAAAATTTCGTAAAAATGTAACGACATTTACGTATCGATTCGACAATTTGGAAAAAAGGGTCACGGACAAAATCGCGTTTTTTTTTCGAAAAACGGGTGCGTACAGGCGATCGAAAAAAAATCACAATTAATCGATAAATTAAGACAGCCAATTTTCATTGTGATTTCCGTATAGTGTCATCTTTCCCGTATAGGCTCGTCCGAAAAAAAAAATTCTTGGACGGATACATTAGGATTTACGGAGCTTTTACTCGTCCGGGAGCTCCAAATCGCGACTAAATATTTAATTACGGAAAATCTAATTAAAAAATCGAAAAAAGGGCTTCGAGGTGCATAATGAGACCTTGGGAGGCATCTTCGTGTCGAATCTCAAGACTGTCCGACCTACCGTCTTTGCGCTGCGCCGCGAGCAGACAAAAACTCGGTCACACACACACAGACTTTGCCTTTTATATATAAAGATATATATATAAATACACTCTGTCACAAAAAAATATATGCACCCAGAAGGAAGCGAGCTACTATCACGAAACTTAACATGTATGTAGTGTATGAAGAAGATAAGCAAGTGATTACAAATTCAGAAGAACAGACCGTGTTATTTAGAAGATATGGCATGAGAAAGGTTACAAATCAGTAAGTAGTAAATCCACCTCTGGCAGCTATACAATCCGAAACACGGCATGGCATCGAATCAATGAGGTCACCTATGACCTCCTGAAGAAGATCATGCCATAATCAGTTCTTACAAAGGAGGTATGAAATTTCCCGTTCTAAAGAGGGAATCGGAAAAATGATCCCCATAAGCTAAAGGTTAAATGAAAGAGAAACACTCCAAGTTTATCCCCTCTATTCCCCTTCATCTCAAATGTTGGCTTGCAACAATCCATACTGATTTTCTAAGTTTTGTGCTACTATTTAAACTGAAAATTATATTCTTGCATTTGAGAGAGAACTTGACTCCCTGAGTTAGTTCTATATACCAAGTCAGTGGCGTAATTAGCCATTCCTGGGCAAGAATTTGCATTTGAGCCCCTTATTTAGGTTTTTGAAAATAATAAAACAAATACAGCATTTTGTGCCCCCCCCCTTCTAAGAGGGCCCTGGGAGGGTGCCCCTGTTGCCCCTGCCTAGTTACCGCACTGTACCAAGTATATCCGTCTATGGCTGTGATCGACTCCTTCGACTGTGATGTTTACAGCACCCTTGCGGTCAAACAAGAGAAGATTATGGTATTAAAAGTTTCGTATTTTTCCTTTCGCCTCTATAAAACCAAACTCAAAACTTAAGTGCGAAAATTAAATTTAATGAAATCTGGATGCTCATACTCAAAAAAAGAAACCTATGTTTCAAATTATTTTGGGTTCTAAAGTGTGAGATTTTAATGATAACTCTTCAATTTCAATTAAAAATCCTTCGGCTGGGTGTTTGTTTCTAATCTAACTTTTTAGGCAGAAAAATTTTAATATTTAATAGTTTCCTTTCTATTGATTCTAAATCCAAAAAATTTACAATCGTACATAAAGGTGCCTATTTTATTTAATACTAGGTGAATATCTATGCTTCGCTATGGAGTACATTCAAATTAAATACAATGGTCAATGTATGCAATTAATGCCATATATATATATATATATATATATATATATATATATATATATGACACGGATGCTATTTTACACTCGTGTTAAATTCATCTACATGCAGTCATCGTGTGCATTAATTAGTTGGGCGAGTGGTAGGCGTTTACTCAATAAACAATCCAGGATCCTTTTAATCCTTCCTTATTGATTTTCTTCAACTAACCACGCTCTAGGGTATTTTTTCCGTTTCGCCATTTTGATATCTTTTTCGGCACGCAGCCACGCGCTTCCGCGGTCAACGAGAATCCCCAGCAATCTGCCGCCAAAACCCACTTTCTCCAGAGTTCTTGCCGTCCAGCTCATGTGCAGACCCCTCCATTCCAGCATCTGGAATCCCCTTTCTGCTGACGTTCACTTTTACTCTGCGCCAAAAAACCTGTATTATTCTAAAAATAAACCCTTTTGCTAGAATCGCTCGCTTTTCCACCAGACTTTCGCCTCTAAAAGGAGAATTTCCCTACAGAATACACACGCTTTGCTAAATTGATTGTTAATTTCTTACAATTTTAAACCCCCCCCCGTACTTCTCAGTTATGTTTTGAGAACTCAATTATGTTTTGACATATATATAATAAATACAACGGTCAATGTAGGCAATTAATATGTATGTTTAATATCCATAAAACATACTAATTTGAATTAAATTCTTAAAAACTTACATCTCATTGAGTCTAGTGGTTAAATTTTATCTTTAACCGCATTTTAATACTTTTTTTGTCAATTTATTTCGTTGTTATGCACGTGACGATAAATTAATTTAGTGTCACAAAAAGAAAAGAAACCATGTGATCAGCATTTAATAACTTAAATTCTAAAAATTAGTCTTTAAAAATTCACCGAAAATCAAGATTCAAGTAATGATCAAGTAATGATCAAGAATGGAAGTAATGATTCGAAAAAGATTTCATTTTAAAGGAATTTTTATTATCTTTCTCGTGATATAAATTTTATAACCCTCAGATTATTATTTTAAATGCAAAATTTAAGGAATTTTACAAAAACAGCTTAAAAATTCAATTTTAAAAAATCTAAGAAGAATTTTTAAAAGTTTTTTCTTAATGCACCCTTACACTATAGAAAGAACCGCCATGCAAAATTTCAGCAGTTTAGATCCAGCGGTTTCGTCTGTACGTTATCAGTCAGTCAGTCAGTTACGGAACTGTTTTATATATATAGATTAGTTTAAGACTAACACTTCTCACAAACTTCTCCTTTGCTCTAAAACTCTTAATTAAAGTTCCTAAAAATATTTAATCAAAACGTAAATGTATAACAATATTTGCTACCCTGTAGAAAAAAAACCTTCAACTTTTTATGCAGTTTCGGAATATATAACTATACATTTTATAAACTCTTCATATATGAAGAAAATACTTACAGTAGAAGTCTTCATGGCTGATATTTTGACTGTAGTCAAAAGAACGAAGTACTATATAACCTTAGGGAACAGCAGAAGCTAAGAATGTCTGTTCCAACAACAGCTCGCGAATTTATACTCTCAGTGGAAGGAAAAAAACAATTCAATTTTAGTCGCATAATGATTAAAATAAAAATAAATCACAGTGTACTTTGAACGCTAACGCCTTCCCTGTTTTTTTCTGGATATGAAATTAGTAAAAAAAAAATTGTTAGCGCCTATGTGAACAGGTACCACTATTCAAATAGCATTTCTTCTCCAAGGCTCTTCAGATATTTTTTATTTATATATTACAATATATTTATCCCACAAACTTTCCTCTAATAGCGAGAGGTACGCGGTTCAAACACGAAAATGGGCCTCAGTCAACAATGGCAGTCAACTATCAACTATCAACTATCAACTAACTCAGTCAACTATCTACAGCAAAGTAAGGCGATTAGCATGTTTTGAGTGAAATCTTATTGTCTTGCACGATTTAATGCCACTTCATTCCGACATCCGCAGATCCAGAGCGTCTCAGGGGCATGTTTATTGTTCCTTTTCTGGAAGCGTCGTAAATCGCAGTATTCAGAGCCGGGAACTGTATGGTAATGATAAAAGGATTATGCTGGTATTGTAGATGTGACACCAGCAAAAATAAAGTTACATCCCATCCTGCGTAAAGTTCTGGTCGTTTTCGATAAAAGATGATGTTTCTCACTTTGGCTTTGTTTCAAGTTTGTCAAGCGTTTGCAATATAGGCCGATTGTTGACGCATTTGCAGGCCCATTTTCTATGCTCTACGCCTGCAGAGCATGTCGTGCACTCTTTTCTTCAATCTGCGTAGCGTTTTAGAGTTCCAACGCCTTTGATCGGAATTATTGTATAAACAAGTCTGTCTGTAACGAATGTATGCATCTCTTTTCCACTTGTACGCTTTCGCTTGAGTTCACCTTAATGAAAATTAGTTTTTTCGGCTGAAAAAAATTAATTAATGACGATCAAACAAACCGGAGAACAAAAATGTTGCTCCAGATAGTAGGAGACGAATAAATAATTGTAATTTGAACTAGCATTTTATATTCACCAAACTATGATGCCCAGAATTACTGTATAAGCATATATGTCTGTAACGAATACATAGGATACATACAATCTCGCTTTCGCTTATACCCTTTGTTTTGAGTAAAATTTTATCTAAGGAACAAAATTGCAGTTACCAAACAGTAAGAGACTAATAAATAACTGTTGATTTAACGACAGTTTTGCATTCATTAAACGATGCTGTGAAGATTTATTGTATAACCAAGTCTGTCTATAACGAATATAAACAATATCTTTTCGCTTATACCCTTTCTCTTGAGTAAAATTCCATATAAAGAGCAAAGTTGCAGTTACCAAACAGTAAGAGACTAATAAATAACTGTTGATTTAACGACAGTTTTAAATTAAAAAAAGGATGATGTTCAGAATTAATATATAGACAAGTCTGTCTATAACGAATATAAACAATATATTTTCAATTATACCCTTTCTCTTGAGTAAAATTCCATCTAAAGAGCAAAATTGCAGTTACGAAACAATAGAAGACTAATAAATAACTGTTCATTTAACGACAGTTTTAAATTCAGTAAACGATGATGTTCAAAATTAATGTATAGACAAGTCTGTCTATAACGAATATAAACAATATCATTTTTGCTTATACCCTTTCTCTTGAGTAAAATTGCATCTAAAGAACAAAGTTGCAGTTACCAAACAGTAAGAGACTAATAAATAGCTGTTGATTTAACGACAGTATTGCATTCATTTAACGATGATGTGAAGATTTATTGTATAAACAAGTCTGTCTGTAACGAATATATACAATCTCTTTTTCCTCGCACACCCTTTCTCTTGAGTTAAACTGCACATAAAGAACAAAATTGCAGTTACCATGAAAAGGAGACAAATTTATAACTGTTAATTTAACTAGCATTTTATACTCATTAAACCATAATGCTTTATTCAGGTTTGCTGGGTATGAAAAGAAATTGTTCAGCCCAAGTTTGACTATTTCTGAGAAGTTAGAAAGTTGTCTAATAATTACACAAATCTTTCTTGACTTTCTCTTAATCGTATGGATCATATAAAATCCACTTGGAAGGAATCTATTTACGACCTTTTTCTTTCTATTTCACTGAATGCGAAGAGAAATCAATTTATCCAAATTTCACCTTTACTTAAATTAGCATCTTTCTGAGAAATAGTTGTTTCGTTTTTGTGTTTTGATTTTTGATAATTACATAATTCTAATGATCATAAAATCAACTTATCCTTTAAACTTATTATTTAAACTTATGAATTAAATCACCTTATCATTTAGACTTATTTGAGTTTTCCCATACAGTGGGAAAACCCTAATAAGTCTAAATGACTAAGGTGATACTATAAAATATATCGATGAACTAATCCAGGGATTCCCCAACCACTGTGCAGCGGCCAATAGGGTGCCATGAGATCAGTCAGGGGTGCCGCGAGATATTTTTGGGAGAAAACAAAAAAATATTAGTAAAGTCCACTGAACCTTTAGCTTACGGGATCCATTTTTCCGATTCCCTCTTTAGAACGGAAATTTCACACTCCCTTTTTAAGAACGGCCATTTATGGGGTTATATATATATATATGAATATATATATGAATATATATATATATAAGCAATGTAAATGCTAAACAGAAGTAGAAGAAAGAAATGACCATATCTACACGGATTTAAGAATAAGAGAAAGAAATTCACAACAGAAATGGAAGTTTTGTAATTAATTTGACCGGGGGGAGTTGTGACCCCCCCACTCCGATTAAACAATGTTTGAAGCCTAGGTAACACTCTCGGAAGTCTGCTACAAAACTGAGACCTCTTTATAGTAAAGAAAAATATAATAGACAAAAGAACCCAAAATAACTATATTACTTAAAATACTAACACGAAACACCGAACTCACATATACGTGACACCAAAACACCGACTCAACCCCCTAATGCATCGCCGTCATTAGCACTGTTCACTTCAGGCTCATTGAACCATATACAGATTTTAACTTTGTAATAGTTTTTCCAGCAATTCATTTCTTTCCAGCATAAAACTTTTTTCCTTAATCGCTTGAGTCCTATTAAAATTTCTTATATCAAAAGAGTTCTTTAATGGCGGTTTGAATTTCTTTTCATCTTACACAAACGGCAAAAAAATTAATTTTTTTATCATAATATGTCACAGAATTTAGAGAAAGAAAGCCTTCAACTGTAAAGGAAAGGAATTAAATTAATTTTGTCAAATATTTAACGAGACCAGTTTTTGCATGGACGAGTTATTATTTTTCCCTTTAAATCATTTGATTAAAAGTTAAGAAAAAGGAACCATTTCATGGAAAATTAAAAAAGACTACTTCTCAGGGGGGACTACTCTCAAATATATCATAAAGGAATGTATTTCTTTAAACACTAATGATGATCAGGGTTTTTTTTAATACTCAAATAGTCTTGTATTATACGTAATATTTATGAAACGGATAGCAACGATAAGTACAATATGTATTGCAAGAGTGTAAATTCTCATAAATTCTAACTGTATTTCAGTTCAAAAAATATTAACAAAGTTGTGATGCCTAGTGTAAGATTTTAACTATTTTATTTTCCTACAGCAGCGCTTCTTAAACGTTTTTCATTCATGACCCCTTTTAACGTAGGACGCTAAAACTGTCCGTCCGTCTGTCCTCGCGAGTTACAAATTTTGGCAGGGCGCCAAACCCAATCTATCGCTTGGACAAGTTAAACAGAAAAGTTCCAAGATGGTTCAAAATTTTGACATACATATATGTATATATATATACGTACGTACATATATATAGATAAATATATACATACAAAAGAGGTAAGCAACGATAAGTAATCCTACCTTAATAACCCACAATAGTTTCGTTAGAAGAGACTACCTGAGAATTTTATTTTTTTTTATCGAGATATTTTAGCGACCCCAGGAAATAAGGATATAAAGATAAATATTTTGTCGCAAATAATTTATTTCTTTGGTAAACAATATAGATATGAAAATATACATATTTGGTAACAATATACGTATAAAATATATGTCAGTGCAACAATGGCAACAAAGGCCATTTGGGTTTGAATCCCTACCGGTGAATTTCCTGCACCCGCAATTTAAACCGATATCCCCCCGGGCCTACATCTGGTGGGACCGTTCCCTCCTCCAAACCCCTACCACGTTATGGAAGGAGTTTCCAGCCTACTGGTTTAACGAGCCCGTACCCGGTGGAGGCTCGAAGGCATTAATTGTCACTTGTCTAGATTCGAACTGAGCACCCTCGGTGTCGAAAGCCGACATGCTAACAACTAAGGGCAACAGTCCCCGAGGAGTGATTATTCCAATGCACCAGGTAGGACCCGACATAGCAACTAAAGACTTTTGGGATTGAATCCGTGTCGGTGAATAGGCTTCCTCCCCAATTTTACACAGAGCACCTCTAGGGGCGACATTTGGGGGGCTCTTACCTCCTACCTACTACCTTCTCCCACTCTCTATAACTTCATATAAAGACATTCTGGGTCTACAGATTTAACGTATCTTTATCCGGCTTAGGTACGAAAATATTGAAGGGCGTTCATCGGTATTCGAATTGAGCATCCCCTATCTGAAACCCAACGTGCTACCACTAGCCAACTCGGGCCCAAAGAGAAGTAATTATTCATCGACGCTCACCTATCGTATGTATGCTTTCCACAATCCAATTTAAAACTGTTTCAAGAATCAATGACTGTAACACCTATCCTCAAAAAAGGAGAAAACTAATTGAATAACATTAAATTACTTAATGGTATCCAAGAGCCTATCTTGGGACCAGTTCCTAGTTCATGCACCTGGATCCGGCCAAACTAACATTACAAAAGTGAAGGGGTTTTTTTGAAGATCACCTTGTAACCGTTACTGGTGGTTAATTAGTGGCAGCACTTGGATGTTACCAAAATGATTACTCAGGTGTACTCTAATCAATCAATTTATTAATTTAACATCAGAATATACACATATATATGAACACTTCATATTTACTCACATCCTATACATAATAACATTTCAATTAACACTACCCTATGATATATATCTAGATACACTTATGAAGCGTTGGTAAGGCCTCGCTGGCTTGGGGCTCGCTGACTTCCGGGCTTGGGGATTCGGTGGCCTCCACTACTCTTTGCCGTCCCTCCAAATCGGCTGGCGAACAATTGGATGCGGGGATTGGATCTAACGTGGGTTTTCACGGGGCTAAGTCTCACGCACTTCGAATCATCTGCCTGGATCCGTCCGCTGGGCTTGTTATCATCATCAGCTACCTATCTCAACGTCAGCTTATAACCTCATTCAATCATTTCGGTCTATCCAACATAACTACTTATATTCTCGCTCTATCTTCATTCTGGGGCTTACATATCGGCCAGGGTAATTGCGTCCCTTTCATCCTATGATGCAATATACATCTTTTGGGACTTCTCAGTCCAATCTGCTCTGCTCTGCTCCGTTCTGCTATCTGCTCTGCTATCTCTGCCCTATGTGCTGAACTTTTCTTACGCTTAACTTAATTTCACCTCTTCATTCCGGGCTTCCATTGGTGGCCACCTTCCGACCAATGGATAAATCTGGCTTACACTATTGGCTACATATATCATTTTTTATAATAATATTTCCTCCAATCTCAATTGAAGTGGGCGTCAGTCGCTGTACCCTTCCGGAGAATCCTCACGCTTTTAAATTCTCACGCTACTCTCCGACCTCCTGCTTTCCTCCTAACGAAGTAAACATCATAACCTCCTATATCTCCCCTTTCAATCTTCAACTTCGGACCCTTCGTTTCCAATTATTGACTGCTCAGATCATTAACTACAGCTGGTCCCTCTTTCTTGTAGTCAAATTTCAACTGTCCCCTCTCAACTTGTCACCTCTCGTCTCCCCTTTCGCTTACGCAGATCATTAAATCCAGCTGATCAACCCCCGTTGCCTTCTTTCCGTATCTTACTTATTTCCCATTCCCTCTTAACAATGTCTTTTCCTGCAGCTGCACCTTGACTAAGAAACGTGTCGTGTCTCTCTACGACACACCTCTCTAGCATTCTCTGCTCACGGTGAACCCGAGTGTTTAAAGGTAGAATTTGATTTTTATTGTGTAAAGATTCAGAATACGATAACTTGAAAAGGGAGAAAAAGACATGAATATCATCATAGCCACAATCCATTGTTCAGTTAGAATGAAGGTAACTTCCGTTACACGGCAGAGTTTAGCCGCTTGCAGATTTGCCACTCTTTGACGACAATGACCCATGCCTTTCAGAGATAAGGAGGTGGAAAGTAGATCTTGACACTGTTCTAGATAAAGGACGTCGTGAGGCTGTTGGTTTTGATCGGGTCGAGACAGATTATATTTGTCTGGGAGATCGCCAACATGGAATCGGGGATTTCAGCAAACCGCACATCCATTATGCAAAATTCGATATCCAATGAGTTAAACATGTAACCATACCAGGAACTTTACGGTGGCTTCGAGACAAACAAGAGAACTTGCCATTACTTTGTTGTATTTTTGTGAATTTATTTTTTATCTGTATTCTTTACTATATGTCTTTGATATTTTTTTTATCTTTTGTACCTCTGCCAATGGATATTTTTAATCCACCCCTGCTTCTGTGTTTTTTTTTCAGACATGGCTCCAGTTTTAACCCTTATTCTATGCCCTAACCCCCATCCCAACCATTAAAATATTCATCCATCAGCACCTCATTTGTGAATGCTTCGAATGGAGAGGTCTACAGCCTGCAGAATCTCTGGTAGAATTCACATAGAGGTTCCTTCATCTTGGGGATGAGATCAAAGTGACAGGGACCTAAGTCCGGGGAATATGGGGAATGCAGTAGAGCACTTCCCAACCCCAGGGAGAAAATACATCGGCTACAGTGTGCGCACGAGCATTTTCCTTCCATCAGTACGGTGCAACAAATTATTTCGTATATATATATATATATATATATATATATATATATATATATATATATATAAACATAATTGTATATTGATTATTTTTTTGTATGAATCTAAAGCCATAAACATATTTTTTGTCTACCTGTAAATTTATTTGTGTTTTTGCATTTTTTACTTTATTTCATGGTCTATAAATTTGAAAATATGTGCGGTTTCAAAGAAAGATACGCAGTTTTGCGCAAACTCTTTAATTAACAATCCTGAGAAATTTGAAAGAAATCAGAAGAAAATTAATGCATTTCGAAATATTCTACAATTTTTGAAGAATTTTTTGAAAAATAGTTCTTAGTCTTCCCCCAAATACTTATTTATGAATTCTAAGTGTCTTCAATGTAGCAAAAATTAACATTTATTACTCTGATTTTGCATATTGAGTAAAATATTGAAAAATTTTAAAAAGGGGTCGGAGTCCCTTGCCCCTTTGTTTACTCTCAGAAGCACCATTCGCACAGTGTGATCGCCTAAATCTAATCTTCTTTTTACTTGCATTCAATGTATTACAGTTAAATGAGCAGAACAATGGCTAGTGCTGCCGTCTATTATCAGTTTACCCCTTTACTCTCCGGTGTTCCACATAGTGGAACACATAGTAGTTTGTGACATAGTAGTTTGTGAAGAAGTTTGGTGTTCCACTATGTGGAACACCAAACTTTACTCGCTTCTAAAACCGTCAAAATTTGGCGAAAAACTAAGCAATTAGCTTCATGTTTTACTTTGATCTACTCTTTTTGATAATACATGGCTGCATGTCACAAGCCCATACATACCATCGTTCCAGTGGCGTTATAAAAAAGAGCCATATTTCAGATCCATAATTTAAAAATCGTTTTTAAATATAAAAAAAATGCTAGGGAAAAAATTTCTGTTTTTTTATTGGCTATACTTTAAACTATTTATTCTATATTATGCTAAATTTTTTATTCCGAAACTATAGCAATAACGAAAGATTTTCAAAAGGTATTCCACGATATGGAACACTGGGAAACTAGACTGGTTTCTCACATTCCGCAGTAGAACGCCTGTCTCTCTCTGTCCAGCTCAGCCAGTCCAAACAGGTTCAACTGCAACCGCATACCTTGGAACAAAAGCCCTATGTCCAAAATCCTATGCAATATAGTCCGGTCTCCTCGTTGTTCGTCGATTGCCTGGGCAGCATCCTGGCATCCTCAAGGACCTGCAATGTTGGTTTGTGCTTTTTTCAGAAGGGACTGACGTCCTTCCAAAAATATCACGAAACAAAAAAAATAGAATATTTTTATGTGTAGGAACTGCTTTTGTATATAGGAACTGTTAATATTTATTTAAAATCATATACTGTATAATAAATTTTTTTGTTGTGTTTTTATTTGTGCGAGTGTGTGTGTCTGTGTGCGTTTTTTTTTTGTTCGCTTCACCGCAACGCTCGCTTAGCCGCACTTTTAAGAGCGCTAGTTTCCCAGTGTTCCAGGTCATGGAACACCCACAAAATCGAAATCGGAAGTGCAATCTTTATTAAATTTTAACTCTTTATTCCTTTAGGCCTAAACAGAGTGCCTACAAATTTTTAGGTCAGAATTTCAACTTTAAAGGTTACTGGGAAGTAAAGGATTAAAGAAGTAAAAACATTTTGCGATCTTTAATTGGAAAAATTTCAAGATTTTTTAGGAAAAAGAGTTGGCAAAAAAATCTGCACCGTGCAAACGGTGGAAGTTGTTGCCCCTGAAAGGGTTAAAACGTTGTCGCACAAGTGTTAACACAAAGAAAAATTATAAATTCTTATCAGGTAGATAATTTAACAGACCAAGTTTTATGACCAATCTTGGGGGTAACCTCGGAACTTCCTCGAAACCAAGGAAAATTTCTCAAAAATACGATCTGTGTCTAGCAACTGCGTTTATGGACAACATCAGCTCTAATTTCAAAGATCTTATTGAATCATATGCGTTATAAAATACCAAATGCATACCCATCTTGTTCTCCAATTTTCACCTTTAATTTCACCTTCACGTATTTTACCAGCAAAAGAATGCCCTGTTCGGACGTATCACTCCGTAGATGATGTCCATGACGTCTCCTGACGTTTCATCACTCTCACGTCAGAATTTCAAAGGAAAACGTTCTATTTTTGCTGGCTTTAAGGGTGTAGATCACCTTTGCACGCGCAAAAATACACTGATTTTACTGCCAAGCTTAATGTGTTGTCAAACAGTTAATTTGTAATTAATTTAAACCAATTTTTTTGAGTGAATTGTACAAAGAATCATCTATTAGAAAACAAAAGCAGAATTGTTGGGAGATTATTAGAAATTATTTTATGTAAAAAAAAGTAATTAATGTTTTATGAAAAATGAATCATAGATCAATGCATCGTGCGCAGATTTTTTTTAAAACTTTAAGACATATATATTAAATTATTTGTATATTCTATCCATAGGTTATACTTTAATCTACACCTAAAATAATTACCATATTTCGCAAAAAAATATTTTTTCAGGTAAATGTAATCTAATGTACAAAAAATATCATTTTTTTTTTAAATTTCTCTAAAACAATTAGTAAAATGTACTTACTGAAATTTAAGTAGAAATTGTATAAACATACAAAATATGCATGTATAGAAAATTCTACCAATTTGCGACGATTAGTTTTGAAGAAATAGTGAGCACAAGTTTGAAAATACCGCCATTTTTCTATTGTACGTAATATAATTACTATTGTGTCAGTTTAATATAATCGATTTTTGTTGATTTAATTCTTTAATGATCATTTTTAATAGATTTTATCATTTTTTAATACATCATTATTGAATACACATTTCAACTGATGAGTTATACATTTTGTGAACTCTAGCATTTTTCTTAACGGTTCGGCTATAACGAACCACTGGATAAAGCGAACAAAATCTTTGGACCCTGGAACTTCTATATAACGGGGTTCAACTTTAGCAGTTTTTAGAAAAACCCATTTAAAATTTAAAGTTTCTAAAATTACTTTACTATTAGCTTTATACATTTGGTCATAAAATCGTTTCTAATTGTAGTATCGACTTCATTTTTTTTTTCAAAAGATTTCTTACATTCCATTCTTAAAAATTAAATCATAATAAAAAAAATTGAGTTTTTTTTTAGGTTTTAAGGTGATATCCCCCCTTAAAATACGATCATTCGAGGATGACTAACAATAAACATTACATACATCGAACAGATGAATATATCAACAAATCTAAAGCTTTTGTGTTCCGTTTTCTGGGCATGATTAGAACACTAAACATTTCGCCTCCAAAATAGATCGCCACCTCCGTGGACAAGATTCATTCCGTGCCCAAATTTATTCTCGAAACCCTTCTCGAAAATAAGTGCATTCTAGAAAAACAAAAAAATGCAGTTTGATTTAAATATTTTATTTACTTTACGTTACAAGGCTAAAGATTTAACAGAAAAGCTAGTCGATCTGTCGCTCAGACACCAATCCAAATCGTTAAGCTGGCGTTGTAGTTGTAGTAGCAGCACTAGTACAATCTGTTTTCTGCGTGACTTCACTATCACCTTCAGCTTCCTGTGACTTTGTAGCCGCTGGGGCATCACTACTAGTAGCAGCCGCAGTATCGTCATCAGCTTCAACATTAGTGATCAACAGGACCATCAGGCAGAATGCAAAGCACAACACCTACAAGGGAAATTAAGGAAAGAAATGTACAGTGTTTCCGTAAAATAACCGTTGGGTTTCAAATGATTATAGCTATGCAACAAATAATGTTGCTGGTGTAAGCCATGCATGAAGCTTTTTCTTACGGGGTGGGATAGCATGTATCCCAAGAATACGGGCCCAAGAATGAATGAATATATATATATATATATATATATATATATATATATATATATATATATATATATATATATATATATATATGTATGTATGTATGTATGCATGTATGTATGTATATATATATATATATGTATAATAGATATGTATATATATGTATATATATATATATATATATATATATATATATATATATATATATATATATATATATATATATATATATATATATATATATGTATGTATGTATGTATGTATGTATGTATGTATGTATGTATGTATATATATATGTATAATAGATATGTATATATATATATATATATATATATATATATATATATATATATATATATATATATATATATATATATATATATACGTATACATATACATACATACATATATATATATATATGCATATATTTATATATATATATATGTATGTATGTATGTATGTATGTATGTATGTATGTATGTATATATATATGTATAATAGATATGTATATATATATATATATATATATATATATATATATATATATATATATATATATACGTATACATATACATACATACATATATATACATATATATATGCATATATTTATATTTATACATACATATATACATATATATATATATAACCCCCTTAATGACCGTTCGTACAAAGGAGGTATGAAATTTCGCGTTCTAAAGAGGGAATCGGAAAAATGATCCCCATGAGCTAAAGGTTAAATGAAAGAGAAACACTCCAAGTTTATGTGTGCGAAAGCTTACGTGCAGACTCCAACGGACTCCGAGACTAGAGCCGGAAAATTCCAGAGAATTCTATTTTCCATTTAGACGGAGCTACTCCACATTTTGCCACAATCGTGCGAGAATTTCTTAACGAAACATTTCCTCAGCGATGGGTCGGTCGAGAAAGGCGGATTGCCTGACCCCCATGGATTTCTATTTTTGGGGTTATGTAAAAATACAAGTGTACTCCACTCAAGTTCGAAATCTAGACAATTTAAAAGAAAGGATCACTGAAGCTGTTTCGGCGATCCCACCGGATGTTCACTGAATATCGTCGTGACATCTTCGGGCAACTAGGGGAGCACACATCAAAGTCTGCTAAGCAGATAAGAAACTTGGAGATTTTCTCTTCGATTTGGCATATTCTTCATTTCTCTACAGTGCTTTGTTCTGAAGCTATAACCATTTTTAAAAAGGCTATTATTTTAAGGGCAGGCTGTACTATTGCGTTTCATTCGACGTCATTTGTGAATGACCACTCTAGATAACAGCGATAAAAGTTTATCTTTCTTCACAGTCTCAAATAGGTTATGAATACTGCAGACGTTCACTTTTAACTACAGCAAAGCTCGGCGAGACTTCAGATTCGACACAATACACAACAGGCACAATAGCAGGCCTAAAGTTCACACAGAGCTGCCGACGGGCCGAATGAGAAATGAATGAAAGGTTTTCTTTGGAGCCGAGTTCGCCGGGTATATATGCCCTTGGTGACATCAATCAATTCGCCAAAGGTTCATATGCACGACATAAATCAATTCATTGGTGGCTCAATCGATCTAGAGATGGGAAAATTCCAAATCTCGATAACCACACCAACTAGATGAAATCTGATAAGTTCTCCGAACAACCAAAAAACTTTGCCAAATGCTGCTAAATTCTTCGCCATGCTCACTAAAATTCTCGAATATATCACCAAAAGGATAACATACTAAATTCTAACGTTAACCTTTTCCTTACGGGATGGGATAGCATGTATCCCAAGAATGAATGAATTATATATATATATATATATATAGCCAATCATCAGTGCCGGGCCGATCCAACGTGTCGCCTGCGGCAATTTTTTAAAACGGCGCCTTTCCGTATTTTTGGAGAGACTTTTCTTTAATGGATGTATCACTACACAAGTAGCCATCATCATCAACAGTAACTATCGTCATCACCATCACCAGTAACCATCACCATCATCAGTAACCGTCATCAAACATCAGTGCCGGGCCGATCCATCGTGGCACCTGAGGCAAATTTTTAAAACGGCGCCTTTCCGTATGTTCGGAGAGACTTTTGTGTAATGAATGTAACACTATTGAAATTAGAATACCGGACATCTAGGAAAAATAATGTATTAAAAAGAAGATCAATTTTTATTTATTTTAAAGAAACATAAAAGTTTTTTAAATTAACGATCTCAAAAAAAGGAGAAAAAATGTAAATGAATTTAATCTTAATTTGTCATGTAATAGAATTTACTAAATTATTCTTCGAGCCTTTATTTCAGCAACGAGTTCTCTATCACTATTTTATACATGCTATTCACGGGGGATTAAACTGTTTGTCACTCAGCTTTGAGCATACAAATCCAATAATACGGAAATAAAATCAGTTTAATGAGTGCCAAAGGGTAAACAGAAAAGTATAAATGTCAGGGGGATTTTGTTTTAAAACAATTTATATTGAAACTGGATCAAATTAGAAAGGACTATAAAAATAAATTAAATATCGTGGGAAGATTTAAATGAACAAATATTTGCTTTTGAGATGGGTTAATTTAAAGATAACTAATAGCTAAATGGAGGAAGAAAGAATTAGATTACTTCATCTATATATATAAAAAGTTCCGTGACTGACTGATTGACAGATAACGCACACACCAAACCACTGGACCTAAAGGGCTGAAATGTTGAATCGCGATTCTTCTTATAGTGTAGGAGTGCACTAAGAAAAATTTTTGAAAAATTATTCTTCGAATTTTTAAAATTATTTTTAAGCTGTTTTTGTAACATTTTTTAAGTTTGCATTTAAAATAATAATCTCAGGGTTATGAAATTTATATCACTTGAAAGATATCCTAAAAATTCCTTTAAAATGAAATCTTTTTCAAATCCTTACCTCCATTTTCGGAATTTTGGTGAATTTTTAAAGATTAATTTTTTAATTTAATTTATTAAATGCTGATCCCGTGGTTTCTTTTCTTTTTGTGATACTTTAAACTAATTTTGTGTCACGTGCATAACAACAAAATAAAATGACAAAAAATATTAAAATACGGTAAAAGATAAAATTTAACCACTAGACTCATTGAGATGGAAATTTTTAAAGAATTTAATTCAAAATAGTATGTTTTATGGATATTAAACATGCAAATTAATTGCATACATTGACCGTTGTATTTAATTTGAATATTTTCTTTTGCATTATTTTGTCTACAAATAGATTTTTTTATAAATATATTTTTTTGTTTGTTTTTTGGCATTAATTGCATACATCGAATGTACTCCGTAGCGAAGCACGAGTATTTAGCTAGTATATATATAAATCAGATAAGACGACGTTTTTTGTTAGATAAACCAACAACTCGAGATCTGAGTATTTCAATACCATATGAAGTTTAAAATATTCATTTACCTTTAAATAAAATTTTCAAATTATTTTAATCTAAACTTTGCTTTTCAGTTACATTTATTTTCAATTTGCATAGTGGGCTGATCAGAAACGTGAAGTGAACAGAAGTTCTATATGAAGGCACTTATAGCCACCAAAAATTAGGTTCTCATTATTAACTGCACAAAAAATAATATTTCTTCCTGATTCAACCTATGAGTTGCAATCAACGGATTGATATTCATATTTTGAAAACTACATTTAAAAACGTAATCTCTATACTTGAATAAGTTTATCATTTTCTTATATTTAGGCATTTTGCTTTCTATGGCTATACGAAAAACATTTTGTTAAATTCAGAAAAGAACTTTTCATTAAAATTGAAAGAAAAACGTTAGATTTTTGTAACGTAATATAAGAAGGATAGCCCTTCAAACTAGGTGACAAGAATAATACGATTTAAAACAGATTAATTTTGCAGCGTAGTAACCCTATTGGATTCATTCACCTCAATGTTAACCTATAGAGAAAATTTTTCTATTATTACAGCTACATAAATGCTGATAATAATCCAATAAAAATGGTATTTTGAGATTGCTTGAACTTTTCTGCACCTTGCAACAGGATTCATTTTATAAATTCCGTCCACCAAAGGTATTTAGGAGCATTTAAAACACACTATACCAGATTTTTCCCACGAAAAATTTAAATTTTAAAATATTATTTGCCCTTTTTTAAAGAAAAAGGCCCAATTGTGTAAAATTTCTTTCTCTACTACGCAGTAAAATTTGTAAAACAAATTCTTTCAATCCCAGTTGGAAATCCTTGAGCACATTTTCTCCATAGGTTAACATTGAGGTGAGGGAATCCTATAAGGTTAGTACACAGCAAACTTAACGAAGCTCCGTGTGGATTTAAACTGCGTAAATAGAACAAAAAAATTTAATATTGTTGAAAATGGCAAGTCAACACAAACAGCAATCGTCTTCACTCACGAAATCAGAGAATTTGCTTCTCTAAATAGTGAAGAATGAAGAATTTCGATTAGCAAAATTAGGAATGTTACGAATGTATTTAAATCTTTTCTTTTATGTTGTTCCATAATAAGTATTTCTTTTTAATATAAAGCAATCTGATTTCACTTCAATACTGAAATTTCACTTGCATACTACAAAAATTTTAAAATAATTTAAGGCTGCTGTGTACTAACCCTATTGGATAGTTCACCTCAATGATAACCTATGGAGAAAATGTGTCTATTATTTACAGCTACATAAATTCTGATAATCCAATAAAAGTGGTGTTTTCAGATAGCCTGAACTTTTCCGCACCTTGCAACACGATTCGTTTTATACATTTCGTCCACTAAAGGAATTTAGAAGCGTTTAAAACAGACTACATCAGATTTTTTTTTCCCAAAATAATTTAAATTTTAAAATATTATTTGCATTTTTTTTTTCAAAAACGAAAATGCCCTAAGGTGTAAAATTTTTTCTCTATTAAGGAGTACAATTTAAAAAAAAAAAGCATTTAAATCCAAGTCGGCAATCCTTAGACAAATTTTCTTCATAGGATAACCACCGAGGCGAGCGTAACCAATAGGATTAGTACACAACAGCTTTAAAAACAAGAAGACAGCAACTTGCGTTCCAATCGTAGTTTCGTAGTTTAAAGTCCAAAGTTAATTTTGTGTGGAATCACGTTTGAGAGCATTAGAAAATTGACGTCATTTAGAATTTATTTGTATATTTTTGACATCTTCGGACCAAAACTGGATCACATAAGCATTTTGTCAGAAAAACGAAATAATTTTCATATTAGGCGTCAACTAGGTTTAACCTTTTTTTAGTATTCAGATGCAAATTTTTAAAAAATAATAAAAATACTGTACTACAAACGTAATCTAATGAGGCTGAAAAACTACGATGGAAAGTAAGTGAAGCTAAGGAAGCTAAGTGAAACCGAAGCTAATAATTTGGTTGTAACAGGAGCGGCATACCAGATTTTGAAAGAAACAGAGATTTTAATTAAAATGCATGGGAGTTGTACCAAATTAATCAGTTCTGAGAAGATCCGGAACTACTAATTAATTTCTATGGGAGCTGGATATATTCAATAAGTTTTGAGACGATCCGGAGCTAATAATTAGATTCTGAGGAAGCTAGATGTATTCATTAGTCTGCGGGATGATCCGTAACTGATAATTAGATTATCTGGGATCTGGCTGTATTCAGTAGGCTTTGAGACGATTCGGAGCTATTAATTAGATTCTGTAGCAGTTGGATATATTCAATGAGTTTGGAGACGATCCGGGGCTACTAATTACACTCTAAGTAAGCTGGATGTATTCATTAGTCTGTGGGATGATCCGTAACTTATAATTATACTATCTGGGAGCTGGATATATTCAACAGGCTTTGAGACGATACGGGTCTAATAGTTAGATTATGTGGGAGCTGGATATATTCAATAAGTTTTGAGACGATCCGGAGCTTCTAATAAGATTCTAAGGAAACTGGATGTATTCATTAGGCTGTGGGATGATCCATAAATAATAATTAGATTATCTGGGACCTGGATATATTCAATAGGCTTTGAGACGATCCGAGGCTAATAGTAATTAGATTCTAGGGGAGCTGGATATATTCAGTAGTTCCTGAGACTATCCGGAGCCAATAATTGGATTTTAAGGGAGTTGAATGCATTCATCAGTTTCTGAGACAATCCGTAACTAATAATTAGATTCTGTGAGAGCTGAATATATTCAATAGGTCGTGAGAAGATCTGGCGATAATTATAAGATTTTAATGGAGCTGAATTTTAAAACATATTTGAGAGGATACATAGCTAATAATCAGATTCTGACAGATCCAAAACTTTCATAGTTAGCTCGGAAAGCAGCCGACGCTGTTTTGTAAAATCAAAAACACTGCTATAAGTTTTGTCGCAACAGCAACTCTTGCAACAATAAAAAACCAACAAACTCCAAAATTTGTTCATAACACTTCTGACGCAGAAGGAGGTTCAATCTTTCGAATGAAGTTTATAGATCAAGCAAGGTATTTTTTTATATCATCTTAATAATTTATAACTAACTGTATCTTTATTGAACCCTTTGAGCGAATAAAGAAACTTCGGTTTATTCATATTTATCTCTAAATCTATTGTCGAAATGATACTATCTGTCAATTTAAAAATAATATTTGCAATCTCTATCATTTGAATTTCCATCTCTATTCCCCTTCGTCTCAAATGTTGACTTGCAACAGTCCATACTAATTTTCTAATTTTTGTACTGCTATTTAACTTAAAACCCTATTCTTGAATTTGAGAGAGAACTTGACTCCCTAAGTTAGTTCCATACACAAAGCATATCCATCTTGTCTATGGCTGTGATCAACTCCTTCGACCGCAATGCTTCCAATACCCTTGCGGTAAAACAACAGACGATTCTAGTATTAAAAGTTTCGTATTTTTCCTTTTGCCCCTATAAAACTAAACATAAAACTTAGGTTCGAAAATTAAATTTCATGAAATTTAGTTTCTTATACTCAAAAAAAAATCTATGCTTCGAATTATTTTGGATTTTAAAGTATGAGATTTTAATCAAAACTTTTCAATTTCAAATAAAAATCTTTCGGATGGGTGTTTGTTTCTAATCTAACTATTTAGACAGAAAAATATTAATTTTCAATAATTTCCTTTCTATTTTTAATTATAAATCCAACAAATTTACATAAAGGTGCCTATTTTATTTAATACTAGCTGAATATCCGTGCTTCGCTACGGAGTACATTCAAATAAAATACAATGGTCAATGTATGCAATTAATGCCATAAATATATATATATATATATATATATATATATATATATATATATATATATATAATAAATACAACGGTCAATGTATGCAATTAATTTGTATGTTTAATATCCATAAAACAGACTAATTTGAATTAAATTCTTAAAAACTTTCATTTCAATGAGTCTAGTGGTTAAATTTTATCTTTAACTGCAATTTAATTCTTTTTTGTAAATTTATTTCTTTGTTATGCATGTGACGTAAAATTAATTTAAAGTATCACAAAAAGAAAAGAAACCACGTGATCAGCATTTAATAAGCTAAATTCCAAAAATTAATCTTTAAAAATTTACCAAAAATCAAGATTCAAAGTAATGGTCAAGAATGGAAGTAAAGATTCGAAAAAGATTTGATTTTACAGGATTTTTTATGATCTTTCTCATGATATAAATTTCATAACCCTCAAATTATTATTTTAAATTCAAACTTTACGGAATGTTAGAAAAACAGCTTAAAAATTCAATTTAAAAAAATCTAAGATCAATTTTTCAAAAGTTTTTGTAGTGTACTCCTACACTATAAGAATCTCCATTCCAAATTTCAGCCCTTTAGGTCCAGCGGTTTGGTCTGTACGTTATCTGTCAGTCAGTCAGTTACGGAACTGTTTTATATATATAGATTAGTTTAAGACTAACACTTCTCACAAACTTCTCCTTAGCTCAAAAGCACTTAATTAAAATTCCTAAAAATATTTAATCAAAACGGAAATATATAACAATATTTGCTACCGTGTGGAAAATATACCGTCAACTTTTTATGCAGTTTCGGAATATATAACTATACATTTTATAAACTCTTAATATATGAAAAAAATACTTACAGTAGAAGTCTTCATGGCAGATATTTTGACTGTAGTCAAAAGAACGAAGTACAATAAAACCTTAAGGAACAGCAGAAGCTAAGAGTGTCTGTTCCAACAACGACCAGAGAATATATACTCGCAGGGGAAGGAAAAAAACAGTTCAATTTCAGTCGCATAATGATTAAAATAAAAATAAATCACAGTGTACTTTGAACGCTAACGCCTTCCCCGTTTTTTTCTGGATATGAAATTAGTCAAAAAAAAATTGTTAGCGCCTATGAGAACAGGTACCCCTATTCAAATAGCATTTCTTCTCCAAGGCCCTCCAAACATTTTTTTTATATTATGATATACATATCTCACAAACTTTCCTCTAATAGCGAGAGGACACGGAAATGGGTCTCAGTCAACAATAGCAGCTATCTACAGCAAAGTAACGCGATTAGCATGTTTTGAGAGAAATCTTATTGTCTTGCACGATTTAATGCCACTTCATTCAGACATCCGCAGATCCAGAGCGTCTCAGGGGCATGTTTATTGTTCCTTTTCTGGAAGCGTCGTAAATCGTAGTATTCAGAGCCGGGAACTGTATGGTAATGATGAAAGGATTATGCTGGTATTGTAGATGTGACACCCGTGAAAATAAAGTTACATCCCATCCTGCGTAACGTTCTGGTCGTTTTCGATAAAAGATGATGTTTTTCACTTTGGCTTTGTTTCAAGTTTGTCAAGCGTTTGCAATATAGGCCGATTGTTGACGCATTTGCAGGCCCATTTGTATGCTCTACGCCTGCAGAGAATGTCGTGCGCTCTTTTCTTCAATCTGCGTAGCGTTTTAGAGTTCCAACGCCTTTATTCGGAATTATTGTATAAACAAGTCTGTCTGTAACGAATGTATGCATCTCTTTTCCACTTGTACGCTTTCGCTTGAGTTCACCTTAATGAAAATTAGTTTTTTCGGCTGAAAAAAATTAATTAATGACGATCAAACAAACCGGAGAACAAAACTGTTGCTCCAGATAGTAGGAGACGAATAAATAATTGTAATTTGAACTAGCATTTTATATTCACCAAACTATGATGCCCCGGAATTACTGTATAAGCATATCTGTCTGTAACGAATACATAGAATACATACAATCTCGCTTTCGCTTATACCCTTTCTTTTGAGTAAAATTATATCTAAGGAACAAAATTGCAGTTACCAAACAGTAAGAGACTAATAAATAACTGTTGATTTAACGACAGTTTTGCATTCATTAAACGATGATGTGAAGATTTATTGTATAACCAGGTCTGTCTATAACGAATATAAACAATATATTTTCGCTTATTATCCTTTCTCTTGAGTAAAATTCCATCTAAAGAGCAAAGTTGCAGTTACCAAACAGTAGGAGACTAATAAATAACTGTTCATTTAACGACAGTTTTAAATTCAGTAAACGATGGTGTTAAAAATTAATGTATAGACAAGTCTGTCTATAACGAATTTAAACAATATGATTTTCGCTTTTACCCTTTCTCTTGAGTAAAATTGCATCTAAAGTTCAAAGTTGCAGTTACCAAACAGTAAGAGACTAATAAATAACTGTTGATTTAACGACAGTTTTTCATTCATTAAACGATGATGTGAAGATTTATTGCATAAACAAGTCTGTCTGTAACGAATATATACAATCTCTTTTTCCTCGCACACCCTTTCTCTTGAGTTAAACTGCACATAAAGAACAAAATTGCAGTTACCATGAAAAGGAGACAAATTTATAACTGTTAATTTAACTAGCATTTTATACTCATTAAACCATAATGATTTATTCCGGTTTGCTGGGTATGAAAAGAAATCGTTCAGCCCAAGTTTGACTATTTCTGAGAAGTTAGAAAGTTTTCTAATAATTACAAAAATCTTTCTTGACTTTCTCTTAATCGTATCGATCATATAAAATCCACTTGAAAGGAATCTATTTATGACCTTTTTCTTTCTATTTCACTGAGTGCGAAGAGAAGAAATCAATTTATCCAAGTTGAACTTAACTTAAATTAGCATCTTTCTTAGAAATATTTGTTTCGTTTTTGTGTTTTGATTTTTGATAATTACATAATTTTAATGATCATAAAATCAACTTATCCTTTAAACTTATTATTTAAACTTATGAATTAAATCACCTTAGACATTTAGACTTATTTGAGTTTTCCCATACAGTGGGAAAACCCAAATAAGTCTAAATGACTAAGGTGATACAATAAAATATATCGATGAACTAATCCAGGCATTCCCCAACCACTGTGCAGCGGCCAATAGGGTGCCATGAGATCAGTCAGGTGTGCCGCGAGATATTTTTGAGAGAAAACAAAAAAATATTAGTAAAGCGCACTGAACCTTTAGCTTACGGGATCCATTTTTCCGATTCCCTCTTTAGAACGGAAATTTCACACACCCTTTGTAAGAACGGCCATTTATGGGGTTATATATATATATATATATATATATATATATATATATATATATATATATATATATAACTAAAAACTAACTAAACTCATGTCTCAACAGTCCGCTGTGAACCAAGGCCGGAGGTACCCATCTCCGCATTCTAGACCATGGGCTTGGGGTGCCATACAGCATATATCTCAGTCATGTTGTCAACCTGACTTTGGACCTCCAGAGTTTAGTTCCCAAGCATGCTTGGTCCTCATTTTCTGGACCCACTCAAGGGATGAAAGGCTGAATCGATCTTGTTCAGTCACAGGGTCGAACCCTGGACCTGTGGGTGGCAGGTTGACGCTCTTAAATAAATAAATATATATATATATATATATATATATATATATATATATATATATATATATATATATATATATATATATTCATTCTTGGGCCCGTATTCTTGGGAAACATGCTATCTCACCCCGTAAGGAAAAGGTTAATATAAATATGAAATTGAATTAATGACTCTCACGCCCTACAGACTGTGACACATTTCGATGTTATCGTTCCTGAGGATGAATTAGCTACTCTTCCGCCCACACTGTTTGGCCTGATATCAAAAATTTGTGCTCTAAGTCGCAAGTCTCACATTAATGCATCACAAGTCTCACGTTAATAAAGAAAAACTATTTTTAGCGATTTCCATTGTAGTCCTCTAGTGTCATACTATACTGAATCGCACGGCTACTTTTGAAACTGTTTTAATATAATCTATTCTGGTGTTTGTTACTTAGACCTTTCAATAAATGAACAAAATCAGTAATATAGTTATGTGAATTTGAATTTGAATTTGAATTTATCATGTTCCTGAGATAAATTCCATGTTGATTTAGTATATAAAAAATGAAAGAAATTGAAAAATACTAAAATTCTAACAAGGGTGCCCTAATTGATAAAATGGCAAGGAAATGTTGGATATTCATCAGAAATCATTAAATTTCTAAAATTATGTCGTGCCTGGATAAACCGATTTCCTTCCATTGAACGCGAAACTTGAACGAGAAAAACAAAAAGGTTGGAGTAGAGACTGTATTACCAACAACGAAATTATGGGTATTCCTCAAAAACATTTTGAAATTTTTAGTGGATTTGAACTTGGATTAACCTATTTCTCGTTGTATCAAGTGAAAATCCTTGATACAACGAGACCGTACCTAGCGAACCTTCTATGGGAAATGAATAGAAATATTAAAAACTTATGAATCAGAGACTACATTTTGTTACTGATATCATATATCGGATATCATGTATCATGTTACTGAAATATTCAAAATGTAGTCTCTGATTCATAATTTTTTAATATTTTTTTCCTTTCCCATATAATTTCACTCGATACAACGAGAAATGAGTTAATCCAAGCTCATATCCACTAAAAATTTCAGAATAGTTTTGACGAACATCCTACTATTTCTTGTGATTAACTTGGCGGGGTTGGTCATATAGTCTCTCCACCAACCTTTTTGTTTTTCTCGTTCAAGTTTATTACTCAACAGAAAGAAATCGGTTAATCCATACACGACTTTATTTTAGAAATTTAATAATTTCTGATGAATATCCGAAATATCTGATGAATATTCAACATTTCCGAGTCATTCACTGAATTACATTAATTGGAAGACTCAAATTAATTTATATAATTTTATTTTTTCCACCATTCCTATACAGTTTCATTGGATACAATGCGAAAATCGTTAATCCAACTTCAAATCCACTTAAAATGTTTATGATGAATATCCTACAATTTTCTGTCATTTACTTGAAGGGGTCGATCATATACTCTATACTCCGACCATTTTTTTCTCCTTCAATTTCGCTAGGTACGGAAAGAAATCGGTTAATTCAGCTTCGATTTTATTTTAGAAATTAAATTATTTCTGATAAATATTCAAGATTTCATAGTCATTCACTGAATTACATTAATTGGGAAACTCAAATTAATTTGTATATATTTATTTTTTTTCACCATTCCTATACAGTTTCATTGGATACAATTCGAAATTGGTTAATCCAACATCAAATTTTTATGATGAATATCCTAAACATCATATACTCTATACTCCGACCTTTTTGTTTTTCTCGTTCACTTTCGCCAGGTACGGAAAGAAATCGGTTAATCCAGCTATATTCAACATTTCCTAGTCATTCACTGAATTACATTCATTGGAAAACTCAAATTAATTTGTATATATTTATTTTTTTTCACCATTCCTATACAGTTTCATTGGATACAATTCGAAATTGGTTAATCCAACATCAAATTTTTATGATGAATATCCTAAACATCATATACTCTATACTCCGACCTTTTTGTTTTTCTCGTTCACTTTCGCCAGGTACGGAAAGAAATCGGTTAATCCAGCTATATTCAACATTTCCTAGTCATTCACTGAATTACATTCATTGGAAAACTCAAATTAATTTATATATTTTCACCATTCCTATACAGTTTGATTGGATAAAATGTGAAATTGGTTATTCCAACTTCAAATCCACTTAAGATGTTTATGATGAGTATCCTACAATTTTCTGTCATTAACTTGAAGTGGGCGATTGTATACTCTATGCTCCAACCTTTTTGTTTTTCTCGTTTAATTTCGCCAGGTACGGAAAGAAATCGGTTAATCCAGCTTCGACTTTATTTTAGAAATTAAATTATTTCTGATGAATATTCAACATTTCATAGTCATTCACTGAATTACATTAATTGGGAAACTCAAATTAATTTATATATTTTTTTTCACCATTCCTATACAGTTTCATTGGATGCAATGCGAAATTGGTTAATCCAACTTCAAATCCACTTCAAATATTTATGATGAATATCCTACAATTTTCTGTCATTTACTTCAAGTGGTCTATCATATACTGTATACTCCAATTTTTTTTGTTTTTCTCGTTCAATTTCGCCAGGTACGGAAAGAAATCGGTTAATCCATCGCCCACTTTATTTTATATTTTTTTCAGTGAGTATTCGACATTTCCTTGCCCTTTACTCAGGGATATTAGTCAACAAATCCACTTCGATTAATGAGTTTTTATTTTTTCACCATTGCCATACAGTTTCATTGGATACTGAGACAAATTGATTAATCCAAGCTCTAATCAATTTAAATTTTTAAATTGTTTTGATAAATATCCTACAATTTCTTATATAATTAATGGAGTCCATCATATATGGTCCAATTACTTTCCTTTTGGTTTTTCCTTTTGGTACATAAAGAAATCTTGAAATGAAGAAACGTGTACATGAAGAAATCCATCTTGAACGTTATGTAATAAGTAAAGTATATCTCTGGTGAATATCCAGTATTTTCTCGTCATTTATACTTAACAGAAATTAACAATAAAATCAACTCCCAATGAAGGTTTTATCCCCACTGTACGCACAGACCTTCATTCTCAATTGCTAGTTTTCATTTCTTAACTACTAGCCTACGATAATTATAAGTATAGTTTCATCTTGAAAAAATATATGAATTGTTTCCATAAAACTCAGTTGTAATTGTGTGTAATTAAAATTTAATATCAAAGTGTGCCAAATAAACACACATTTATGCAAGTTTTATATATAAGTTGTAGCTTTATTTTCTATTCATGTGCATTATAACACGTGTATTTGCCGTGGTATTGGGGATTGTCTGATCAAGAAAGTAACAAATTGATTCTCAAACTATATTCAACTTTGTGCCGGTTTCACCACCATTTACGTACAATATCCTGGAATGTGCCCTCAGTTCAAGTCTGCACGAAGAGAAATTTGCAGGAACTACTGCATGATATTCTGTAAATTAAATCTGTAGTTCCCGTTTCTGCGAGCTTGACTATTTTATAACGCCTAAATGTGCTCTGAAATTCACTTAAAAAGTTGGTGCAAGTTTTAGCTTGGATATGATGCCACTAGATGGAGCTGTATACTTAAGTTAATTGTGCTTCACTTTTCTCTAACATTAAATGCCTTTAAGTCTCAACAAAATTACTATAAATATGTTCTAATTCAAACCACAAAAACTCAAATAATATAAGAAAAAGAAATTTTCTTTCTTTATACATATAAAGTACATATCTTTAAATATGTCATATATAAAAATGGAAAGCATAAATCTATAAAATAATTTTCAAATTATCAGTTTAGAATTTTTTATGATTAACTTCTAATTTGAGTTTGCGTGCAGCATTACTTTTAAACTATTAATAGGAAACTGATAAAGCTACACTCATATGTATATTTCATGGTACTCTACAATTTAAAACCAGAAAATGTGCAATTTCGGAAAACTTTTTTTTTTTAATGTGGAAAAATTATGCAAATAAAAGTGATAATTTTTGAAGTTTTCCAATTTCATGCTGAATTTTTATTTTAAATTATATTTATTACAATTTCTTTGGTTTTAAATTACAGGTAAATATATTACAAGTGTATACTGACCATTAATTATTTTCTGTAAGCATGTATCTTAATTTTATGATGCTCGCAGCACTTCATGATTTTTAATCACCAGTTAATCATATAAAATTCTAAACTGCCAATATGAAAATTATTTATAGATTTATAATTTCCATTTTTAAATATGACATATTTAAAGATATGGACATTATATGTATAAAGAAAGAAAATTTCTTTTTCTAATATTATTTGAGTTTTTGTGGTTGTAATTACACCTTTTTTATAGCCATTTCGTCGTGCCCCAAGGTCCTGTGTCCCCTTAAGGCTGTTGTGTACTAACCCTATTGGATTTACTCACCTCGTCACCTCAGTGTGAACCTATGGAGAAAATGTGTCCAAGGATTGCCGACTTGGATTAGAAGATTTTTTTTTAAATTGTACTCCGTCATAAAGAAAGAAATTTTACACCTTGGGGCATTTTCGTTGAAAAAAGAAATGAAAAAAATATTTTTAAATTCAAATTATTTGGGGTAAAAAATCTGGTGTAGGAGGTTTTAAACGTTCCTCAAATTCTTTTGTAGACTACATTTAATAACTGAATCATGTTTCAAGGTGCAGAAAAGTTCAGGCTATTTGGAAATACCATTTTTATTGAATTATCTGCATTTATGCAGCTGTAAATAGTAGACACATTTTTTCCATAGGTTAACATTGAAGGGAACGAATCCAATAGGGTTCGTAAACAACAGCCTTAATATAGTTATATCCATTTCTCACTACAAGCTTAGAAAATTCAAAATTTAAAAAATGAGATCCTAATTGTAAATAAAAATTCGAAGATTAATTTTAATTACCTATTTATTTAAAAATTTGTATGTACAAAATTAACGTTTAATCAACAAGGCTGAGTGAAAAAAGAAGCTATAATAATTGGACGCTAGTTTTTTCTTGTAACTAATTATTGAATCTGTGGAAAAAATGGGGAAAAAAGCGCTTTTATAGAATATAAAATAATTAGAGGATTTAGTACGAAATATTAGAGGAATTATCTGATACAAAGAAAAACATAACAAAAATCATGTCTAACAAATGTTCGAGTTCAATCATAAGCTATTTTCAGAGACATTTTAAGTTTTTACAGTTTTTATAGCATTTTTTACGGAAATATAACGGGAAAAACTCAAAGACGTAACACATTAGAAAAAAATCCTTGCATCATCAAATTTTAATAATTTTATAAAATCTTTTTTTTTTAATTGCGAATGCTAGTTCTGTTGCAGGCAGTAGAATGTTGACGATTAATTATATTTCAGGATTTGAGGTCATTTGCCTGAAATCGGTTTAAAAAAAATTAGACTTATTTGAAATTTAATATTTTGCGAAAAATATTTAGAGATAATAGTGGTAAGGACCTTCGTTAATTAACCAACAAGAGTTTGATTATTATGCAATTCTATTCACTGCACACTCGCACACACAAAAAAAAATAGCTTTAAAGACCTTTATATTATTTTCGAATCCTTTACTTCTGTTTAACCTTTGTATGTGGTTCGTAACTTTTTGCTAAACTGCCCAAGTAACTCAGATCGTTGGGCCACCAGGGGCGGCTCCAGTCCAGAGTTTTTTTTTTTTTGGGGGGGGGGGAGCAACGTCGGCTTTTAGGGTTACATACATATATAGTATATATATATATATATATATAATATTAAAAACTAGTAATTTCTTAATTCAACAATCTTAACATTTAAAAACTATTAATTCCTCACTTTACTATTCCAAATTACAAACCCTTTTTTAATTCCTTGAAATAGGTAATTTCCCTTGGGCATTCGTGTTAAAATCTCGCCGATGTTACAGGACAGTCCAGAGTTTTTTTTTTTTTTTGGGGGGGGGAGCAACGTCGGCTTTTAGGGTTACATACATATATAGTATATATATATATATATATATATATATATATATATATATATATATATATATATATATATATATATATATATATATATATATATATATATACATATATATATATATATATATATATATATATATATATGTATGTATATATAATATATATATACACATATATATATATATATATATATATATATATATATATATATATATATATATATATATATATATATATATATATATATAATAAATAAACATAGTCTCATTTTAAATTTAAACTTATTTAGTATTAGGTCTACGATTATATAATTTTAGGCTATGGGAAAATTATTCGCCGGGCTTTTTTTGGGGGGGGCAATTCCCCCCCCCCCCCCGGAGCCGCCAAAGTGGGCCACTAGCAATTTTCCCTTGATTCGGCGAGAAAATTGGCGGTGATCTGGAAAGTAACCGTGGGCCAACGACAAAATATACATGTTGGGCCAACAATCGGAAAATGGTGTTTCCCCAACTGCAAAAGAGGGCCAACAACTACGAAAAGCTGTTCTCCCATCAGTGAAAGATGTAGCCATATAGTATGAGAATCAAACATTGATTTCTAGTTGAGCTTAAAATGTGCGAAATCAGGGTCATATGAGCATGAAAGGGCATGAAAGATATGAAAGGGACTTTTAACCCAATGGCAGGGTAAATAACTACCTTTTAAATGAATAGTTATTGATCAGAAGTGATCTAAGAGATATTATAAACTCTAATAATTAAGATAAATTAAATATTTTTATTTATATTCAAATGAATATCAAAACTTAATTAAGATAGTTCAAAGTTGAGTTTCCTTTCAGAAGGACGCTTAAAGTGTTAAATAATAAGTATCTAAGTATTTAACGATTGTGGGTGCGTTAAGAACATATTTAATTAATAAACTCCTGTTTCTTTCCCTAAAAAGAACTTCTTTTAAAGAAAGAATATGAAAACATTTACTTTAAAACATAATTATTTCTTAATTAAATCAGATAAATTAATGTAAAATATCTTAATTTAATTAAGAATTAATTTGTAAATGAAATAAAATTATATATTGTAGTGAATTAAATTAAGTTATAGAGGAAATTAATTAAACGAGTATACTGTATTGAATATAGTTAAATAGCATGTTAAATGAAATGAAATTAAACTATACATTTAATTTAATTTAAAAGCAGTTTAATTAATTTAAACGCTAATCATATATTAAATTTAAATTAATTTAATTAAATATTTAACTAAAGTACATTTTATATTACAAGAAATTAAGTCATTAATTTTGATCCCCTGAAACACTTCCTTTCAATTTATATTAAAGTGGAAGTTAGAATTCGAAAAATTCTCCAAAAAAATCATAAAACGGCTAATAACGTACAAAACAAAAAGGAAAGAAATAATGTCCACTGCAAAGGAAAAGGGCTTAGCAATAAATTTTCACTCTGTACTCATTTATGACGTAAATCGTAATTCACCTGTGAATCATGATAGTTCAAACTTTCACTATTTTCCTTTTGTCAAATAATATGTAATAAGTCTCTAAAGTATTTCTTATTGTTATAAGAGTCAGATCTTATTTCTATGAACGTGGATAAATAAGATAAATAGCGAGGTACAATTTATGTAGTGATTTCACCAAAAGCGTAAAAAATAAATACACGCGTCTGACAGCAAAAAACCTGGAGGACTCTTTGTAAATGGATGATAACACTTGTATATGTGCCTCTAGTCAAATAATCGAAATGTCAGGTTTCGCATAAAGACGGTAGTGGCGCGTATACTCCCGCTGGAATGTGAAAACCGAATTGCCAGTGAATTTTACTTCCGATAAAGTTATATAAAAATATGGTATTTTTACTATATCGTAAAGCGTGACGTATGTTGCTGCTGAAGATTCTTTCTCGTTCGGCAACTCATTCCACTGGCTGTTTCACCGATAAATGCTGACGAATTTATTGGTAAGGTGATCGGTCTAGATTGAGTCCCGCTAATCCAAAACCTAGTTTATACAAGTTGTGATTCTTTGTTCAAATCTTCTTCTTTCAAATTATTGCTGATGGACTGAATCTCACCACACCAGAAACAGTTATGATTTCGGCCCTCATTGTTGCAACTTTGGGAATAAATGTCATATATATATATACAGGGTGTCCGGGCTAAAAGTATGCAAAAGTTATGGCTTATTATTACGGAACTACCCATTAGAATATAGTAGACTGCTCCTCTGTGGATTATATACCCCTCCGAGATTTTTTGGTGCAGACTGTTCAGGAGTACATGCGTACAATCGGCACGAAGGAGCAAAACCTGTTCATTGGTTTCATTAGTGTAAAGATGTGGACGCCACAGAAAAAGGTGCAGTTCGTGTTTTGGTTAACGGAATTTAAATCAGTGACGCGTGTTCAGCGACGTGTGCGAACAAAATGGAATGTTGATCCTCCGA
>OU015490.1:108918547-108946047 GCA_907164885.2 Dolomedes plantarius | reverse complement strand
ATTAGCGTCTCAAGTTTCCACGCAGTGGGATCACATTCGAATCTCTACTAAGGTATACATATGCATCTACAGCGGCATAGATAAGGCATAGATAAGGCATATACAGCAAAACCTCGTTTATCCGGACTAACTGGGACCATAGGCAATCCGGACAATCGAGAGTCCGGATAATCCGGGTAATAGGGGTAATAAGCAAAACAAAATCCTTAACTAAGCAGATTTACCGTTTATTTCGATATAAAAAAAGTATGTTTTGTAACAAAATTACATAGTATTGTTTACAAGACAAAAATAACTTTTCACGTAAAAATAACTTTTCACATCATTTCTTAACAAAGAATTGGTAAGTCTAGTAAAGCTTTCTTAGACTCAACAAAAAGCATTTTATTACCAAAATTTATTGTACAAGGAGCGCCCATAAAGTAACCGGACAATTTTTTATAAATAAGAAAAATGTGACTCACCTTCAAATAAATTTATCTCCTTCAAAATAATCGCCAAAGGAGTCTATACAATTTTTCCGACGTTTCTCCAAGTCATCGAAACACTGTTTATAGGCGTTTTAACTAACCGTTCGCAAAATACGCGTAACATTTGATTTAATATCCGAGACGTTTTCAAATCTCTGTCCTTTCGTGGCCATCTTAAGCTTCGGAAAAAGGAAAAAAATAGCTGGCGATAAGTCGGGGGAATAGGGTGGATGATTTATCACTGTAATTGAATACGTAGCAAAATATTGTTGTACAGAAATTGCTGTATGGGGCCTAGCATTATCGTGTAAAAGAAACCATTGCCCATAATCAAACAGTTCCTTCCTAACTTGCCTTATCCTGTTTCTTAATCGAAAAAGCACCTCCTTGTAAAAATACTGATTAATTGTTTGGTTGTCAGGAACAAATTCGTGGTGAATAAATCCTTTGTAATTAAAAAATGCAAAATCCATGAAAGGACAGCGATTTGAAAATGTCTCGGATGTTAAATAAAATGTTACGCGTATTTTGCGAACGGTTAGTTCCAACGCCCATAAACAGTGTTTCGATGACTTGGAGAAACGTTGAAAAAATTGTATAGACTCCTTTAACGATTATTTTGAGGGAGATAAATTTATTTGAAGGTGAGTAGTATTTTTCTTATTTATAAAAAAAATTGTCCGGTTATTTTATGGGCACACCTTGTACAATCTATGCAAGAACTGTATATTGAATCAAACTAAAAAGCGAATTCTTGCTATCATAGTTAAGAATTATTATCTAATATGAGCATTAAATAAAAATAATGTCTACAAACCTTATCCGGATTATCCGAAGATCCAGATATACGAGGTTTTTACTGTACTTAGAATGTAATGAACTACAAATTAGTCTAGGTATATTATTTCTGTGCTCAGATGGCAAAATGTTATAAGAAACTTTTCTTTAAAAAATTGAGTTTTTCACATTGCGGATTCTCGTTCAACGATATTTTCTATATACTGTAACTACTGTAACTAAACATAAAAATATTTTTTCACATCATTTCTTAACAAAGAATTGCTAAGTCTAGTAAAGCTTTCTTAGACTCAACAAAAAGCATTCTATTACCATAATTTATTGTACAATCTATTCAGGACCTGTATATTGAATCAAACTAGAAAGCGAATATTTGGCGTACTTGTAGTTACGCTCTTGCTATCATAGTTAAAAACTATTATCTAATGTGAACATTAAATAAAAATAATCTGTACAAATCTTATCCGGATTATCCGGAGATCCGGATCAATGAGGGCCGGATAAACGAGGTTTTACAGTATATGCATTGTCACCGTACGGGTAGCCTTAAACCTAGGTTTCACAATTGTTATGTACCTGTCAACAAGGCATAACTAATGAATACGCGCTAATAAGTTTTACGAATTACTGATGCTTGAAACATTTTCAAATAAAGATTATAAGACTGTCGAACCTCTCACTTCTACAGGTTCGCTTTGGTTCGTTCCGTTGTTTAGGACGTTTGAGGTGGTACACAAGTAAATTTTCACATCATACAGTTCAGGACCACACCAGTGAACATCGAAAAGTTTTTTTTTTTTTTTCACAACACAATCACAATACTTATCTATTTACAAACTTATTTTATAGTTTTGTGTACAACTAGCTAACTACGTCAGTCATCGCATTCTTACTGCTATCTAACAAAGGCCTAGTGCCTCTTCGGGTCTAAATACACCCACGCACTTTTCTCTGGTCTGCACCGCTCCCTCGAGCCAACAACAGCAGACCAAACACCGCACGCCTTCTCTCGCGTGGTCCAGAAGCAGCATCTGACGTCCCCTGACATCTGCACGGGGCATCGTCTCCGAACACCACACTCTCTCGAATCCCTTATCGAGCCGGTGTCATCGCCCCACTCCCCCTGCCTCCTTGAGAGCAAAGTAGCAGGGACAAGACGAAAGGGGTTGACGCAGCAGACACGACAAAGACTATAATGTTAACTTTTATTTCATAATCTACTTTCAGAAATGTGTGACCTGGGCATCCTAGTGGGTAGCGCACCGTGAATCGATAATCAGGGAGCTCGAATCAAAGCCCAACAAGTGCCTCTGAATACTCTCATGTCTAAGCCGGAAATGGGCACATTAACCTTTTCCTTACGGGGTGGGGTAGCATGTATCCCAAGAACACGGGTCCAAGAATGAATATATATATATATATATATATGTATGTATATATGTATGTATGTATATATATGTATTTATATATATATATATGTATGTATGTATATATATATATATATATATATATATATATATATATATATATATATATATATATATATATATATATATATATATATATATAACCCCCTTAATGGCCGTTCATACAAAGGGGGTATAAAATTTCCGGTCTAAAGAGGGAATCGGAAAAATGGGCCCCGTAAGTTAAAGTTTAAATCTTCAGACTGAAAGATCCATGGGGTTTGTACGGGCGGGAGGAGACTACGAGTCCTCCCTATGTCGCAACTGGAATTGCTTGGTCTAAATTGGGTGGCATAAGGAGGTTATGTTGGCTCATCTAAATGGTGGTCCCAGTCAAGAAGAAACCAAGTAATTGTCGCTCTGTATGAGCTAATATTTTCAGACAAGTGCCCCACATTAGATAAAATAAAAGGTGTTGCGCCTTAAAATAACGCTATAGCTCCATGTTTGATGCTACACGGCGGATTCCATTAAAATAACTTCTTAGTATTTGTTGTTCATAAATTCTGGAATTTCCAAACCAGTTCATCTTAACTTGAAATGAAAAACATCACTAGTCTTTTATCCTGATAGTAAGAAAACATTTTGAAAAAGAACTGCAAAATAAAAATATCTTTCTGAACGCAAACCTGAAAATTTATGTGACGTGTATTATGAAATCTCTCGCGCTATCCCTGCTTAACATTGCAAATGTGTAACAGCAGATCTTGCCGTTCTTGATATTTCATCTCCCACTGCGGACGAGCATAACATGCATAAGCGTCTTTATAAATATACATATTTCTCGAATTGCGCGTTTACCAGCTCAAGGGGTAGAGTCGAAATGTCATATAGTTGGTAGGCAGCGGAAATGGTGCTCTCGTGATATTAACTCTCGTTATGCAAAGTTTAAAATTTCATTTCTATTACTATTTCATACAAGTGGATATACTGAAAGAAATATGTTCGGTAATAAAAGCTAGGTGAATATTTTCGTACGTTAAGCCATTTTTATGTTAACGATATCATAACGGGAATAACGACCTGTGACTCGTTTAGTCTCCCATGATTCACGGGTTATGGAGACTTTAGTTTAGAATTATGATACTGAACAGATATGAAGGTTTATTTCAAAATTGAGTATTTCAAACATTCAGGATATTTACAGTAAAGGAAATGTAATTAATAATCACTCATTATTATGATTGATTGCTTGGCTTTTATGTACTACAGTCATATATATAAATAAATATATATATATATATATATATATATATATATATATATATATATATATATATATATATATATATATATATATATATATATATATATATATATATATATATATACAGTCAAACCTCGATTTCGCGAAATTTTCAATATCTCGAAGAAAAAAAAAAATTTTCCCAATGCGGAGGCACTTGTCGTCAGACATTCGCCTATACTACGCCGCAATTTTACTACCCATTTTATTGTGGGGGCACCATATAGGCGGACAGCATTACCCCCTATGAAGGGACGACACGAACGGAGGCATTTTTCGTGGCGCGACGCCAGGATTCGATCTGAGCACCCTCAGCACCGAAAACCAGCGTGCTGTACCACTGGGCCGCCACAAGCCCCTCGAAGAAAAAATAATTCCCTTCAAATTTCTTATGCACTCAGTGTTGAAAAAAACCTTGTTTTCATGAATTTTTTTGTTTTATCTCTCGATAACTTGAATGTTTTTTCTATAAATGGAGAACAAAAATTTTTCTAAAAACAAAATAATATCCAAAAGATAGAAAATTCCAAAAAATAGGAAAACTATTCAAAAATTGCAGTGGTAGAACCCTGCTTAAACTTTAAAATGGAGGTATATAAAGACGGAAGATGAAATCACAACAATGAAATCACAACTTCCCTTGACCCCCCAAGATGGGAGTTGAAATTCTTGTTTATTGTTTCCTTATCTCTTTTCAGTCAGTTGCCATGGATATGCAGTGACCATCCATCCTTTCTTTTACCTTTTGTCCTTTTATTCTTCAAGGTTACTTTCTAGAGGGGTTGGGGTGGTTTTAACGAAACAGGAAATGAAGTCATAAACAAAAATCAAGAGGTGGGTGGCTTCGAAGAAGATTGTAGAATTTCTTATCATTGCAACAAGGGGTGTAAGAAAAAACTACACGTGTGAATGCATGAGTGTGCTGTCTTTCATTCAAGCTAGTGCCGCTACTGAAAAGGCTGAAAAGTTACCTTTCTGTTTATCATGGGTATTGCCCAAAAAATTAGAAATCGTTCGAAAACAACATTTGGAGGAGAAGGTGAGATCTTCTACGAGTCATCTGTTCGAAATGGCTAACAAACGAAAATTTAATAAGCTTACTATTGAAGGGAAGAAGCAAATTATCGATGAAGTTGAAAAATGTTCGAAAAAGGAAAAGGAAATTGCAAAGGAGTTTGAGATTCCAGGCAGCACATTGTCAAAAATTTTAAAGAATAAGGCAATTATCCTAGAAAAATTCGGTGATGGCGTAGGAAAGCGAAAGTAGCTCAAAACCAGTGAATTTCCCGATATGGAGAAGTGCCTAATGATGCGGATTACGCAATGTAGAACTAAAAAAATCCCCCTAGATGGACTTTTAATCAAAAATAAAGCTGAATCTTTTGCAAAAGAATTAGGTTATTTAAATTTCAAAGGCAGTAATGGTTGGTCTGAAAAAGAAAACGAAACATTACATTTTTGAAAATGTGTGATGAAACTGCTATCGTAGATGAGGAAGTTTTTGTAGAATTTAGAAAGAAAGTAAGCTTGACATAGAAAGGTTACGACGAAAAAAATGTGTTCAATGCAGACGAAACTGGACTTTTTTTTTAAATGCACTCTAGACAAAACCATGCATGTAAAGGGTGAAACATGTCATGGAGGGGAGAGGAGTTAAGAGCGTTTAACTTTATTGTTTTGAGTGAATATGAATGGAACAGCGAAGTTATAACCGTTAATGATAGGGAAATCGAATAAACCAAGGTGTTTCAACGGGATAAAACATTTTCCTTTGGATTACGAAGGTAACCAAAAAGCTTGGATGATATCTAACCTTTTAGAAAACCGGCTCAAGAATTTAAATAATAAAAGAAAGAAAACAGAAAAGCGGAAAATTGTGTTTTTCATCGATAATTGTACGGGGCATAGTACCATACCTAACCTTCCAGCACGCGCGCTCAGCAATATTACATGAGCGCGCGCGCGTCGTATTTTTTACGACAGATGTTATTTTACCGTTTTTGGCACGAAAGACGACATAAATGAATGAATATTGATAGTAAATTTGTTAAGAAATAAAACATTGATCTTATTGTTGAAGAATACAAATGATGTCACATTCAAATAGTAAATTGTTTTTAAATGCTTATATATTTATTTGTACATTACAAAAATTCATCAAGCATATATATATATCACTTATTTTCGTAAATGATCCTATTCCATCCTCTATATTCTTGGCATGGTGTTTTAGGCCTGGTAAAACTTTCACAATACTCATCTTTTTCGTCTTTGAGCAGTTTGCATACTTCGCTTTTCGCCACTTAGAAGATTTATCCTTACCAACATAGAACATGTCATCATCATTTCTTTCCTCTGAATCATTATTATAATCATCATCCAAAATATATTGTACATTTTCACTACTGATATCATTTATTTCTATATCTTCTTCACAAAAATCGCTATCGCTCTCAAATCCAAATGTTTCCTTTCTTTCGTTTTCTTCATCAGATAATTCTTGAAGATTGCGGAGAAAATCAGCTGGTTGTATATATTTTTTTTGCCAGGAAAACCGATATATAAAAACTATAGATTCGACTTTATACAAATTAAAATAATACACGTCAATTTTTAACACAAAATTTCAAAACACTTAAGAAAAAAATATTTTACGAATTTTCACACACGACAACGCGCGTAAATTACTCTTATAAATTTTACGAACAAGCTACCACGTAGCACAAAAGCCCGGTTAACAATAAAAATTGTCATGTGATTTCCTGTTGGCACATTCCATGATCTGGGGAAGGGTTAAAAGGGGGAATAAATAAATATATATATATATATATATATATATATATATATATATATATATATATATATATATATATATATATATATATATATGTATATATATGTATATATATATGTATATATATATATATATATATATATATATATATATATATATATATATATATATATATATATATATATATAATTAAACTAAGACTGCTTATTAACATCGTATTCTAATTTCAGAAGGTTTCAAAGGTATGCAGTATGGTTGAAAACTGAGTCATATAAAATGATTTTAAGCACTTTTTAAGGCATTTCGCAGGAAGAAAATGACACTACTTGGAAACAAACAATCTTTGTTATTTTGTCAGTCGTGAAAAAACAATGTAAAATGAGCTAGCACTAAATAACCTGTCCAAGATCAGTATTAGATGTAAAAGCTATTTCCAGTTTAAATCTCCACAAAAGCAAAAAAAAACAATTTTATACGCTTTATGGTAAGTTTATAAATATTTCACCCTGATGTTCTAATGCAACTTATCCTTTGCACAACTTGATATAAAGCCTCTATTCTTGTCCGCTGCTATTCGGATACCTCAACCGGTCGTCTTAAAAGTGACTTGTGGATTTGCGTATCTTCGCAAACACAATGTTCCCATACATATTCATATGTATATTTTTATCTTCCAAAACAAAAATAAATCCTTCAAGTGGACAGGTTCATTTTTGCCGGCCCACTTCTATTCGCCATTTTGTTTCCTTTTCAGATTTTTTTTACGTATGAAAATTTATTTGGTTAAATTGTAAGTTAATTAATTTGGTCAACAAATTTAAAAAACGAGCCTTCAAAATTATTATCATAAAGATTTAAAAGATTTATTTAGGGAAATATATATATATACATACATACATACATACATATATATATATATATATATATATATATATATATATATATATATGAAATAAACTCTGTTACGGGGCGACACACGGGCCGGTAACTCGAAAAATCCCAGATGTAGTCGTATAAAGTGGCTGAGTTGTTGGGGAGACAGGCAATGGAGTGTCGACTAAGTCTGACACTGGAAAGGAAGCCGCGAGAAAACATAATCGTGCAGTTAGCTGGTTATAAAGTCTTTGTATTTAACACAATTCCCATGGCACAGGCTGAACACATCAGATAAATTTTTCCCGGAACATTACGGATTCACGGGAAGCATCGCAGCGCAACTTGATGCATGTTTATAGGACGAAGACCAGACACAGAAGGGGCGCGAGAGAACGTTTTCTGCCAAAAGGTGCGATCACGTTAAGACTTATAATTGGTCGATTTATGACACCTGACTTAATACGCCATGAGGTGATGATTTCGTCAGACTTTCTCGAACTTTCTCGTTATGTAACTCTGGCTGCGAGTGGCTTTAGGGGAAAAACTAATGGGTTATTTTGGTTATTCCCAGGTCGAAATCAGGATGAGGGGAGTTATTATATTGCGATAATATAAAAGAATTTTGAATAGGCGTTTCCTTTAATGGTTATAAACGTTATCGTTTCATATATATATATATATATATATATATATATATAAACATATGTTACCGCTAAAGTGCAGAAATCAGTTAATGTGCATATTACTTAGATAATCTTCTGATTAACTGATTTACTCCGTTAAAGTACGGAAAATTGTTTCATTTCTAAAATTACGTAGGTAATCTGCATATTACCTACTAGGCACTCGTTAAAGTGAAAATAAGATCTTTGCTGGAAACACAGCAACATTTCTGTACGCTTAAATTAACATAATGTTATTTATTGATTTTTCGATATCTAAAGAATCAAGTTAATACAACCAAAAAATCAACAAATCATATGATAGAATCAACCATCAATCCATTGAAACAGTATAATGCAAAGAATAAAACGGTTTAAAATATTATTATAATTAAGGAAATGAAGTTGCAAAACATATGATAAAATTATGCTTACTTATTAGTTGCAATCTAAAGATTGGTGACACTTTGAATTACATAGCAATTGGTTTTTGAGGCAAGCACACCTATTTGTGGTACATTTAGATTTACAGTCACATTTTCTGAAACCCTGCCCAGTACCAAGGAATTGTGTTATTGCTGTCTGATGTAAAGATATTTCTACAGCAGGGGACACCTTCTTCCGTTAAAAATTTCTTTTTGCAAACACTGAATTCAGATCTTGCATAAAATTGTTTTAAAATATCCTTTTAGTACCAAGTTTATAAAAGCCATTCTCTCTTTTACTAAGAACCCAAGCTAAAATCAAGCGGGCATCAGTTTTTGCTCTGTCTACTTCTGGTACTTTAATTCTCACAGTGTCACCTTCATCGACATTTGGGTGCTTTGCATTGGAAACTGCGAACATTTTCTTTGCTTGCTTTTTTTAAACCTTTTTTTGGCTTCATCACGCTGTATTTTTTTATCCATATTCTTTTTACAGATGTTGCGAAATTCATTCTTACCATGCCCTTTCTCTTTAGGATCTATTTCACCACAAATTACGTGAACAAACATATCACACGATTTACACTTGTGAGCACCTGATGCTGCGTTTGAGCAAACAATAAAGACCATGTCTTGTACAGTCCTCTTTACAGGCTGTGTTCGAAACTGTGATGCCGATTCTGCTGAAGTTGAGGGTAACTCAGTGATGATTTCTTCATCATGCAGAGGTGATTCCTTGGAGGGTGTGATGGAAATTAGTTGTATTTTTCATGTGTAGAGGGCGTTAGTTGTCCATGTGTTGATGTATATTCAATATTGCTTTGTGTCGTAATTTTCTACCAGTGTTCAGCACTCTCTTTGTTAGAACCACCGAGCATGGCGTCCGTTTAATGGAAGAATTGGTAATGAATAAATATTAACCATGATAAGAGATGGATGTTTTATTTGGAGTTTCGTTATCCTTTTTGTCTCAGAGGGGCAGGGTAATTGAATATCCACTAAAAAAACTTTTAAAAATAAAAAATAAAAGACGCCAAGCTTCAAAACAAAAGTTATGACTAAAAATTGGTGTGATATCAAATATCCAATCTTATTAAGTTCTGGTACTTAATTTCCTACTCACGAATTTTTCACATGTAAGTGAAGTGGTTAAGCATGACTTGTTGTTAGAAACCCTTCTTCCCTAGACTAAATTCATCATAACCTGTTTCTGAAAATTTAAGTTTTAAATATTTATACATGCCAGGCTTGTCGGCCGTCTTTTCGTATTTGGAATAAATAAATTTTGTCTGTTGAAACGTCGAAAGTACCGGGTGGTTCAAATTAAAGTATCCCTGTTTGGGACGCCCTGGCGAGAAAAGCAGTGTGCGTAACATCTTCATATTTGGAGGGTATACATAACAGGCCATGGGGAATTGGTTGGTGGGGAAAAAACAATTAGTTCCAACAAAGACCTCTAGATGCAAATGAGGCGCTGCGATCGGTTGAAGGTAAGGAAAATGAAACATGACTGTTCGAAGAAAAGAAAGAATACGAGGTGTCGGTAATTAACTTTATTGCTACAGTTCGTAACACATCCAGGAACTAAACTACGCTGACTAAGCTTTATGTTTGCAAGCGTGTGCAGCGTACACGTTATGTTTCCTGTGTAGCAGCAGCACAACGAAACTTCTAGCTCTTTTCGCCGTGCTGTAGTTAAGTGAGAATTCGAACATTCGACTGTGCGCGCAGTACCGGAGAACAAAATTTGCATATGAGCTGGGCGAAAGAGACGTCGTAACAGATACAAAAAGACTGCTCACGGGTTCGGAACATTCTTCGACCGCCACGATGGTTCTTTAGTTGTCGGAGAGTGCTTTGCTGCTAAAGTTATTTTACCAAAACGGCGATAACGCCGCCAAAGCGCTTCGCTTGTACCGAGGCCAGAAAGCTTTGCGTACGGGTCCAGTAACACCATGTGCTCTGCGGCGAATGGTGAAACGTTTCGAGGAAACAGGTAGCTTTGCCGTCCAAAGAGGCCGAGGGCGAAAAAACGGATACCGCAGGTGATGGATGATGTCGCAACCGCTGTCGTTGAGCAGGCAAATTCGAACACAGGAGGAACAAACAGTGCTTGCGCCTTATTAAGGCAACTCGGATAGTCACACACTACGGTATGGAGGTGCATGCGGAAAACACTAAAAGCCTATCCGTATAAGCTCCATCGCTTACTAGAGTTAAAGCATGGCGATTACGATCTGCGTGAAACGTTCGCTTTAACGTTCTTGGCACGTATGAAGGTGGAGCAGAATTAGCCGTGAAACATCCTATGGACCGAAGAGGCTCACTTTTACATGTGCGGAACAGTAAACGCACATAACTGCCGTATCTGGTCCACAAAGAATCCTCACTCGGTCCACCAAACGCCCCTGCATTCACCGCATGTGACTGTATGGATCGGCTTCACTGAGACCTTTATGATTGGGCCATTTTTCTTCGAGAAAATCACCCCGCAGGGACCAAAAATCTGTTCCGTGACTGCAGCATGTTATCGGGCTGTGTTGCAAGGTGTGGTCATTCCAGAACTCCAGCAGCGTGGATGTCTCGCTACAACGGTATTCGAACAAGATGGTGCCCCTCCTCACATAAGACGTGAGGTTCAACAATTGCTGCGACGTCATTTTACGGAGGATCACATTATCAGCCGTACATTTCCTACCAGATGGCCTCCACGTTCACGCCGACTTAACCCCGTGTGATTTTTGGCTTTGGGGTTACCTCAAAGATTAAGTTTATCGGGGAAACATAAGAAATCTGGCGGATTTGAAGAACAACATCCTCTTGCACGTACGCAACATTGATCCCGACCAGTGACACGGCACTGTGGATCATGCTATAACACGGTGTCACGCGTTAGCCCTGAAGCACGGTGGACACATTGAAAACCACCTGTGAAATCTTTGTGTGATGTTGTTACTACGCGCATGCCTTTCGTTTGCGGCTTCACTAACATTTCTGTAGGATCGAAAGTTCTTGTGTAACAAACTGTACTAATAAAGTTAATTACCGACACTTCGTATTCTTTCCTTTCTTCTTACAGTCATATTTCATTTTCCTTATCTTCAACCGATCGCAGCGCCTCATTTGCACCTAGCGGTCTTTGTTGGAACTAATTGTTTTTTCCTACCAATCAATTCCCCATTTCCTGATATGTATACCCTCCAAATATGAAGACGTTACGTCCACTTCTTTTCTCGCCAGGGAGTACCAAACAGGGATACTTTAATTTGAACCAACCGGTATGTAATTTAGTTGTATAAATTATTCATTTTAGTTATTTATGCAAAATACGTGTGTCCTATTTTTTGCTTACTTTTAAAATGAATGTAGCAGCAATTTTAAGATGGTCACGAATTATTCTATAAATTTGAAATTTCTTTTCACGTTGCATTTGGGCAACGTAACTCAAAAGCATGGTATTCATAGTTTTTGTTGTTTAATGGAAAATTGTTCCTTTGGGGAATGACAACATTATTTATTATTTTTCTTTCTAGCTAACGGTTTGTTTTGTTTGACATCATGTATTAACTTCAAATAGAAGACTGATTAAAATGACTAATATCCCATTAAAAAACTGTTAAGAAATGTAATTGAGTCCCAGTGCTTAATAAAATTGGATATAAAACCTTTTTTGTCGTACCTTTTGTTGGAATGATGCTATAAACATACTGTCTAACAGAATACCGAAGTGCGCAGTTAAAATCTGAAATTGATGTTTTAAATTCACATTAACTATTTTTTTTGGCTTTCTGATATTTTAATGATTTTATTTTTAAGACGGCCGCCAATCCTGGCATGTATAAATAATTAAAACTTAAATTTTCAGAAACAGGTTATGATGAGTTTGGTCTAGGGAAGAGAGGTTTCTATCAACAAATCATGCTTAACCACTTCACTTAGATGTGAAAAATTCGTGATTAGGAAATTAAGTACCAGAACTTAATAAGCTTGGATATGTGATATCACACCATTTTTTAGTCATAACTTTCGTTTTGAAGCTTGGCGTTTTCTTTACTTTTTAAAAGTTTTTTAAATGGATATCAGTTATTTTTTTGGAAATAGGTAAATAACCATTCACAAACTGGGCTTTTTCCTGCAAACAATTGCCTGATACCTGGAGTCTCATCATCAGTTACAAATGTGTCACTATATTCACATAATTGGAGCACTCTTTGTTTTTTCGAATTTCTGTAACAGGCCTGGGTTTTTTTTTCGTTTTAATTGTAATTTGGATGGCATTTTTCTATTCTAGTCAATCTTTAGAAACACAATGGGTAATATCGTACTAAACACTATTTATGCATCATTAATCATTTGCTATATGTATATTTTATTGAGAAATTAATATTTCTCTATTTTGCAAACCCACGTGGTTGTAGCAAAAAGTAAAATATGAATAATAATTAATCCTTATTTGAATTCAATCCTTAGTATTTTCTATGGGCATATAAAACAAACAAACAAATACGGACATACATATACAAAATAATTAAAAATTCTATACACTTACTTAAGATTTCACTTCCTTAAGAATCCAACATGTACGCTGATAATCACCGATTCTTTTTTTTTGGCTAATGTCCCTGGGGGATGACGACATTACACCCCATTCATATATATATATATATATACTATCTGCCAATAAGTTTGGACACCTGTGATAGAAAAGCAAAATTTATTCCTATTCAATAGTTAGTAAAGCCTCCACTAGTGGCAATTACAGCCTCAACCCTCCGAGGCATGCTTTCCACAAGTCCTTGTATGACGGCTAGTGGTATTTTCTTCCACTTGGCTTAGAGAAGACTTGTAAGTTCCTTCACCGTTTTTGGACGGTTGTTGCACCCCTTAATTCGGCGATCCAACTCGTCCCGGAGGTTCTCGATAGGGTTCAGGTCTTGGTTCTGGGCAGGCCAATCCATTCGGTTAACCCCATTGTCACCATACCATTCCCTGGTGGACCTGGCAACATGACAGCTGGCGCTGTCATCCTGGAAGTAACATGGGTCCAACCCGTAAAACTGCCACAACGTAGGAAGCACACTGTCATCCAAAATAGTGCAGTACCTGGGAATAGTGCCGTAACCTTCGGAATTGTACATTCACATTTTTATTGAGTCATTTAAATATTATGTAATATAAAGCTATCATAAAGTAAATTGAATATAAAAATCAGCCAAAACACAGCACTCCACAACGCACTTAAAAAGCGAATGACTTAAAATAGGTACTGACCATCGAGATAAGAATAGTATAGACACGGAAAGGACTCTGCGGTCAGGTTGAGGGTGTCGATGTCGGTCCAGTTAGTGTTAAATCAGGCCTGGCCAACCCAAATCGTTTCACGGGCCACTTTGATGACGCGTAACGTTACAGCGGGCCGCGCTTTAGGTAAACATGCTTTTAAAAAATGTAATACAAATGCAATATGAATAAAACTTTATTGTTATACTATAATTAAATTAACTCTCGATTCTTAATTAATGAGATGTTTGTTTATCCTTTCTGTTAATAATTATTGTTGTGACCGTGATTATAGATCAGCACATTGCATTAAAAGTAAAAGAATAAACTAGAATTCACTTACCACACTTTATTTAAGACTTAAGCTAGGAGAGCACAAAAATTATATGCACGCGGACATCACAATTCTTACCACGAAAATTATTTGCACGTGGACATCACAATTCTTAGCACGAAAATTATTTGCACGTGGACATCACAATTCTTTCTCAAAAGACCAAGAAACATTAGTATGTCTTGAATCCATTACATTGGTTAATTCCGCATTTGTACAAATCTGTCCAACACATGCGCAGGATCTGGGTTTACATAAGCTCGATTCACTTCTTCGTAAAACCCTTCGTAAATTAGTTATATTTCCTTTGTGCTACACGTGCAACCACGTGCTTCAGAAAGCCTTCTCTATAAGAACATCGATGAACACAGTCGCCGAAGAAAATTCGAAGACTGATTTCACATAACTTCAGCCGGAAAATTCAAAATTTGCCACACCTTTTTTGTTGCCAACGTTTTTTTTTAACTTTGTAAGAAGTTCTGGAGAATGTCCATGGGCTTTTAATTGGGCGAATCAAACCAGTTCCGTCTAGTTTTAAATCGGATGTTCCGGAACTAGTTTTAAATTGATGTTTTCATAACATCTCTTCCCCCAACCAAATAAAAAAAATAGGAATATGGTGATGATCAAAACAAATATAAAAATTACATAGTATCCAAAACCACAGGACAAATAACAGACTAATATACACAAAAACACAATATACAGTAATTGCTCACTGGAGTGTGGTAAGTAGTTCTTAAAGGAAAGGGGAAAAAATACCTATATAAGTTTATATACACCATTCAAACCCCCTTTGTAGTAACGTTATGTCATATTTAGCTTTCAATTATCATCTTGAATCTTTTAATGGCTGAAATTCACAGCACACATATTTGTTGAATTTAGTTTTCAAATTAATTAATTCTAGCAGTTGCAAAACTGATTAAAAGTAAAAAACATCTGTCGTTTTAATTCTATATATTTCTGCATGAACATTTCAATGACTGTACATCGACATCAAGGGCTTGTGGCGGCCCAGTGGTACAGCGCTCTGGTTTTCGGTGCTGAGGGTGCTCAGATCGAATCCCGGCGTTGCGCCACGAAAAAAGGCCTCCGTTTGTATTCGTCCCTTCATAGGGAGTAATGCTGTCCGCCTATATGGTGCCCCTATGATAAAATGGACTAAAACTGCGGCGTAGTATAGGCGAATGTTTAACGACAAGTGCCTCCGCATTGGAAAAAAAAAACATCGACATCAATTAAAGTTTTTCCACCATATGAGTTTGAACAGTTGACATTTTACTTTAGGTGCAGAAGCTATTATATTTTAAATATCAAGTTGCTGTTTTGGATTAAACCAACTTTAAATTTAATTATTTGTCTTGAAAATAAACTAATTCATACAATTTAGTAGGAAATTTGGACCAGCATGCAATTTCCCAAATATGTGCCATCTGCTTTGACACATAAACAAACATTGAATAAGTCAAACAATTACTACAATGCTAGAAGTATGAACACTGAATGGGTTTTTTGGTATAATACTAAACATTAATCTATAGAAATTAACACAGATGTACATACATACATAAATAATTGAACAGAAAAAAAAATATGATGGAAGCATAATTTATATCTTATTATCATAACACTTATATCTTATTTTCATAACACTTTCTTTCACTTAATTTTTGTAAATCTATATTTATGTTCTACGTTGCACATCTTAGCTGGTTTTCTAAACTGGCATCAGTTAATGAAGCACGTGATGAACTCTTTGTAAATTTCATCTTCGAAAAAACTGTTTCATAAACTTACGTGGTTCCAAAAGCACTTACAACTCGTTGCGCAAACTCATTGTTGCGCTGTAATTCAATTAAATCCATTTGCAGATTTTCAGGAACACTGTCCACGTCAACATGAAATGGGCTTGAAAATATTTCAAACATTTTCATTCATTTCATTTTTTGTATGGCCCGTGGTTGCCTTTTTGGTTGGCGGATCTGTACTGTCCATCCGGCACTCGTGGGCCCAACAATAATGAAAAATGTCACCGAACCTGGAAAATTAACCCTCGGCTCCGTATTCAGGTATTGCTACGTAGCGACTGGTCGTGAGTTATATCAAGGCGAAAGCCGTCGTCGCTGTAATTTCCGAATACTTATCATATTTTGCTAATTCTGAGAAACGACTATCAAATGCAGTTATAAATTTCTTTATTTCATTAGCATACTTCGAGAAACTCTTAAGTTGGCTTTTTGGGAAGTTATTTAACAGCGGAAAATGTTGAGCATTATTATTTCTAAGTTGGTACTCAAATAACAATATTTTCATATTAATAGCTTTGATGAAATTACAAGCATCGATTATTAAATTATCTTACCCTTGCAAGTCCCTATTTAGCTGATTAAGTTTTTCTGTTATATCTACTAAAAAACATAGGTCTAACGACCAATCATCCTCACTTAATTCAGGAACAGAGAAAATAAGTAATAAGAAATTACTCAGTAAGAAAAATTAGTATCCACAATGCACCGTAAAAGACACGGCTAGATCAAATAAGGACAGAATGGAACTTTACTGAACAAACAAAACTAAAAGTTCAAAATTTATAAATAGCCTCTAGCCCGCCAGTAACGAGAGAATATAGTCATTTCAGCTAGTATTATTGTTTGAGAACCATTGGCATACATGACGTTCAAATACATACTTTGATGGCATTTGCTTGATTCAATGGCGGCTCCAAGGGCGGGAGGGGGCAGTAGGGGCAATTGCCCCCCCCCCCTAAAAAAAAAGCGCCCGGCGTATTTTTTTTCATAGCCTAACATTATATAAACGTAGACATTATATATATATATATATATATATATATATATATATAATCCTAAGAGCCGACGTCGCCCCCCCCCCCCAAAAAAAAAAAACTCTGGACTGGAGCCACTCCTGGCTTGATTACGGTTCATTTAAGGCTACTTCCCCGTAATATCAAAGACAGGAAGCCCCAACAATAACTTAAGAATCAACCCTTATTGGCCTACTTCCCCAAGCACTCATTACGCATATGTGATGAGAACAAACCGAGCCATAATCGCACATCCGCCAAGAGTAAAAAGCTGATTAGCTCGCCAGAGATCCCGGCGTTTTAATCTCTCATTCCGCTGCTATCCAACTCTCGGCCAGCTAGCTAATCAGTGTTTCTCGCGCGGGTTGAAGGAAGAAAAAAACCGAGAGATGACTGGGTTGCAAAAAAAAAAGGCACTAATAAACCAAACAAAGTTCGACCCGGACCGGATTGATACGACCTTCCACATGTGGTCATGACGTCATGGCCGACTCAGTCACTTGCGGAGTGCACTAGAAAGGGTCGGATACACAATATGGGTGTTGGACTCGGGGTAGTTGTCAGCTTATAGATCAGAGAACGGAGGAATGCTGATGAGGAATTTTGATGCATTGAGTAAATGAGGATGACGACAGGTAGTGTGTGATTCCAAGAAAAGAAATTCTGGGCGATGGATTCGGGGAATGAATCTTTCACACCGCTGACCGACACGGATATTCCGTACATTGATGGACAAATGGACACTCCGGTAAGAGTTTAGAGTTCGCAATATATGAGCATATACATGTAATTAACTCGTGTTATCTGTATGTTTATTTACATTAAAGCAGACTTTTAAGGAGTTAAAATAAGGAAAAAAATAGATTATCTCTTTTTGGGAAAAAAATTTGTTAAAAATTTATAATTTTATAAATATTATACGTTTGAATTAATGCAAGAAACTAGGACAACTATGTCTAAAAAGTCAGCCTATTTTACACAATTATTTATAAGTACTTTGCCTCACATATATAATAAAATGTGTTAAAAGTATGCACGAGAAAGAGTGTTAAGATCACACTTATAATGGCGAAATTAATACTAAATAACCTTTTTTTCCTCACTCTTATAAACTTTGTAATTTGGTTAAAGCTTTAGCTTTAGCCAAATTACAACTTTTATAATAAAATGTGTATCATTTATGATTGGATTATTAATTTTTAAATACTTAATTATGATCCATAAATATATTGTTCAAAATGTTTTTTGAGTGGAAGGTTTTCTTGGGGGGGGAGGGGGAGATTTGCTTTCCGCCACATCTCATACTGAATTATTATTAATTTGAACACTATATATCTATTTATTGTAAATTTGTTATATATATATATATATATATATATATATAATATATATACAGAGAGAGAGAGAGAGAAAGAGAGAGAGAAATATGCGTATGTATGTATGCATATATGTAAATATCCTTTAAAGTTTGAAATTATAAACCTTTAAGATACGTTCTTTTTTTCAGATATATTGATCATAATTTGCTTATTTCATTAATATTTAAATATTGTCTGTGTAAGCACACACATAGACAAACACGTATACATAGAGAGACAAATATAGATACATACACACACACACACACACACACACACACATATATATATATATATATATATATATATATATATATATATAATATACATATATATATATTCATATATATATATATATATATATATATGCAGTGGAATCCCGATTTATCGTATTTCAAGGGACCGACTGAACTGAACGATAAATGTGGGAAAACGATAGATGCGGGACCATAACAAAGTAAAATGATCGTCGGAGCTGGGTGAAATAAACGACACATACGGGAAAACGATGATTCGGAGAACGATCGATCGAGATTCCACTGTATATATATATATATATATATATATAGTGAAATTTCTCTAGCGGTCATTTTTTTAGAACCATGATTGGTCGTCTAAGAGATATTTCACTGCATATATTAATATGTCTATATGAATAATGTTTATATATTTGTTCTGTGAGAATATACATAGTTAATATGTCAAAGGTTGTGATCTTTGAATTGCAACCATGAATTGCAAAACATTTTTGCAAACGATTACTAAAATTTAAACATTTTGATTCAGTGCAAGCTGTTTGCTTACGAAGAGCTAATATTTATGCCTAAATAATAATTAAATTAACATGTTGTATATTAGTCAACTACATACACATACAGGCTGAGTTTCTATTACAGGCAAGGTCCCTAAAGTACCTTTCATAGAGTTCCCTATAAAGATAGTTTTTGAAACAGAAATTAACTTAAAAATGCAATCTAACACATCGAAAACTGTTGAAAAATCTAAAGTAACCGTCTATTATAAACAGTGACTACAGAAAGATCTACTGTTAATATAAACCCATTATTCGTTTGTAAAAATGAGTATATAACTCGTAAGTCTGAATTGATAAATGAAATATTCTCTTATATTGATAATCAAACCAAAATCTTATATATATATATATATATATATATATATATATATATATATATATATATATATATATATATATATATATATATATATATATATATATACATATATGTATATATATATATATACATACATATAATATATATATATATATATATATATATATATATATATACATATATATATATATGTGTGTGTGTGTGTAATGGTGTGTGTATGTATACATATACAGTCTTAAAAACGTATGAAAAAATAAATAACTAACTTTGAAAATTACCTAAAAGGTGAAAATTACAGTAGTAAGTACTGAATGTTGCGGATATCTGAAATACTTTCAAAAATTTTTCACACTGCTATTTTTCGCTGTCTTTCATCTCCAATATAAAAAGAATTATTTTGCTATAAATAGTTTTCTTATATAAAGCTTTTTGTTCGTAAAAAATAGGAAAGATATATGTGAGCAAATTCTAGGAATTCTTCTTTTTTCCCTACCTACACCCCCGCTAAATCTATCGACGCATTGTAATTTTTTAATTTATTTATTTATTTATTCACCTATTTCCTTATTTATTTATTTATTTTGTGTGTGTACGTACCAGGGGGGCAGGTAGTCTGAAGAAATTCTTCCCTACATACAGCGAATTTTGTTCCTTCTTTATTATGGGAACACAGGGGTAAACTGCATTGTTCCCTGTGATGGAAGAGTACAGGATTGTTTATCCCTTGGCTGGGATTCGTTCCCGGGCGAATACTTTTAATACAGTATTGGTTTTTAAAAAACTAGGTTTTTATTCCGTGAAAAACAATTTCTTGAGAGTAACTAACGGAGTTAATGTCTGAAGAATTTTTTGTTGAATAAAACATTTCGTGTAATAAAAGTTCGTTTTATAGATGCTACGGAATAATTTTGCTATGAAAAGCAATTTTGAATAAAACCTACTCTTGTTATGGAGGTCTCTTATAAGTATTCATTTTCAACACCTTTCTTGCCAGCCGGACGATGGCCGAAAGACTAGAGCGCTGGCATTTGGTACCGGGTTCGAATCCACTCCGAGCATGGACGTTTGTAGCCGTACGGAATCGGTTGTAATCAGTAGGTCCCGGTCTAATTATCCCTCGTGTAGCAAAAGTTGACCGTAGCGCTCCAAACCAAACCTTTCTTGCCAGGATATTACTAAAGCCACTGGATATTTTCCCTGAGTAAACACACAGCCCGCCATATACTCGTTCCCATGTCAAGGACATCTGAATATTTTTAACTCTCGAAGAAACTTTCCAGAAATTTTGGCCTATATACTGACTGAAAAAGCAATATTGGAATAAGCAAATCAATAAGACTGTATTCAGTATTCTGGGAAATGTTACTTGGGCTGTTCATACTAGGGCTTTTTTTCTTGCGACCATTTATTTAGTCAAATATTTATTTACAAATTTCATAAGTAAAAAATTCTGTATTAATAATGTACATTAATTTGCCCTTTCTATTTATCATAAATTTAAAATCCCTGATGAATTTTATATATATATATATATATATATATATATATATATATATATATAAATGTATATAGTATATATATATATATATATATATATATTTATTAGCTGAATAATCGTACTTCGCTATGGGGTACATTCAAATTAAATAAAATGGTCAATGTATGCAATTAATGTAAAAAAAAATTTATAAAAAAAGTCGCAATGGATATTTTTATAGACAAAATAATGTAGAAGAAATATTAAAATTAAATACAATGTATGCAATTAATTTATATGTTTAATATCCATAAAACATACTAATTTGAATTAAATTCTTTAAAAACTTCCATCCTAATTAGTCTAGTGGTTAAATTTTATTTTTTACCATATTTCAATATTTTTCGTCAATTTATTTCATTTTTATGCACGTGGTGCAAAATTAATTTAAAGTATCACAAAAAGGAAAGAAACCACGTGATCAGTATTTAATAAATTAAATTCTAGAAATTAACCTTTAAAAATTCACCAAAAATCCGAAAATGCATGTAAAGATACGGAAAAGATTTCATTTTAAAGGAATTTTTATGATCTTTCTTGTGATATATATTTTATAACCCTCAGATTATTATTTTAAATGCAAACTTAAAAAAAGTTACAAAAACAGCTTAAAAATTTTATTTTAAAAAATCAAAGAAGAAATTTTTAAAAATCTTTCTTAGTGCACCCCTACACTATAAGAAGAATCGCCATGCAAAATTTCAGCCCTAGTCCAGCGGTTTTGTCTGTGCGTTATCTATCAGTCAGTTACGGAACTGTTATGTATATATATATATATATATATATATATATATATATATATATATATATATATATATATATATATATATATATATATATATATATATATATATATATATATATATATATATGCATATTTATATGTATATATATACATGTATATTTATATATACGTATATATATACATATATATATATATATATATATATATATATATATATATATATATAGATAGATAGATAGATAGATAGATATGCATATTTATATCTATATATATACGTATAGATATATATAGATATGCATATATATATATATATATATGTGTGTGTGTGTGTGTGTGTATAACTGTGTTAAATGCAGCTCTATCCTAAAGATTTCTTAGCACCATATGCACCTTTCAAATCCATCAGAACGCTTTATAATTATGTTATTCTTCCCACAAATCATTTGAAATTACACTAATGTCCAAAATTAACAGAATTTTCACATTTTACCGAATTTGTGGAAAACTAATGGACGGATTTTAATGAAATTTGTTATGGATACACAGTTCTACTATAAGAGGAAAAAAATTACATGATTCAACAGTCATGGTACGCACTGTATGATCGTCAGTTAGGCTCATCAGCGCAGGAATGTCCAAAACCGACATTGCAAGATCGAACATAAAATGACTCGAATATGGGGTATGGACCCGTCCCACAGTCATACAGCTCTCACAGTGCGATGCCATACTGGAAACGACGCAGTTTGTTGAGTCCCTGTGGAAGTAAGTCCCACTCCTGCAACAACGCAGTTTTCAGCTCCTGGATATTTCTCGGAGGGGAATGACGAGATGCAATAGCCCTCCCAAGAGGGTCCCAGGCATGTTCAATAGGGTTTAGGTCTGAATATCTGGATGACCAATCCATCCGGCTAATATCGTCAATTTCAAGATAATCGTCGACTAGGTGAGCCTTATGTGGACTAGCGTTGTCGCCCACAAAAATGAACCGAGGGCCCAACTGCGCCCCTGAAAAGTCGAATATAGGGCTGTATGATCTCACCAGACACGGATCCTCTGTCAAACACATGGAGTGGTGTGAGGCCGTTTAGCTTTGTGCAGACAAAATTAGCCTTGGACCAGACTGCAGTGGGGATAATATGTTCTCTTCCCCGACGAGTCGCCGGACCCTGATTCTCGACATACCTTCATCTGTAGAGAACTCCAGACCTGATACCTTTCCTCCAACATCCGAGAAAGGGATCACTGTGGCGGAGCAATTGCTGTGGTCTGGGCAGACATCGTGTTGGACGCCGCACACCTGTCCATGTGTTTGATAAAGGGTCCCTGACTGGTGAGAGATATAGGGATGAGATCTTACAATCCTGTGTTCGAATTTTCAGGGGCGCAGTTGGCCCTTGATTCACTTTTATGGACGACAACTCTCGTCCATAGACGGTTCACCTAGTCGATTATCTTTAGAGTTATCCTGAAAGTGAGGATATTCGTCGGAAGGATTAACCAGCCATATATCCAGACTTAAGGGGACAATGGACTTTCAAAATTGGGAAATTTGTCCAAAAATTCGCTTTTCTTATTTTATTGAATTTTGAAACTACGGACGAGTAGGAATGTGTTGAAAATGAATTTTTAATTTCTGTGATTACTTTCCTAGTTATAGGCATTCGTATTTAATTTAGATATTATGTGGTTACTAATAGCAATAACTTTAAATGTGTTTTTCTCAAAATAAAAATTTTCATGTCATACGAATATTCAAACTGCTCCAGGTGCATTTCTAATTATCGTATCGCTTTGAAATTTAAGTTTTATATACTTCACTGTATATCAAATAAATCTCATTGAAAAAAATTATGCTTCATGGCTCAGAATCTCTAAATTTTGTACTTGAAATGATGATTTAGAGGTATTTTGCGTAATAAAAAGGGTGTTTTCACTATTATTATTTTTTTCTCTTTATATTTTTAATGAATGCTTAAAATAAGCAATAATTTTCATTGTTAGTTCTATAAGGTATCCTGTAAATAAAAATTAGCATATTATATGCAAAATAAATGCGGATGGAACATTTTAATTAGGCCAATTTTTGATATAATTAATAATTCATAAATCATAAATTATTAATATTTCATCATTAAATTTTAACCGCTTTTACATATCTATGGTACTAATCACATATTCAAATTTCAAACAAATCCATTCAAAACAAAAAAACAGTTAGGTTTGAAGGTCCACTGTCCCCTTAAGCCCAATTGAACCTGTTTGAGACTCTCTTGGTAGGAAAATTGCAGCTCGGCATCCCCCTCCAAGAACCATCCAGGAGCTCAAATCTGCGTTGCTGCAGGAGAGGGACTGACTGCTAGGGGACTCATCTAACTGCCTCGTTTCCAGTACAGCAATACGCTGTGAAAGCTGTATGACTGTGAGAGGGATCAATATCCTATATTAGAGTCCTTTAATATTCGATTTTGCAACGTGGGTTTTGGACATTCCTTCGATGATGATCTTCACTGACGATCATGAGTGCGTACCATGACTGTTGTATAGTATAAATTTGTTTCTTATATAACTGTGTATCCATACCAAATTTCATTAAAATCCGTCCATTAGTTTCCCAGAAATTCCGTCGTGTAGCAAAAAGTTGACGGTAGCGCTCCAAACCAAACCCAGAAATTCCATAAAATTAAAAATTCTCTTAATTTTGAACAGCAGTGTATTTACATACGTAGTATAAGGCGATTTCAATAATCCTCTTCCAATATTCTTCCAATATTCTTTTGTATTCGTAAAATCTTTCCAATTACATGGCTGATGAATGATTTAAAATTGTTTAAATATTTAATAAGCCATCTGCAACATGCTAAGATTTCTCTGTAACTAATAATATTTTTTAAATACATGTGTTGTAAGTTTTTATTTAGTTCATTAGTCTTTGTATTTAGTTAATTAGATTTAATTTAGCATCAAGCAGTGATTTTTAGCAGTGACAAGAGCTGAAACCAGTAAAAGCTTTCAACTGAAATAGTAGCTGTCTTTGGTTTTTAAGTGAAATTACTTAATATTATGTACATATGTAGGTTATATCGAGATCCCTCTGAGATTGATAATATCTTTTAAATATATTTTTATAAACCTTTTGTTAAGTCAGTGATATCCCTCTAGGGGATCTAAAATTATTTACATGGTCAATTTATGTTATTGAAATTTTGTTCTCGGCATCGCCAAGGTACCTCAGACGCTGATAAAACCTCTTAAATCTATTTGCTTATACTTTTTTGTCAACTCCTCTATATCCCCTCAAGGGATCTAAAATTATCTACATACTTTTTTTGTTCTCGGCAATGTCAAGATATCCCAGATACTGATAAAACCTCTTGAATGCATTGGTTTATACATTATTGTCAACTCTTGAATGTATTTGTTTATACTTTATTGTTAAATCTTGAATGTATTTGTTTATACTTTATTTAAAATTATTTTCATACTGAATTTTTGTCCTCGGCGTCGCCAAGGTACCTCAGACGCTGATAAAACCTCTTAAATCTATTTGCGTATACTTTTTTGTCAACTCCTTTATATCCCCTCAAAGGATCTAAAATTATTTACGCACTTTTTTTTGTTCTCGGCAATGTCAAGATGCCCCAGACACTGATAAAATCTCTTGAATGTATTTGTTTATACTTTATTGTTAACTCTTGAATGTATTTGTTTATACTTTATTTAAAATTAGTTTCATAGTGAATTTTTTTCCTCAGCATCGTCAGGGTACCTCAGTCGCTGATAAAACCTCTTAAATCCATTTGCTTATACTTTTTTGTCATTTCCTTTATATCCCCTCAAAGGATCTAAAATTATTTACGCACTTTTTTTTTGTTCTCGGCAATGTCAAGGTACCCCAGACACTGATAAAACCTCTTGAATGTATTTGTTTATACTTTATTGTTAACTCTTGAAAGTATTTGTTTATACTTTATTTAAAATTAGTTTCATAGGGAATTTTTGTCCTCAGCATCGTCAAGGTACCTCAGTCACTGATGAAACCTCTTAAATCTATTTGCTTATACTTTTTTGTCATCTCCTTTATATCCCCTCAAAGGATCTAAAATTATTTACGCACTTTTTTTTTGTTCTCGGCAATGTCAAGATACCCCAGACACTGATAAAACCTCTTGAATGTATTTGTTTATACTTTATTGTTAACTCTTGAATGTATTTGTTTATACTTTATTTAAAATTAGTTTCATAGTGAATTTTTGTCCTCATCATCGTCAAGGTACCTCAGTCGCTGATAAAACCTCTTAAATCTATTTGCTTATACTTTTTTGTCATCTCCTTTATATCCCCTCATGAGATCTAAAATTATTACACACTTGATATTTTTAATACATGGTAATGTTAAGATTACCCTTACATTTATAACATCTTCTATTTCAAATTTATTCTTTTAACTATTCTAGTTAGTTAATTGGTATCTTCTTAAGGCATTTGAAATTGTATAAATACTAATTTTATATAGTCTGCGGCAAGAGTCCTCACTCATATGATATTTAGTTGCTGTTGTTATTTCTAATGCCCCCTGGCTTGAAGTTCATACCAGGTCCATATAAGCTTCGGGCTGAAGTGTGCGGCTCCGGTTTGTATAGCATCGCAAGGATGAGAGTCCATCTTAGATATATGAAACTTCAATTTTGACCGAGCACCCCCAGGGGCGGCATCTAGAGGGATCGTACTCTCTCCCACCCTTTCTGACCTCATAGATGAACTTTCCTATCTACGGATTTAACGTGCCCATATCCGGCCGAGACACGGAGGCATTTAATGGCGCTTGTCGGGATTCGATCCGAGCACCTTCAGCATCGAAAGCCAGCGCACTACTACAAGGCTACCTCGAGCCCATATATTTTAAATGTATATAGTTTTGCTTGATAGTTAACTCATTAATATCTCCATGGACAATCTAAAATAAATTACAGTTAAGTACATGGCAAGGTCAATATTATTCTGGTCCTCATAGCATCATTTAAATGCATTTGGAAAAAAAACTGTATTTTTAACTCAGTGATATCCCTATAAATAATCCAAAATTATTTACATACGTATTTTCTTAATACTCGACAACGTCATGATTCCTCCAAAACTAATGAAATCTTGAATATTATTGGCAAACTCTTCAGCTATATCACTGATTTCCCCCATGTCCTTTAAAATTACTATTTTAGATGACTGTGTTTACTTTTTGAATCGCTAATTAGTTTTGGGCAATAGATTTTTCATATATTTATTGCACTTTTCAAATACTGTAATTAGCTAAAATAGTATTTTTAAATTAGCTAAATAGTAATTAAATTTGTTTTACTTTTCCTGCCAATATTTGATATTGGATTATGTTTTGTGTTTGGAAAAATTTCTTTTATACTATTATTATTATTATTATATCATTATGATATTTAATGAAATTTTAATTATGAATTCTTTTTAGCGAACTGTTCGTTAATTATTTAGTGAAAATTTTAATTTCTTTAAGCATTTTTTATCAATTTGAATCAATTCCT
>OU015490.1:108706047-108913547 GCA_907164885.2 Dolomedes plantarius | reverse complement strand
CTGTTAAGGCTAATAGCGAGATACATGGGGGTGATTCTCGGGCAATGCAACAGCTTCCATCCATTTACTCTTGTCACCCTTATGCGAAGATGAATCACTGTTGAATCATCACTGTTGAATTATCAGCTTTAAAATTCAATTAAAAATCGAAATTTTAAGATAGAGACTTGAAATGAGGTTTATATGAATAAGAAAGCTTTCACCTTCCAGATGATGTAAATATTTTCTTTGTAAGATAAAAACTCGAGGAGCATCGATATTACATCCACATAGGGGACGATATTTCTTGAAAAATTGTGTTTCATTTTTTGATGAAAATATTAGTCTCTTTTAAAATATTTTTAAATGAATGAGGTCTAGTTTGAAAGAGAAATGTCTGTAGTCTTAGATTGCAAATAAGATCAAAATTCTACGATCATTTTTTGGCGAGTTATCGTAATCTGAAGATGAAAAAGTCAATATTTTCCCACAAAACATAAAATTTAAAAAAAACTTAAAGTTCGACGAAAATGAGACATGTCTTACTTTGTTCCCCACATTTTTCTGCATCTATTGGTATCGGTCTCGACCCCATACCCCCAGTGGTTTCGGAGGCGATAGCGTGACAAGCTTTCGACAGCGGCGGAGCAGCGGGAGTTACTTTTTTTTAGAATAGAGAGATTAAAATATTTATCTTCAACGTAGAAAAAAATGAGAGCCATATTTATAAAGAAAGAGTGTTTAACCTACAGTAAAATTTTCATATTTCTTGAATAAATTATTTTAGGAGCTACTGATGATTGAAAATAGCAATATGTTTGTCGAGTCTCTTGGCCTTAGGATTCAGGTAGTATGTGGCCCCTTAAATAAGAAAACATGCTTTGAAATTTCTATTATAGGATATTTTTAATATTTTTATTTATATTTCTTATATGTTACAATTATGCGATATTGTAATATAAGATGTCAACCAGTTGTGAGGTATTGAATCAAAATTAGCCCCCCTGGTTTAAATAAATCGCCGTTTGAAGAACAAGCGCCTTATGCAAATGAGTGGTGCTTTTCTACTAGACGGGAATCCCCGTAGGTAGGGTTCACGCTTGACAGTGAGAGAGAAAAACAGTACGAGGCGAGGTCGGACAGAATTCAGCGGCGAACGAAAAACAATTAGAGTGAAAATCGTTTTGCCGTACAGCAGCCGGACATTATAAAGTTTACCGAACGCATTTTGAAGTTAGCTATCGTTCCAGCGACCTGATGATAAAGTGAAGACAGACCATAGGACCATAGGAAGATTGGTCTAACTGCACTACCTGGGCCGCGCCCTCAAGTGCAGGCTTTCAGAAAGTAAGCAGCTGGGAACCATGATTGGACACAAAAATAAGTGAAGACAGAAAGGTTAGTGTGGTGTATGTACAAGCAGTGGCGTGGCTGAATTCTGGTAGGGTTTACGTAATATAACTACTGGGATTAACACACGCGATAGATAATTCCCCGATGCCTGCTAGCAATTGAGCACGGTATTTATGTAGTCTAATTGTGTTGTAATAAATAGTTTAGTGCAGAAAACTTCGTTGGATCTAGTTAATGGTGAGTTCATTGTTTAGTATATACATTAACTTAAGGGTAAAGGAAAAGTTGAACTTTACACAGTCTTACAAGGCTACATTTCTTCCATTCGCTTTTACCTATATGTGCTAGACTAGGTTTTCAAAATGTGTAGCTATAAATACCAAACAATATTGATAAGAGAGTAGCATTCTCAAATAATTCGCCGAATATTGAAGTAATATTATCTGAGGTCCAGGCTCACCCTTCATAAGTATTTTTTCCATGAATAATGTAGTTTTAAATTAATAAATGAAGTGTATGATTTTCAATGTTTTAATAGGAAGCATATAATTTTAAGAATTTGAAAGATTTTTTTTTCAAATTGTACTCCGTAATAGATAAAGAAATTCTACACCTCGGGTCATTTTTCGTTTTTTTTTAAACTGCAAATTATATTTTTTAATTTAAATTATTCGGGGAAAAGGTCTGGTATAGTGTGTTTGAAACGCTCCTAAATTCCTTTGGTTGACGAAATTTATCAAATGAATTGTGTTGCAAGGTGCAGAAAAGTTCAGGCTATCTAAATGTATCATTTTTATTGGATTATCAGCATTTATGGAGCTATAAATAGTAGACCCATTTACTCATATTTAGCGACACATTTTTTACGAATATTTGGCGTATTTGTATTTACGTTCTTGCTATCATACTTAAAAATAATTGCAAGATAAAAAGAACCTTTTATATACCATGTTTTTAAATTTTCTGTTGAATCATATAAACTTGACAATTCTATGTATTAATAAATACTTTTTAAAATTTTTTTGATGAATTATCCCATCAACATGAAAGAAAATGAAGTTAATTGGAAGTCAACGTGCATTTAACTTTTCGTTCCCGTTCCGGCCAATAGATGGCTGCACCAGTCTACAAAACAAAATTTACTGAAAATAACTGAAAATTAATTTAATTCTGCTTAAAGATGGCTAAAAGTATTAAAAAATGCATTGTCATCGTGTTCTGAGCTATTCTAAAATTTCAAATGTCTAGCTAGTCGGGAAGTTAGTTAAAAATCGATTGCAAAATTTGTACTTAACAAACACACAAATACACAAGAAAGTAAGTTAATAAAAACATGGTAATTATTATCTAATGTGAACATTAAATTTTAAAAAATTGTCTACAAACCTGATCCGGATTATCCGGAGATCCGGATCAACAAGGGTCGGATAAACGAGGTTTTACTGTACTTCCATTCTCGGAAAGTCTTTATCAGGCTGTAAATTGATATTTAAATGCATTACTTCTCCAAAGTGCAAATGACTGCATCAATGCTTTTCCTTCAAGTACATTGACTCATCAATCATATCCGCTAGCTACTTTGAAGGTATTGATTGAATTTAATACCTTTTACCAAACATATAAGGTTGCCTTTAGGCTGCTGTGTTTTAACGCTGTTGGATTCGTTCACCTCACTGTTAACCTATGGAAAAAATGTGTCTACTATTGACAGCTTCAAAAATGCTGATAATCCAATAAAAATGGTATTTTCAGATAGCCTGGACTTTTCTGCACCTTGCAACACGATTCGTTTTATAAATTTCGTCCAATTTAGGAGCGTTTAAAACACATTAGACCAGATTATTTACCCGAATAATTTAAATTTTAAAATATTATTTGCATTTAAAAAAATGAAAAATTTCCCAAAGTGTAAAAATTCTCTCTGTATGACGGAGCATAATTTTTTATTTAAACTTTCAATCTAAGTCGGCAGGCAATCCTTGGACACATTTTCTCCATAGGTTAACACATTCCATTTATTAACACTGAGGTGAGCGAATCCTATAGGGTTAGTACACAGCAGCCTTAAGTCAGTTCTTAAATACCGAGCCCCAGCCCGTCTTACCCTTACTAACCATAGCGTGCAACCGTTTCCCCGTATCAATATGACTGTATGGAAATGCCCTTGAACCTTATCACGCTATGAATACCATTTGACGAATGTTCGTCCCCTATTACTATGGTTTTTGTATCCGTTCGTCATGCTTCGTTAGTCGTCAGTCATTCCCGCAACGAGAGACGAAGGAAATAACTTTCGCTTTCTGTTTGGGGCGGAAGCTTTCGGGTGTCAACGTCGGTCTGCTTCGATTATGCGTTGGATGCAGAGCTCACAATGGGCATTATGGGAGACACGTAACTGCGGCCTACTCGACAACCTTGTCAGCTGCGATGTGGGTCGTCCCTGTTTTAACCCTCGGAATGCTATTAACTTCCTTTCTACTTGGAACAATTTGCGGCCGGAAAAATGTCTGTTTTGATTGCGTTGCACGGGTTAAACACCATATTTAGGTATTAGCTGAAGCCTCCTCGATTGAGCTTTTGTTGACAAAGTAATTGAAATTGGCAATTATTGCAATTTAAACCTTTTTGGTATTACAGCTGGAGACGCGTATGAGAAAAAGCTTTGAACGGCGTTGAAGTGGTTCCTTTGACACATCATTAGACTGATAGGTTCATTGAAAATCAGTTGCCGGCTCGGATAAGTCATATATCATAAATTTGATGCTCCTTAAAGTAAAACATGGGGCCTTTTGAAATCCGTTGCTGCCAAATGAAGTCGCCATTTTGCGCTGATGCTTTTAGACGCATACTTCTTTTCTTATAAATTTTGCTCTTTTTTTGTCTCTGTAAAATGAATCATATTTAGAAATATTTTGAAGCTCTTTGGAGGGGAAAATTTAAAATTACACTTTTCTCCATAATCTCAAATTTGAATTATCATTAATTATATTCCCAAAATTTTTATTGCAGTATTCTCGTCACCAAATGAAGTCTTCATTTTGTGCTTATTCTTAAAAAAGCGTTCTTTTGCTTTTGGGTTTTTCTGTGCATTGTAAAAACGAAATGCTGCTGGAGATTAACCTTTAAATGGTAATATCCGTCTCTCGGACGGGTAGAGTTCATACTTTTCCCGCAAGGGTGCGTAATAATTGATTTGAAACCTTCATGTTCGAGCTATGCTTCAGTTATTCCTTCACTTTGGTTGTGTTTGTTTATATGTTTAATGTATTTATTTTTTGTATATTTAATATATTTATTTCGAACTGCCAAGAAGTGTACTTCATAGGAGTTACCGCGTGTGAAGATGAAACTCTCGTACCATTTACTGGTAGATGCCCTTTTTCGTATATGCCTAGAAAAATAAACAAAGTTATATTAAAATTAAAACCAAGTGTAAATATTTTTTATAAATCAATAATACCTCAAATACGGAGCTAAAATTAAATGAAAATCGGAAAATTACATAAGTAACGAAATCCAACTTAATCTCATGGACGGGTGTGTGGGTCAAGCTAATAGGACGGTGTTAAGCTAAAGCTTTTAAGGGGAAACTATTATGTTATGTCTAACAAAGAAATGGATGCATTTTACGACTGTATTCCATCCCATCTTATCACTCTTTCTGTAAAAAATAGAAAGAAAGAATTCGTGCCTTTTGAGGGTTTAAGTGGCTTTTTTGGAAAAATGAAAGGAAAGCGAAGAGTGTAAACTGATTCTTAAAACCGGTGGATTGATTCTTTAAAGCGAAAACTTTAACATGGAAATGATACATTTGTTTTTGTTCTTGCGATATTGATTCTTATAAACGGTCGATTCTTATAACCACTGATCACTATAAGCGGTGGTTGCTGTATATATCAGAAGCGTTGCGTTACGTTACCACGTTAGTTCTAAGATTGTTGATATGACCTTGACATATCACGTGGTCAATGAATTTAGCTCTGTGATTGGGTTAAATTTGACGATACGTAATGCTTCGTATTCAGACGTGGACAGGCCTTATCATTTTCACAGGCTTGTATACTTAACTGAGCATAAAATTTTCTTACGTTTTCAGCAGTTTCAGTGAAAATGTCATTATTTACATTTTTAATACACATGTGTGCTCATGGAAGCTCTTTTCCAAAGCGTCATGTCTCTTGCGTTAAGATTTACTCTTTGTTGATAAGTAACAAATTATGATGCCGTTTGGATATGACTTTCGACTCATTTGGGCTTTTACATCTTGCACACGCCTGAAAAAAACATATTACAATCAGTAAAGTTTCCCAATTAAACGCAAGAATGCTTCCTCAATTATGCACTCTGTTTCGAGAAATGGTTGCCACTTCGTCCTTTGAAATGTTATGGCTTTAAAACAATGATAGTACACACAAACAACTTTCCCTTACAAAAGGTGTAATACAATAAGCCTTTCCACTTCACTGCATTTCTCCATCTGATCGTTTATGATCTCATAGGGACGTCTCTGTCGGTGGTTTTTCCTGAAGAGATTAAAAAATAATTTAGGGCTTCATTGTACTAAACCTATGGAATTTGTTCACCCCAATGTTAACCTACGGAGAAAATGCATCTGCTATTTACAGCTACGAGGGTAGGCTGAAACGTAATGCACACATGCTTGTAGAGCGCGAGCAAAAAGAAATAGCGAGATCGGGCAAAAATAACATTAAAGTACAATTCTTAAGCTTCAAAATCATATATTTATTTTTCAACATAGTCACCGTTAAGGCTAACACATTTCTCCCAACGTGTAACAAGTTTTCTCATTCCGTCACTGAAAAATTCTTCCGACTTTTCTCGAATCCACGACTTGACAGCTGCCTTCACCCTTCACCCTTCACCACATCGTCCGAGGTCTAATGATTACCCTTTAGGTCTCTCTTGAGTAGAGGAAAAGAAATAAAAATTGCAAGGCGCAAGATCGGGGGAATAAGGAGGGTGTGGAATCGGTTCAAACTTCAGGTTTCGCAGAGCCTCTCCAGTCCGACGCTGTTCTCGCTTGTGAGACGGCGTGGTACCCATCAAGCACAGATTTTACGGTATCCCAATCGTTCTATAATGAAGCAGACACATTCCTTGGATACTCTCTTATGGTTTGCGATACGCTTTTGAGTGATTCACCTGTCATTTTGAATCAAATCGTCGACGAGTTTGCGATGTTCATCGTCTGTGGCAGTGATCGGGCGTCCGTTGCGTGTTTCATCAACAATTATGGCTTTTCCAGGCTCGAAACCACGAAATTTTACTACCCATCGATTTACAGTACCCCTATCAAAACCATTGTCTCCTTAAACAGCCTTTAAACGACGATGAAACTCAGTAGGACTCAATTTTTCAGCTGTTAAAAATTCGATAACAGCGCACTGTATAACTCGCCGTTCACATAGCACTAGAACACGTCTCCATACTACCGCTTTTTAAAATACACAGGATGAACACAACGATTTCAAACCTGCGCATGCGTATTGAGGAGGGATTTAACATTCAAATGCCACTTGGCGCTGTTTTGAAGGTCATTTCGTTCGCGCTTTACAAGCATGTGTGCATTACTTTTCAGCCTACCTGCGTACATAAATGCTGATAATCCAATAAAAATGGTATTTTCAGATAGCCTAAATTTTTCTGCACCTTGCAACAGGATTCCTATTTAAATCTTCAAACACCCAAGAATATTTACTCCAGGACAATCATATTTCAAAAAACTGAAAAGGCACATTAAAATTACAAGTAAAATGCTATAATTTAAGTTCCCACCAATTTTAATGTTTTCAACTGAACTACTTCTTTCATGTCATAGTTTTGAAAGTTCTAATTGGAATATTTTAACGCGGTTTGTTTTAAATGATTCGGAAGTGTTCAAATATTCTAAAAATGCAATCGATTTTTTTTGGAAGATTTAAAGGTGTTGACCATGCAAAATTAGCATGGATTAGCATGCTTAATCCATGCTAATTTTGTGTTAAACTAGGTGGCCCATGCAACCCTTTCGCACGCGATTAAAATACGATAATTTTATAGCGAGGTTGGTAGTTTGTACTAGAATGAAAGAAGAACCGGTTCATTTGTAGCAATTATTTATTTGTCAAATAACAATGGTGCGTAAGGATAATACAAAACCAATTGTAAAACGCCTTTGGCCACAATATTGGAGGTGTGGCATAAGACTGAACAGGGGAAAATGAGATATGTACACGTCAAAACACCTTTGTAGACAATATTAAAAGTTAAATATGACACAAACTCGTGGCAAATTTGATATTTACGTTACAAAACCTCTTTGTGCACACTATATGTCTGTCCCATTTCTACGCATCCGGGGAAAGAACTTTACGGCCAAAAGTCAATTTTTCACTTCGATTTTTAAACAAACAATTAACAATTCGTCAGAAGCGGAGAGTTTAATCTTTAAAATGGTACCTCATTTATCGATTTTGGTTAAGTATGAAGGGAGAGAAAGTGATCGTCACAAAAAATCACCTTCTAGAAATAATATGCGGTTTTTCTATGCAAAAAGAATAATGTACACCTATGCGGATGTTGCCAATAAATAAACTCATTAATGAAATCACAGAATGATAATAAAAGCAAAATATTTTTTAATTTAAATGTTCAGTGCGATTGATAATGGTAAAATAAAAAAACCTAGCGCGCGCCATCTAGGGGAATAAAAATTATTTATAATGCTTATACTTCGATTTTTAAACAAACAATAAGATGTGTAATATAAACAATGATGTGTAATATAGACAATACAGACAGTAAAAACTTTTTTGGTACAGTATAACATCTCTTGTTTATTTTTCGGTTTTCACAGTCCTACATAAACATCTATATTCGTAGAAAGCTTCAACTGAAAGTTATGTGATATAATATCATTTTACGTCCTTCAACAAATCCCAAATATCATTTATACGTATTTTTCAGGGATGAGTAAAGAGAAAAATTATTTTTTTTACATATTACCTGTTTTGACCTTTCAGCCGCGGATGATTTTCATATTTTTCATAAAATCGCGGGTCAAATTTATATATTGTATAGTTATATCGTAAGAAGATTTTTAATGCAATAAAAAAGCGGCGATAAAGGTTTTTTAAATGCACCGCACATTTCAAAGGATAAAAAAAACGAACAAATCAATTTACAGAAAAAAACTTTATATTTTCGAAAAGTACTAATAATCTAGTTTGTTGCCACTAGGTTTTGAATATTACACCACTCAGGTGGCATCCGTTATTGACGGTGCATTTCCGAAGCCATTCTCTAAAGTTTTCACTCACTCTATTGGTCATCTCTGGGGGAATGACCGCCACTTCCTTACGAACATTGGACTCAAGGACTCGTTTCACATTTTCAGGTGTTCTAATGTTCCAAGTAATATAACGACCGGTTGGTTTCCTTGGTAATGCAGACCCACTTGATCTCACGTTTAAAACCCATCGCAGGATTGTTTTCGATCAGGAACGACATGAATTGCATAGAGCCCGAAGCGTGACGTGAATTACCTCTATGTCGGAGTTACATAATCGTTGTTTTTAAAGAACGCCTCGGCAACGAAACCGTGATGTTCACCGGACCAACTAATGGTGTCTACTGACAACTTTAAAATCCACCCGAATTGTTGCTACCCCCCCCCACGCCATCCTACACTACAATTTTGCTGTTAACAGACTCTAGACCTGTTCTAACCGACTAAACTGAACGATAAATGTGGGAAAACGATACATGCGGGAAAATATCAAAGCAATATGATCGTCGGGACTGGGTGAGATGAACGACATATACGAGAAAATGATGATTCGGGGAACGATCGATCGAGATTCCACTGTATATACAGTTTAAAGGCCTGTTCACATTTCATTCGGAGCGTTGCGTTGCCACATTACGTTGCCTGGCTCAGAGGATGCTGATATGACCTGTGATTGGTTGGACGTGTCACGTGTTCAAAGAATTGAGCTCTATGATTGGTTAAAATGTTGAACGCTGACGCTACGTTACGCTCCGGATTCAGTGTGAAGAGGCTGTCTGGGAGGTCAGTTTAATTAGTTATGCTCAAAACGTCGAGCGATTGCGGCCGTTTAAAAAATGTGTTGAGGGTGCCACTTACCATCGACGTTTATTCTGATAAGTGCAAACAAAATTATAGAAGGGACAAAATACTGAAAAAATAGAAGTGAAAAGGAAGAATAAAGCTTTCCAGTTTTGTATCAATTAAGTTATAGGGATGTCCTAAGCCTCTCTGGGTATTGAATAATGAATCTCTGGGTAATGAATTCCTTTTTAATTATTGTAGTATCCAGAATATTGATAAACGGGGATAATACAATAATTAAAAAGGAATACTATTCCTGGGTATTATGAGAGTACTTTTAGTCAAGATATTAATTACATTCGTGGTGTATTTGAATTCAAATGAAATAAGAAATTCAAATTTATTATTTTGATGGGACATTAATTCATGTAATAAAGCCCAGAATATTGATAAACTTATATGCTAAATTGATTAAAAGGGAATACTGTCCATGAACGTTAAACAGTGCTTTCCTTTCGTTTATTTCCAAATACTTTTGCACACAGATATCATTTTTAATATAATTTTTTTCTCGGTTCAACTTAACTTTCATTTTTACGTTATTTATAGTTATATGTCTTTTCTCCGGCCCTGGTCAGCAATGCATAAATGACGCTCTGTTGCACGAATCATAATCAGTTATGTCCTAAAACCTATAAAAATATATACCACATTGTTTTCGTGTCTGTTACAATCAATCTTATTTTAGGTTGTGATGCTAGAGTATTGATATCCTCTTCGTCATTTTATCTTCATAATTTTTCCTGTCTACCTCACTGTTTTACCTCATATTTTTTCCTGCCAAGTTAGATTACTGTTCAACGTAGCTAAGTTACTCAGCGCCCCTTGCGACTCTATCATTTGCGGTAGTATAATAAGAAAAAAAATCTATTTTTTTATCGGTCTAATGGGAAAAAAACATATTTCGTCGCGACATAAGTTTTTAAATCAAAATTGCAAACGATGAGAGTATTAACTTATCTGATAGTTTACCAACCGCTGTTAAGAGGTCGTGGGAACGAGACTGTTATCAGTATTATGCCAAGATGGATGATTCACTTAAAAGAATCATCGATCTAGATGTATACTTATCAATAACATACGCATGAATACCAACATGAATGTTTATTATGATATATAGTGTCTCTCACAGGTGATCGGACTTAAATCCTTTATAAAGATATTCCGATTGATAAATTAACTCATCGCGTGCCAGGAGAATTTCAGGAAAATTCCCGTCGGAGCCAGGAAAACATTTTTTTTTTAAATATGAACATTAAAATAGCATTGCACAGTCATAGTAAAAATATTTGTTTGTCGAGTATTTTAAATTTTTTATTGTCATACAAATTTGAATGACGCGGACGTGCTAGTATACAGATGTGCAACTGAATTCGAGCCTTTCTGGAAATTTAGAGAGGTGACCTGCTAAACATTCAAAACGATTTACCGAAAACTCGGAAAAGGTGTTTCCACTTTCACAAAGAACCGATGCAACTGGCAAAAAATTGTGCAGAAAATATGTTCAATGCTAAGAAAAGTTTAGATTTCAAAAGCGTCAAAACAGTACCACTTTAAACAATCTTGAACATCAAATTAAGGATTGGATAATATGTCGCAAACACTAGTCAAGTTGGGAACAGCTTTGTCAGACGCACCTCCGTTGGCGAAAAGTTGACGTCAAGAATTTTTTTTGCGCCAACGCACCTCCGTGCGCAAACTTTTCCCAATTCCGCACACCTGGTAGTCTTAAAGTGCTAAATGTAAACAAAAAAATTAAAAGCTACCAAGAAATAACAAATAAGTTGAAAATAAACTTACTGCTGGCTGTATTAAACTTTCAAAAATATTACAGAAATCCCCACCGGTTATTTGTAGCCGTAAACGCAAATTCTCCACACACAAACATATTACACACCTGTTTCCCATAAAATACAAATTAAACAACAACCTCAATTCAATCATGTCACTCATTTTCCCTTAAACCACACTCTAGAAGACACAAAACAACATTTCCCTTGAAAGGGTGAAAATTCATGAAACTAATTTCGGGAAAAGGAAACTACCGTTGGCTGTATTAAACTTCCAAAAACATTACAGAAATCACCAGCTAACCTCAGTTAGCAAATAAATTTCCTACATTACAAAATAGAAATAATGCATGCGCGAAAAAAACCACAACAGAAATAGCAAAAATTAACAAGCAAAATACAAAACATACTCAACTCTGCGCTAATGTTAAAAAATTAAGAAAACAATCAAAATTATAAATCTCATTATTTATTATTAAATTTAAATTCTCAATCTAATTACTGCCACAACCGCACACGACTACATCTGCAAAATAAAAAATAAATAAATAAAATCTCGCCAAAATCGCATGGTTACCACGCCGTACACAAAATCGCCAAACTTGGCAGGGAGGTGCGTCTGACAAAGGTGTACCTCAAGTTGGAAGTATGTGACGGAAAATTACGTCTGAAACGCTTAGAGGATTAATAGAGTTTGTTTATATATTGTCGTATGCGTATTCGTATTGTCCACCATCCATAGTGAGACGCAATAAGAAATATTTTGGGCTTGCATTGCTGGAACAGGAAGGTAAAATATGGGATGTGGAAACTGAAGGATTCATTCACTCTCGAAGATGCAAATCCGTATCATCTATCGTATAATCCAGCACAATCGATTGTAAAAGATCTATTACTCTGAAAGATCTCTTAATTGGATCTAAAATATTTATAGTATGTATTTAACCTTCGAAATAAAAATGTGCTTCTTCCTGTTTGAGGAATTCCGTACTCCAGAGCTTCCCTCATTGACGTTCAAACCTACTTAATTTCCGTGTATAGGTTTACAGGAGGAATAAACAATATGTATAACAATGAAGTGTTCAATGAAATTAATCTTTTACTGAATCCTTTGTTGAAACGTTGAAAAGTAAAAGTCTCTAATTTAAAACAATGGTTTATGCTTTCAATTGTTTGTTTATTGTTAATTTAATCTCATTGTTTGTGGTGATAAGCATCTCAAAATGCTATAAGCAATGCCATACATTGGAGAATATCAAATGTTACGTAATATTTCGTTATACCCACGAATACAAAATCCTTTTCAACGATAAACCCTGCAGAATATGCCCAGTAATGTTCTTAGGATCATGTTTATTTCCAGCATTATCAATAGTACTTCTAGTTTCAACTTCAGAAGCACGTTGTTTCGTGAATCATAGTTTCTGCAGTAGAAAAGTGAGGAAACTCGATTATAACAAAGGAAGAGAGTCTATCTACAAACACGTGACAAGAGTTGGAAACATTCACCGTTCTCTGAAAGCTGTTACCCCTGGGTTGCCTGGAAGCATCGAAACACAGACAGTTGTTTCTAAAATGGTTGACAGTGTTTCTAGTTCTCAGTCAATATCAATAGAATTAAAGTCTGCATTTTTTGACGGAGAAAGGCACGACATTAAGTTAGAAAATAAATTACCGCAATTAAAACCAAATCCAAGTAACAGGACCTCGTTTAAATCCATCTCCCCAAAATATATCAGGCAGAAAAGAATCAGGCTCAAGGAACGCAAAAGAAAACACCCAAGCCGTGCAGACAAAGGAAGTGTTCATTTGAATGTAAAAAACGCAATTTATAGTCGTTCTCCAGGCCAACTGCATCACGTTTCCATTTCAAAAACAACTCAAAAGTATTCCTCTGTCAAAGGACCTGATAGCGAAAGGACATTTAGTCACATTGTATTCAAACCGCAGTATAAGAAAAGAGGTTCTTTGAAAAAGATATCGCATTTGCGTAAAGGAGCACGTGCAATTCTAGATACAAACAATGGGAACTTTAATAAGCTACGTACAGCGTCTGCGAAAGGAAATTTCACCCGAAGAAATAAATCCGCCCGCGATTTGAAAGCTGGTAATGCAAAGAAAATTAATACCACATTTAGAAAACAAAACTTAACACAAAATGGGTTCTTTGATACTTCCCAAGAAAATGGAACCTCGCCAGTTGAGTATCAAACGAAGTATTATCTACGATTTAATGAAACTAATGGCCCGAAAAGAGAAAATTATGGCTATCAAACTAAAGTAAACGACATAAATCCAGTCTTCCTTCAGAATTTACTTCCTACAAGTACAAAACCGTATGAACTTCCAGTAGAAGAAAATGACCATTATATTGATAATGTAGAAAAGCATAAATATACTGTAAATACTCCTTTAGCGACACTTCTTACTTCAGCAGAAGATAAGAAAATATCCTTACCCCCATGGATTTCTGGAAGTGTCGTAGAAAATCCAGAAAACAATTTAAAAGAAAATATATATCCTACTAACAGTATCTATCTATCAACAACGCTGGAGGAAACAGCATTTATGAATGGAGAGGATATGGATATGACGACAAAACCGTTTCAAAGATATTCTGTACCTGAAGATATGATTGCTCGAAGAAATTTTCTACCGTTTGTAAATGCAGACGGAACCAATGCATCACTATTTCGCACAAATTCGCTTGAAAGTACGCAGTCGTTAAGTGTAACAGACTTTTCAACAGATCGGAGAACATTTGCGAACAATATCTTAGCGACACTGCTTAGTTCAGCAAAAGATAAGAAAATATCCTTACCTCCATGGATGTCTGGAGGTGACGTAGAACATCCAAAGAATAATTTTAAAGAAAATGTTTATCCTACTAACAGTATCTATTCACCAACAACGCTGAAAGAAACAGCATTTGTACATGAGGACGGTATGAAAGAGACGACAAAATCGTTTCAAAAATATTCTGTACCTGAGGAAAAGATTGCTCTGAAAGATTTTCTACCGTTTGTAAATACTGGCGAAACCAACCTTCCAGTATTTAGTACAAATTCGCTTGAAAGTATGCAGTCGCCAAGTGTAACAGACTTTTCAACATCTCGGAGTATATTTGCGAATAATATCAAAGAAGTAGAATATCCAATAGTCCCTCAGGATTTACTTATGAAAGAGTTAGTCTCAACTTCATCTTCGACCGTTTATCCTGTTATACCTTTATTTCCAAACGTAAATGATTTAGAAAATTCTACCGACAAAAATAAAATACAATATAGCAAAGATGCAGATGTATCAGAGAATTTAAAATTCCCTCATTTGACCACAGGGACGTCAATTTCGTATGAAGATGTTACGGATTTACACAAGATGAATATAAGAACATATTTCGCACTGTATCAAAAAGAAGACTCCAAGACAAAAAGGGAATATCAAACCACCATGAGGACATATTCTGGAGCACTTGATACTTGGGATAGATTTAAAAGTAACCTACAGAAACACTTAGATTCCCGGACTGGAGCAAATATATCTGTAAAATACCTAAATGAAGGGAAAAAACTGGAAGATCCGAAGACAGAAACCTTGTTTCTCAATAACGCAAAGTTAGACGAGACAAAGCCAGAATATTTTAAATCTGAAAACATCCGTCCCGTAGTCAAATCAGACCAAAAACATTACCATCCTGTCAGGGAAGCTATTAATTTAAACAGTGCGATACCGTCGAAAATTCAAAAGTTCCTGGCTTCATTGAAGAAGTTGCTAGTTTACTCAAAAGCAAAGTTTCTGAAGTTACCACAAAGCGGTATAAAGGAGACCAATATTTCATCCAAGTATAACATTTCGGGAGATGATTTTAAAACTGTTGGTAAGTCTGCCGTCAACCAAAAAGAGATACAGTACAAATTAAAACCTGGTATTGATGGGAAATTACTCGTGGAACAAAAAGCAATTGATACTATCATTCACGGTACTGATGATACAAGCACCCCAAATCCTAATCATGAAGGACTCAAAAACCAAGGAAATTATGAAACTGCAGAAACTGATACTATTATGAAAGCCATATTTGGGACTCTTGGTCTCGCATTCATATGTTTTCTAACGGCGTCAATATATTTTACAGCAATCAAATACACCAATAACAATAACTCTGCGAAATCCAGCTTACCACCTCAGCAAAACCAAGAAAATGTCGAACAGTTGTCTGGCGTTCCAGAAACTCTTCCACCTAAGGAAGATGTTCCCGACCCAGGCTTTTACGATCGCTTGATAGAGAACAAACATCAGCTGAGGAAATCTCTTGAGACTGTTTTAAAAAATTTCAAGCCCTGTTCGAAAGATTATCTCGAAGACTGTTATTCTTCTCTGGAACATCTAAGAAAAATTCGAAATGCGATGTCTGGAATAATTAAGTGATGACGGATTTGCTCTCGATATCTCTTCGCCGTGTTTTTTCAACTTCTTATCAAAAGACTTTCTTTCAGTACATATGTATTTTTAGAAATAAAATAGATAAGATTTTCCACTGAATTCTTTTTTGTAAGAATAATTAAGGTAGCAGATTTCTAAATCTTGCATTTTTAAATCTTTTTTATTACATTGCTAGTTTCTGTTTCAGTGTTTGAACAACAAGATTTTAAAATTAAAAATACCCTTTAACATTCGATATTTTATATTTTTATTTACAAATTTGAAAAAAGGAACTAGAAATCGATAAATTTTAAAAATTGACGTAACTTGCTAATTAATTTAGCGGAAGGAAATAACATACTGAGAAAGACTGAAAACAAGCTCAATATCTATATATTGCTAAGCCGACTTTTTGGGCAATCCGTGAGAGAAAACTAATGCATCAATTTACTTCATTTTGGTCTTAAACGAAAGCTTGTAATCTGTAGATTTGTCAAATTTGGTTATTGTAACCGCAATTTCTATTAATTAGCGATAATTTAGAATTAAAAATTGATTTCTGCGCATGCTCAGTGACATGTTGTAATCATAAACACATTTAATTCGAAGTCTTTCTAGATCTCTCTCTGCCATTTTCATTTTTATGATAATTATGTTTGTGAAATATAAGATTAAACCTCGTGGAAATTGTTTATTTCGTGCTGTTTAATTAGCGATAATTTACAATTAAAAAATTGTTTTTCGCGCATGCTCAGTGACATTTTTAAATCAGGCTTTAGATTCTCACTAAACAAGATGCCGCTTAAACACATTAATTTGTTTCTGCAAATTATTATGATTTTCAACATTTGGCAATGATGTGTTGAGTGTAATTTGTGTATTAGTACACTAATTTACTATCTAGCCGTCATGTTTTGACGGATATCAACTAGTCTTATTTTAAAATCAATCGATGTTTTAAAACAATTCGTGTGTAGGCAGGATATGGGCACGTTCAATCCGTAGACCAGAAACTCATTGTATGAGGTCAGAGAGGGTAGGTGAAGGTACGATACCCCCAGATGTATATTGGATTCAGTTCTAATTCATATGTTGTTGTTTTTTATTTTCCATTTAATTGATAGCTCTTTTGGTTGGTTTGTTGGGTCGTTGGGAACGCGACAGTTACCTTTTGCTATATGAGGGCTTATTAGACCGGGGCCTAAAGTTTAAAGCCCATTCCGATCAGCTTCAAACACCTATACCAACGGTGACCATGTTTTGTGGTATTTTAAATTTCAGTATTTTATAAAAACAATTTAAATTTTTTTTAAATGAAATTTTACAATTTTGAAGTATGGGGTTTGAGGCAGAATGCTGTATTTCTCTTATTACCATGTTTTTATTAACTTGCTTTCTGGTTTGTTTGTGCGTTTGTCCCTTACAAATCTTGCAATCGATTTTTAGCTAACTTCCCGACTAGCTACACATTTGAAACTTTTAGAATAGCTCAGAACACGATGACAATGCATGTTTTTAATACTTTTAGCCATCTTTAAGCAGAATTAAATTTATTTTGAGATATTTTCAGTTAATTTTGTTTTGTAGACTGGTGCAGCCATCTATCGGCCGGAACGGGAACAAAAGTTAAATGCAAGTTAACTTCCAATTAACTTTATTTTCTTTCAAGTTTATGGGATAATTCATCAAAAAATTTTTAAAAAGTATTTACTAATACATAGAATTGTCAAGTTTATATGATTCAATAGAAAATTTAAAAACATGGTATATAAAAAGTTCTTTTTATCTTGTAATTATTTTAAATGAAATTTTGCAATTTTGAAGTTTGGGGTTTGGGAAGAATGCTGTATTTCTCTTATTTACGTAAACTTTACAATTTTTCTTCTTTATATATGTTTATACTAGCTGAAAACCCGTACTTCGCTACGGAGTATATTCAAATTAAATACAACGGTCAATGTATGCAATTAGTGCCAATATATATATATATATATATATATTTATAAAGAAATCGTAACGGATATTTTTATAGATAAAATAATGTAGAAGAAAATATTCAAATTAAATCTAATAGAACATACTAAAGAATATAGTACAGTTAATATAGTACAGTTTGAGGAGCATTTCTTTTACTGTATTTAAATTTTTTTTGAATAATGTCGAATCGTCTGTCGCATTTGCAAGGAAAAAAAAAACATTTTTTTGTCAGTTTATTTCGTTGTCATGCACGTGACGCAAAAGTAATTTAAAGTATCACGGAAAGAAAAGAAACCACGTGATCAGCATTTAATAAAGAAATTCTAAAAAATAATCTTTAAAAATTCACTCAAAATCAGAAAATGGAGGTAAAGATTCGAAAATTATTTTATTTAAAAGGACTTTTTAGGATCTTTCTCGTGATGTAATTTTTATAACCCTCCAATTATTATTTTAAATGCAAACTTTAAAGAATGTTTCAAAAACAACATAAAAATTTCATGTTAAAAAATCGAAGAAGAATTTTTCAAAAATCTCTCTTAGTGCAACCCTACACTATAAGAAGAATCGCCATGCAAAATTTCAGCCCTTTAGGTCCAGCGGTTTGGTCTGTGCGTTGTATGTCAGTCAATCAGTCAGTTACGGAACTGTTTTATATATATAGATTATATAAAAATCATTATGCAAATAAAAACTATGGAAAATTTTGAAAATTTATTTCAAAACAATTTAAATTTGAAAATTTAAAGCATGTTTAGTTTTTAATATGTCTGCTGTAGCTATACTCTGTATACATATTTTTTTCCAGTCTTTTCATAGGTAAGGTTTATTGTGATCTATCTGAAGTATTTATTAAAAATTCATTCAAAAAAATTTAAATCACTTTAAAGAGTAAAAAAATCATTTTCTTAGAGAAATTTTTGCTTCACGGAAAATATTCAGAATTTTTGCTCTATAGGAATAATTCTAAAAATAGACAAAATAGAACTATACGTAATTTCATAGCGGTACATTGCAAGGGATTTTAGATATACAGGTAGCCCTCCTACAGCACGACATCTTACAACACGGTTTCTCTCTAACACGGTAGAATAAATTGCGGGAACCCTCTTATAACACTGCAGCCTGTAACACGGTTTCGCTCTAACACGATTAAAAAATTGCGAAAACCTTTGTACAACACGTACTTCTACAGCACTAGATATCATGATTTTTGTTTAACACATTTAAAAACTAAATAACCTTAAAATAATGACGGGAAGGAACAATAAACTGTAGTGGCTTTACATGAAAATGTATAAACAAATTAAAATTTATTCATTTATAACTATAAAATTGTAAGAAGGCCTAAGCTTAGCTGAAAATCTTGAAACATTTTTCCTGAATGCAAACCAGCAAACAAACCAAAATTACAGATTTTTCAAAGGGGATAGAAGGTGCAAAAAATCTAAATGAAGAAAAAGGTTCTGAAAGTGAAGGTGACATCGTTCAACCGAAAACATGTTCTCGTTTGATTGTATTGAGCAGTGACGAGGAAGAAATTTATTAAATTAAGGTCGCATTGAATGAAAATAATATTTTTTGTTTCTTTTCGTTTTGTGTTATACATACATTTATATTTTGAATAAAAATTAAGTTTCTTATAATGGAATTTAAAAAAAAATTGCTTTCAATAAGTTTTCGGAACGTAACCACCTTTTTTGTACTGTCTCTGGGTTTCATATAACACGGTTTCACACAACACGGCATTTTCTAGGAACCTATCTACCGTGTTATAGGAGGGTCACCTGTATATACTTTTCAAGATGGCAAGTAATAAAAAATCCCCTTTTCAGTATTAACCGACCTTAAGTACTGATGTACAGAAGGGTGCGCTGATAGCAAGTACAGCATAAAAAGCTGTATCTAGCAATGATATATCTCCATAGCAACATGCGGTTTGTGTTATTTGATTCTTAAGCCTGTTTAATATGCTTTTAACCAAATAAAGTAAAAGTGACACTTTTTAGGATATCAGGTCCCCTATTAGTTTATAAAAGAAATATAAAATAAGATTCTTAATATGTTTTTATAGAAATAAACATGATAAATATTCAAAGCATCAGTTATTTTCTGGGGTAAAAGAATTTGAACATTTTAAAGTAGGGATTCTCAACTTTTTCACGTTGGCTGCACCCTTGGGAAGGATACTAGAATTTAGAACTTGGTGTACCCTTGATAGAATTTTAGTTGTTGTTTTTCATTTTTTTCCATTTTTTAAATATTAAATCAAAATGGAACATACAGAGTGTTTTTTATTAAACTGACACTACTCAGATCCTTCTGTAGCGCGATCTATCAGCCGGAATTCTACCAGAATTGACAGAGGTATTAAGGACTACATGGGAAAGAGTTTACGTGAAAAAGAAAATAAAATTGGTTCTAAAAGTCGCCGATAGGGGAAGATATGGCGCTGTTGTTGTCGGCGCACCCGACAATTTGCATAAAACTCTATTAAAACATCAAAATGCAAATTCCTGACTACGTATACGTAGAAGTGATTTTGCATTTTGATGTTTTTCTTGCGTTTTGTCCAAATTCTCGGGTGCGCCGAGAACAACAGCACCATATCTTCCCCTATCGGCGACTTTGAAACTTTTTTTTCACGGAAACTCTTTCCCATGTCGTCCTTTATCAATTTTGGTGGAATTCGAGCTGATAGATCGAGTTGTAGATATCTCTGAGTAGTGTGTTTAATAAAAAACACCCTGTAAATCAGGTACCTGTTAAATTTAAGTTCAAATAAATACTAACACCATTGCCGATTTTATTGATTTATTGAAAGATCTAAGCAAAAACATGAGACTAAAATCTATTAATACATTTTCACAAATAGCCGTGAAACCCATTATAGTATTACACTAGGACTAAAATGGAAATCACCAAAAACCGTTTGTGAAACTTGCGATGGATGTTTGGAGCACAAATGTTTAATAACAGGCCAAACAGTGTGCGCGGGAGAGTAGCTAATTCATCCTCAATAGCAAATGTATCGAACAGTGTCACCATCTGTAGGGCATGAGAGTAACTAATTCAACTTCATATTTATTTAAAGTGGGCCTTTTTAATATTTTACATGCACATTGCATATATGGACATTTTATCAAATTTAGAAGACCGTTGCATTTGTTAAACTGTAATTAGAAAAATATTGAGGGGAAATATTCCCTGCAACTAACTACATAGGGATCGAAAATCCATGAGGTCAGCTGATATCACTTTATGGCTGCTGTGTACTAACTCTATTGGATTCGCTCACCTCAATGCAGGGCCTTTTTATCGTATGGGCAAATCGGGACTTTGTCCAGGGCTAGGGTATGCTAGGGGGCCCCCAAACCCCCTTGGTGTATGCACCTAGTACTTCTAATAGCATGTATAGCCCATGGATAGTTCTTATTTTTATAAATTTTCGGTAATGGGGGCCCCCAAATAGCATATGCCCAGGGGCCCCCAGCGTTTATAATCGGGCCCTGCCTCAGTGTTGACCTATGGAGAAAATGTGTCTACTGTAGACAGCTACATAAATGCTGATAATCCAATAAAATTGGTATTTTCAGATAGCCTAAACTTTTCTGCACCTTGAAACACGATTCATTTTATAAATTTCATGTACAAAAGGAATTTAGAAGCGTTTCAGACACACTATATCAGATATTTTCTTCGAATAATTTAGATTTTAAAATATTTGCATTTAAAAAAAAGAATTCAGGTAGTCTCTTCTAGCGAAACTACCGCGGGTTATTAACGTAGGATTTCTTATCGTTGCTTTCCTCTTTCTCTTTTTTTAACGCATTTTGGTACTTTTCTGTTTAACTGTTTACTCCTACTGCGTTTGGCGCGCTGCCAAAATTATAACTCGCGACGCAGGACGGATTCTGATTTTTTTTCTTTCCGGAGGACAGTTATTGAGGAACGTAATCCGACATTAAAAAACGAAAAATACCCCAAGATGTCAAATTTCTTTCTCTATTACGGAGTACGATTGTTTTTAATCTTTCAATCCAAGTCGGCAATCCTTGGACATATTTTCTCCATGGGTTAACATTGATGTGAGCGAATCCAATAGTGTTAGTACACACCAGCTTTAAATAACAACGAAGAAAACTATTGTTACGGTTGTATTCAATAATTTAAAAAATTATAAGTAAACTATCTGAAAACCCGCACTTCGCTACGGATTACATTGAAGTTAAATACAACGGTCAATATATCCAATTAATACCAAAATAAATAAATATATATATATATAATAAATAAGACGATCAATGTATACAATTGATGTAAAAACAATTACATATTTATAAAAAAATCGTGAGGGATATTTTTACAGACAAAATAATGTAGAAGAAAATATTCAAATTAAATCTAATAGGACATACTAAAGAATATAGTACAGTTAATATAGTACAGTTCGAAGAACATATCTTTTACTGTATTTTAATATTTTTTCGGATAATGTCCAATCGTCTGCCGCATTAGCAAGAAAAAAAATATATTTTTTTGTCTATTACGTTGTTATTTACTTGAAGATAAATTTATTTAAAGTACCAGAAAAAGAAACCACGTGATCAGCATTTAATAAATTAAATTAAAAAAATTAGTCTTTGAAAATTCACAAAAAATCAGAAATTAGAGGTAAAGATTCGTAAAAGGTTTAATTTTAAAGCAATTTTTATTATCTTTCTCGTGATATAAATTTCTAACCCTCAAATTATTATTTAAAATGCAAACTTAAAAATAAAGTTACTTAAGCAGCTTAAAAATTTAATTTTAAAAAATCTAAGAAGAATTTTTCAAAAATCTTTCTTAATGCACCCCCAACACTATAAGAAGAATCGAAGTGCAAAATTTCAGCCCTTTAGGTCCAGCGGTTTGGTTTGTTCGTCAGTCAGTCAGTCAGTCAGTGTGTCAGTCAGTTACGGAACTGTTTTATATATATATCGACAATTCTTATAGAATAAAAATTTAAAAATATGTATATTTCAGAAAAAAATAAGAGACTGAAATTTTTGAGAATTCAGATTTTGTTGCCGTTTTGCTAATTTTACCTTAAAAGCTTCCCAGGAAAGTCACGCATATGTGCAACGCGTACAACAGTTTGAGAACCTACAATTTAGTATACTGGCAATGAATAAAACTATTTTTGCTTTGCCTCCACTGTATGATAGAGGAAATGTTTTGCACACCACAACCAAAATCATAGGCATATCTATAAATTTTTACCCACAAGCATTGAAATTCTTCTTTCCTTTCGATATTGTCGGGTAGCTGAAATTTTAAACGACTAAGAAAACTGATCTGAAAATCGACGTAAACCAACAGAATTCCATCGATTGTGTTCAGTAAAAAAATATTCGAAGCGAATGTAATGTAATGCGGCATAGTTCCGAATGCTATTTTCAAAAGAAATGGTCTCCCTTTAATATTTTGGCTTTTTTTGTGTTTTTTTAAACAAGTATTTTCAGTTTTAAAGGGACAAGGTATCTTCAACTTCGATTTTTTTTTAAATTTTCAATGTTTAACTCTATATACAGAATGAAAATAATTAATATTCTTTTTTGCATTATTAAAGACCCTTAGAATCCAAAATAAGGATTTTTTGGCGGAATAATGTCCGTTTTTCAAAACTTCTTTCAAAAATGCTAGCATCTTTCGAAAGGCTCCGTGTGTATTCCCATATCCAAAAAAAATTTGAAGTTTTTAAAACTTCAAATTTTTTAATATTAGTTTACCGTATCAATATAAATATAATTGTGCACTGATTTTTTAACGTAGGATTACGTTCCTCCATAACAGTCCTCCGGAAAGCAAATTTTCAGACGTAAAACCGTCCGTCCGTAATCGCGAGTTATAATTTTGGCAGCGTGCCAAATCCAGTCTGTATCGCTTGGACAAGCAGTAAACAGTTAAACAGAAAAGTACCAAAATGCGTCCAAATTTTGACATACATATATGTATATATACATACTTACATATATATAGATATATATATACATAACACATACCTACAAAAGAGGTAAGCAACGATAAGTAATCCTACGTTAATAACCCGCGGTAGTTTCGTTAGAAGAGACTACCTGAATTTTTTTTCTTTTTTTTTTAAGCATTAATCTAAAGCCATAGATAATTTTTTTCTTCAATCTGCCTGTTATTTTTTTATGTTTTAACTTCATTTTGTGGTCTATAAATTTGAAAAATATTTTTGGTTTCAAAGAATGATGCACAGTTTTGTGACAAACACTTTCGTCAACAATCCCGCGAAATTCGGAAGAAATCAGAAGAAAATGAGTACGCATGGAGCATTTTGGAAAAGTCTACCATTTTTGAAGAATTTTTTGATAAATAGGCCTTATACTGTCCCTAAATACTTATTTGGGGATTCTAAGTGTCTTCAATGAAGTAAAAAAAGAATATTAAATATTCTCATTTTGTATATAGAGAAAAATATTGAAAATTAAAATAAAACGATGTTGAAAATCCCTTGTCCCCGTAAAGTAAACATTTGATAATAAAATTCATGACGAAATTTTAAAAAAATAATAATAATATGATTATTCTTTCTTTCAAACTCTAGCACTGTAATTTTTTTATAATGGAAATTGTGTAATGCGAATAAATTATGTCTTCTTTTTGGGGTAACCTTTTAAAATTATTGAATAAGTATTAGTACCAGTATAATGGCACATATATTGTAACACTTATTTCAAACGCAGGACTCTAATAGTTTGTTCACACTGAATCCGGATCGTTACGTAGTGTCAGCGTTAAAAATTCTAACAAATCACAGAGCTCAATTCGATGACTACGTGATATGTCAAACCAATCGCGAGTCATGTCCACAATCTCGGCGCCAACGTAGTAACGCAACGCAACGCTTCGATTGCAATGTGAAAAGGCCTTAAGATTTCATTTTCATCATAATACTTAAGGCATATTACTATATTTTTTTTTAATTGGTGAACTTGATAACGACAGAAACACAAATCGATCGGTGTGATTTCAATAGCACCTTGCAGCTAAGAATCATATTTCTATAAAGTTATTTTTTTTTCAATACCTGGTCCAAACAAACAAGCACTCATAAAGTCGCCAAATATGAGGGAAGGGGTTACCAGAAACAACTATTTATTGTCTAATTTGGCGAAAAAATATTCCACCTTTTCCTGAAAGTTAAAACCCGGCAAAATAACTGGTTTGGCCATTCTCGGGCTAAACTGGCACCGAAAAATCACATTTGTGATTATCCAAATAGAAATAAAGGAAAACGTTTGCATATACAACAACGCATTTCACATTTTGTTGCCGATTGTCGCAAAATGAAATCGCCATTTTGATCTGATGTTTATAAAAGTGTTCTTATTTTTTTTAGTATATTCTTAAATAATTTTTTTTGCAAAAACAAATACAATTTTTGACTTTATAAAGCTCATTGAAGAAGGAAATTTTAAAATATTTTCTATTCTACATTTTCAGATGATAATTATACCTCCAGTAAAGTTTATTTGCATAAATAGTTTGTCGAATAAATAGTTCTGTGGATAGACATTTTGATTACAGCTATGTGTTGGCATGCATGCAACGTATTAACTTAAGAAGAAAAATAAAAGAATTTGGTAGAAAAGGTAGAAATCGTCAAGTAACCAGCCAGGAAAGTTTTAACATCACTGTTTTGTTGAATGGCTTTGAAACAGCAACATAGCTATCATGTGGTGTGAGTTTTGGCGACATAAAACGAGATGGGAGCTCACAAGGCGTCCTGGTACATAGGAACTCTAGCTATGAATGTGATATCACTGCTGTCGTGACAATATACAACTCTAAGGTCTTTTTCACATTGTTTCTGGATCGTTGCGTAGCGTCAACAATAAAAATCTTAACCAATCACAAAGGTGAATAACTGATAACGTGATATGTCAAACCAATCGTTGGCCATGCCAGCAATATTGTTTCCAACGGAGAAATGCCACGAAACGCTCCAGATGCAGTGTGAACAACGTCTAAGTAATTTATCGAAAAGGCATTATTATTACTTACTGTTTTGATTTCCTAAACATATCAAAGACATTTCACGCATTAATTATCACTTTTTCTCTTTCTTTTCTTTACAGACAAATGGTATCGAGGCGAAAGAAGGTACGGCTAAAGAGGGTTCGGATGAAGAATCACCAGCTATTGTAAACCCTGGAGTGTTGTCGATGTGCGGACGTTGCTCTTTCCCATGGCTCGTGACTCTGTCTGTCGTACAGCTATCCATCTACTTAAACAAACTGTACCAGGACAGTGCTGCAGTGGGCAAGTACTTTGCCGACAGGGACTTCAACTACTGCATGGTGTCGGCCGCTTGTCTTTTCGTGCCTGCCCTTGTTTACATTATTTACATGGTAGCAGCGTATATCAAAGAACAAGAAGAGCCAGAAGCAATCGAAGTGGGCACCAGGGTAGTTCACGGACTGCTTCTGGTGCCGTGGCAGATCAAAGGGTGAGTTTCCTTTAAAGTGGTGTTTCAGTTCACATCACAGATCTGTCTATGCCAATGTTAAAACCAAGGGAAATTCTCCGCCAGAATTTTCCTAGTCACAGGTTAGGAAATGCATATTTTTTATAATTCTGTATTCTACATTTGAAAATAGATCTTTAAATACACTGCTGGCCACCCAAATTGCAACACCAAGAAAGACAAGAGATATCACAACAAAATTTATTTTGTAGATAACATGTTGACCAAGTATCAAATGATTAAATTTATAGACTTCTGTGAAGTGTGGTTCCTGCCAAAATCAGTAGCCAGAGTAGCCGCCATTGTTGAAGATCACCGCTGCCACACGCCTCGGCATTGATTCAAAGAGACTTTGGATGAGTTCTTGGGGTAAAGCAGACCAAGCAGCTTTCACACGTTGCCAAAGTTGATCTGCTGTGGCAGCTGGGGATGGAATCTGGGTCAATCGTAGAGCAACCATGGACCACATGTTTTCTATCGGCGAAAGATCCGGAGAGCGAGGCGGCCAGGGAAGCAATTCAATCTGGCGATTGACGGAGAACCGTTGGACAATGCGTGACACGTGTGGTCGCGCATTATCCTGTTGAAATATGGCTGTGGGCAAGGCCTGAAGGTTAAGGAAGGACAACTGGCTCCAACACCTCGGAGATGTAGCGCTGGCTGTTTAAAGTACCGGCAATACGTACTAGAGGTGTGCGAGAGTGATATCCAATACCGCCCCATACCATAATACCCGGTGCAGGACCAGTGTGGCGGTGCATAACGCCGCTGTTCAGCATCCTCTCTTCACGGTGTCTCCAGACTCGAATGCGACCATCGTGGTGTTGCAGACAGAAGCGTGACTCGTCAGTAAGGACAATTTCATTCCATTCTGCCGTCCACATCCTTGTGTCATCGCACCATTGGCGGCGGAGACGTCTGTGGTTCTGCGTCAAGGGTAGACAAAGCAATGGACGTCTTGCGGACAGACCACTCTGCTGTAAACGGCGTCGAATGGTACGCGCAGACACTGGATGATGCGTTACAGACTGCATGTGCTGTGCTATGGTTCGTGATGTGACTGAGCGATCCGTCACTACCATGCGCACAATTTGCCTGTCATCACGTGAAGTGGTGCGCTGAGGTGGATGCGATCGAACACGCCGGTCCGTCGTACCCTCCTGCATCCAACGATCACATATCCGCATTACAGTTGTTTGGTTTCGTCCAACACGACTACCGATTTCCCTGAAAGATAATTCACAATCTCGGTAGGCCACTATCCTTCCTCTGTCGAACTCGGATACTTGATCAAAAGATGATCGCTGTTTTCAACGAGGCATAATTGATCGGTTTTTTTTAAAAAAACCACAAGAAAAACACAATTGCCCAACTTGAAATCGTCGAAATCTCCAAGCCTTAAATAGCGCTTTGAAGTGGCGCCACAGGCGTGCGTGATGTGCGTGTGCGCTGAAATTCTAATCATTTGCATATCTCACTTCCGCTAATGCATGTTGTAAATTTCATGTTATTTGCATGTTTCCTTCAGGGTGTTGCATTTACAGTGGCCAGCAGTATATAATGCGCATGTTTGTCGGCTTTCTATCAGCACTTAGGGGCTATTGATGTCAGTTTGACCTATTTGCGATCCTGCCGTTTTCAAGTTCGCCAAAATTTGCAATCATAATTGATACGATGATACGTCGCGATTATCCACCAGATCTTGATCCATTGAGAGTGTTTTGCTGAAACATCTAAAAGGCGACATTCTCTTATTAGAATCATCTGGTGTATTATCTTCCAACACTTTTTATTCTTCCTGTTTCACACATGCTATCACTTTAGATTCATTGGTTAAAGTAAAAAAAAGGGTACCCTTGGCACGGTTCGGAGAGGTTTTCAAAATGCACCAAAATCACACCAAAAGACGACGGTTATTACAGAGAAGTTCATATGCAGGATTATGTCAAAATCGTTACAGTAAAGGGCTCTTGTAAAGAAGTGGGTACATCTTCTGACGTGGACAATAAATGCGGAAAAGTTATTGCTATCTTATCCATTTATAAGATTAACTGTAGAACATATAACAGGTTTGTATTGAACGGACTTATCTTCAGTAACATTGTTGCGTACTTAAATATCAATCGGTTCGGGAAAGAAATACATCGATAGTCAAACACAACAACTAACTTTATTCGTATCTAAAAGGCGACGGTAGAACACACACACACAGCTCTTCTATTTGGTTATGCGCAAGCACAATGCGCATTGCGTAAGGCGAGATCTCTTCTGTTGCCACATACACTCCCACCTTTTGAGTGGGTAACTATACACTCAAAATAAACATACACAGAATGATATATATAGCTTACAATACTTATACAAATAACATACATTTGAACACATAATAAAAAGAAGTGAAACCGAGTAAAGTGAATTTTGAAATAAAATAGTCTGAATACAAAATTACCTTAAAAGTGTTTTAACAATTCTGCCACTACTAGTTGTTAAAGGCGTAGGCTCGTCATAATAGTCTGTTATTGCATTTTCCAGTTCTAATCTGTACAATCTTTGAACCGGTCTTAATAATTCTGAATTATTAGTTTTTATAAGCGCTAGTCTTATTTGGCCATCTCGACCAGGTATAACCTTTAAAACACGAGCCAGGTTCCAAAAAGAACGTTTTTTATTAGTATCTTCCAGCAGGACAATTTCTCCCACCTTAAGTGGTTTGTTTTTATAGCATTTTAAGGCATGCTGCCGTAACTGCCCTAAATACTCTGAACGGAATCTAACTCTTAATGTTTCTCTTAGCCTTTGCAAATACTTTGTTCTTTTACTCAATTTCACTTTATCCACATTATCAATATCTGGTACACCTGAATGCGTAGTTTCGTGCAAGAATTTTTCAGGGGTTATAGGAAAGTCATCATCAATGTCTTCTGATACATAGGTAAGAGGTCTGGAGTTAACAACTCTCTCACAGTCGCACAGTACAGTAAGTAATTCCTCGTAATCAAGACAAGCTTGACCCAATATTTTTCTTAAGATTTGTTTTACAATTTGAATTAAGCGTTCCCACCATCCGCCCCACCAGGCTGCGGATGGAGGATTAAACTTCCATTCAATTTTTTGTTCTGCAGCCTTAAAACGGAGACCATCCCAGTCAATAGCTCGCAAAAATTTATCTGCACCTTTGAAATTTTTTCCATTATCTGAGTATATGGTCCTAGGTCGCCCTCGACGAGCGATAAAACGCCTTAAAGATTGAAAAAAGGTTTCAGTGGATAACGAAGTTATCAATTCTAAGTGGACGGCCCGATATACAGAACAAGTAAAAAGTACAATATATGATTTTCGACCATCTTTCAAATACAATGGACCAGCAAGATCACATCCTACTATTTCAAACATACATGCATCGCGAACCCTATCACTTGGTAAAATTCCTGGGATTGTCTCACATTTTTTAGCTTTGAATTTTTGACATCTTACACATTTTCTTATGCAATTTCTTATTGTCTTACGTGATTTTAAAATCCAAAAATTTTCTCGTAACTTTGACATTAACAATGAAGTACCAGCATGTAATAAATCATTATGCACACTTATTATTAACAATTTTACAACAGGATGATCAGAAGGTAATATGATAGGAAACTTAAAATCATATTTATCATCTCTATAAGCAACCTTTGATTGAGCTCTTATAAGACCATGACAGTCAACTATTGGTCTAAGTTGTCTTAATTTGTCATCATTTTCTCCCTTAAAAGATTCCCTTTGAATCAGTAGCATTAACGCTTTCTCTCCTCTTTCCATTTCATGCACAGATAAGTCCTTTGAGAGATTTTTGTCAAATTTCCTTACATTGTTATAAAATCTAAAAATCCAAGATAACATTCTTACAATTTTCTTAAACGAAGAAAAATATTTATAATACCATTTATGATTTTCATCATTTTTCACCAATGTCACGAGAACAGTTTTACGAATTTCAGCATTGATTAAGTCCTCATTTGGGTCCTCATACGACTTCGGCCAATCTCCTTCCCTTTCGCGCAACCAGTCCGGTCCCTCCCACCATTTTCGTTCAACTAAATGTTCTGCAGAACATCCTCTAGATAGTAAATCGGCGGGGTTAAGAGAACCTGAGATATGGTGCCACATTGCATTAGAGGTCAAAGAACGAATCTCTAGAACGCGATTATGAATAAATGTTGCCCAATTTTGATCTCGTTGAATCCAACATAAAGCCGTTGTCGAGTCAGTCCAGCAATAAATATTTACCCCCTCTAAATTAAGATCTTTGAGTACGGAAGATAACAATCTAGCCCCTATACTACAAGCTAAAAGTTCTAAGCGAGGTATGGTAATAGGTTTTAAAGGGGTTATTCTAGATCTTGCCTGCACTAAACTAATTTTGACCCCATTGTCATTTTCGACTCTTAAAAAAACACATGCACCATATGCCCTTTTACTGGAGTCGCAAAAAAGATGTAAGCTTATTGAGTCATCAGTGGATTGGAGACCGAACCATCTAGATATACTTATACTTGAAAGCAAATGCAATCTTTTATTCCATAATTTAAATTTTTGGGCTAAATCATCAGGAAGGACATCATCCCATTTAATTTTTAAGTTCCAGGTTTCCTGCAAAATAAATTTTGCAATTAACACCACTGGAGCCGTATAGCCTATAACATCAAATACTTGGTTGGTTACGGCTAAAACCAGTCTTTTTGTGATCGGGGTATCGATAGCCTCTTCCACTTTGCATGATAACGTATCAGTACATGTATTCCATACAAGGCCCAAGAGAGGTACACTTTCCTTTGTGGAGTAAACCTCTTCAAATATTTCACTACTTAAGTTCGAATTCCAACATCTTAGATTAAAATGACCTGAAGCCATAATTGCCTTTGATTCCAAGAAAAACTTTTTCATTTCGAGCTCAGACTTCAAACTTGTCACACAATTATCTACATAGAAAGCTGTTTTCAGTATATCTGCGGTGTGCTTTAAATTTTCCGGAACCTTACTCAAATGATACTGTAAAGTTGCGTTTAATAAATATGGGCTGCACGTAATGCCAAACACTACCCTTCGATGCCGATATCCCTCCACCAGTTCCCGATTTTCTCGACTGAACCAAAGAAACCTTAAAAAATCGCGATCCTTTTCTCTGATTGCGATCTGCAAGAACGCCTTCTCAATGTCAGAGGTAACACCTACGTAATTCATCCGAAAACGATTTAAAATTGATGGAATCGTTTCAATTAAATTTGGTCCAGTAGACAAACACTCGTTTAATGATGGGAAGCCTGGTAAATGGGAACTAGCATTAAAAACTGGCCTAATACTCGTAGTACTAGCTTCTTTAATCACTGCCCTATGCGGTAAATAATGAACACCCCTTAGTTTATCATTTGGTGCCTTTTCAATTATGCCAAGAGCTAACCAGTCCTCAAAAACATTACAGTAATCGTTAAATTTTCCAGAATTTGTTAATTTTCTTTTGGCACTTAACATAGATTTCTCAGCATTTATTTTGTTATCGGGTAAAAGTGAACTGTCATGAACCCAAGGCAATGCTACCTCGTATCGCCCCTCACTGTTTACACTAAGAGTCTCTTCAAAATATTTCTGCGTATCCTCCTGTAACTGAGCTTTAGTTTTGCTTAGCGAAGGTTCTGCAATCCCCAAAACATCCAGATTCCAAAGATTACTTATACAACGATCCTTTACAAGCAGAGACGAAATAAGGGAAGCTGAACTCTCAGAATTTGGCTCAGTGCCAGGATTCGCATTTAATTTTCCCATAACAGTCCATCCCAATTTTGTATTTATAGCCGTAATGCCACATTTGAGACTCACAATTTTTCCAGTTAACAATTTTCCAGCAATGTCTGCACCAATTAACAATTTTATTTCTTTATTAACCCCCAATTTATTATTTTCCAAATCATTTAATTTTATTCCACGTAACTTTAGTTCATGCAACCAAGGACCACATGGAACCTGTTTAATTTCAGAACAAATACGGTTTTGACCAAGTACTTGTAATTTACACTTATTTCTACCATCAATATCACTTAATTCAATTAAATAATTTCTATATACGCTTTCAGGGGTTTCAACACCACCAAACAGAGATTGCTTAATTTTTGTTTCTGCAATGCACTTACATTTCATACTTTGAGCAACATCTTCACAAATATAAGATTTCATACTCCCACTATCATAAACAGCTCGAATAAGCATTTGCTTGGAACCATTCTGAATTCTTACAACAATAGTTTGTAAAAATACATCTGACATATCAACATGATTGTTAAGAGTGCTTGTTTTGTTTTCACTTCCCTCTACGTTAGAGACATTATCAACTTTGTTATTTGTTAAATCTGGACATAAAATCACGAAATGTCGATTTTTGCAAATGGGACACTTATGCTTTGACTTACACTGATTAGCCCTGTGATTTCTTTTCAAGCATACAAAACAAGCATTCTTTTTTCTAACAATATCTTTTTTACAATCCAAACTCATTGAAGATGCTTCATTACAATTTTCTGACGTATGTGATTTCTCACAAAAAATACACTCAAACTTTTTAAACTTATTTAAATTTTCACTAGCGTTACTACTACTCTTAATATTAGCATTAAGCAGTTCACATGTAGTCGGTATACCAAGTTTTTGTTCAGAGTACTTATTTTTCTTAACATTAGTTTTTTCTGAACTAAAAGTATCATGAGTCATTTTAATTCTGAACTTCGTTTCCACCTCATTTTTTAAAAAATCCATTAATAAATCTAAATCACTCTTACCTGTTTCAATACAAGTGTTTCTCTGCCTTTCCCATATCTTTATTAAATCCGTGGGGAGTGCTGATTCGATGAGGGGAAAGAGCATATAAGCAAACTTATCTTGAGTGACGCCCAAGGACTCTAATGCACGTAACTGCGTTTGTAGTTTGTCGTGTAGTTCCATCAAGTTAATTTGTGTTTTGTCCTTTATAACAAGCTTCAATAGTTCACGCACGTAAATCTGTATTAAAGTACTTTCATTGCCAAATCTCTCCTTTAAGTAGCTGACCGCTTTTCCGTAGTTTGTTTCAGTTGCAGGAAAACTCATGACAATTTGTCTTGCTATTGAATCAGGCTTTGTAGATTGCAATAGATACTGGAACTTGTCACGCACATCAATTCGTTTATCTTCATTAATTTTGCTGAATTGAGTCCAGAAGGTGAGCCAGTTTCTTGGATCTCCATCAAACTTCATAAGCTCAATTTCTGGTAATTTCTGTTTTGCAACAGTCCTTGCTTCTGAAGACTTATCACTTTCGGCGCACATATTTAGGTTTGCTTTAATTTTGTTGCACTTCACTTTGATCTCAGATACCTTTTCGTAATAATCCATGGCTGCTTCGTATTCCTTATCGTATTCATCTTGCGTGCAGCCTTTTAATTGCAATAATTCTAAAAACTTCTCTTGAGCACTTCTTAGCATTTTTTGTTTTTCCAATAATTGATCCAACAGCATTTCCATGTTATCTAAGTCAGGTTTATCTTCAGCAATCAATTCTGCTAACTTATTTACAGTTCTTGTAAATGATGTTCTACATGACTTTCGATGCTGTCTGGCGTTGTCAAAATTCTCATTTGGTTTTGCTGGTTTTGACGTTTCCATTTCTTAATAAAACGTATTTTAGTTCGTATTTAAATTTAACTTAATTTGACTATCGGAATAATACTCGTGTCCCGGCAGGGATGCCAAATGTTGCGTACTTAAATATCAATCGGTTCGGGAAAGAAATACATCGATAGTCAAACACAACAACTAACTTTATTCGTATCTAAAAGGCGACGGTAGAACACACACACACAGCTCTTCTATTTGGTTATGCGCAAGCACAATGCGCATTGCGTAAGGCGAGATCTCTTCTGTTGCCACATACATAGATGCCAAGTGTTTATTCTTGTCAGCCTAGGATGAACTCTCGGCTGATGTTTTTTAACGTAGGATTACGTTCCTCCATAACGGTTCTCCGCAAAGGAAAAATTTCAGACGTTAAAATTGTCCGTCCGTACCTCGCGAGTTATAATTTTGGCAGTGCCAAACCCAGTCTGTATCGCTTGGACAAGCAGTAAACTGTTAAACAGAAAAGTACCAAAATGCGTCAAAATTTTGACATACTTATGTATATATATAATATTTACATATCTCTCTATTCTAAAAAAAAGTAACTGGCGCCGCCGCCGCAGCCGCTGTCAAAAGCTTGTCACGCTATCTCCTCCGAAACCGCTGGGGGTATGGGGTCGAGACCAATACCAATAGATGCAGAAAAATGCAGGGAAGAAAGTAAGACATGCCTCATCTTCATCGGGCTTTAAGTTTTTTTTATTTTATGTTTTGTGGGAAAATATTGACTTTTTCATGTTCAGATTACGATAACTCACCAAAAATTAATCGTAGAATTTTGATCTTTTTACAATCTAACACTACAGACATTTCTTCTTCAAACAAGACCTCATTTGTTTAAAAATAATTTAAAACAGACTAATATTTTCATCAAAATATTAAACCCACTTTTTCGAGAAATATCGTCACATATGTGGATGTAATATCGATGTTCCTCGAGTTTTTATCTTACAAAGAAAATATTTCATTATCTGGAAGATGAAAGCTTTCTCATTCATATAAACCTCATTTCAAGTCTCTATCTTAAAAGGGTCAAGTCTCTATCTCAAGTCTCTATCGATTTTTAATTGAATTTTAAAGCTGAAACAGTGATTCAACAGTGATTCCTCTTCGCATAAGGGTGACTGACAACAGTAAATGGCTGTTACATTGCCCGAGAATCACCCCTATGTATCTCGCTATTAGTCATAACAGAGGAGCGAGCGTAGCGAGCCTAGGGGCAAAGCCCCTAGTGTATATATAAAATTCATTCATATGTATATATAAAATTCATACATATGTATATATACATATATATATATATATATATATATATACATATATATATATATATACATATATTATATATATATATATATAAATAAAAATTTAAATGACCGTTTGTTCAAAACTTCAAATCTCCAAAAGTTCTTCACCGATTTCTTTGAAAATTTGACACAACGTTGCATTCGAATACGTGAGTGTTTTTATATACATATTATATAGATGCCACACCTGTGACAGGTATAAACATGCTTTTTTTTAAACACACGCTATACTAAATATTTTACGGCAAACGAGAAATGTCTTTCCCTTCCCCCTCAGAACAGAAATTTGTCACGGTGGGGTGCGATCCCACTATCAGCAGTCTCCACAGGTCATAAAGTACGCAGATATCGTTCTAGACAATAAATGACGATCGAAGAGATAAGAGAACGCACATGGCTGAAGATATTTTCCGTCGAATACGCTAGGAAAATTCAAATATGAACATGGATTTCACAGCAGAAATCTACAACGAAGCGTTGATAATGATTGAAGATTTGTGCTTAGAAATTGCGAACAAAGTTCTCAATCAATTGGGAATGCCATCACCGAATCGATCTTCTGATGCTTTGTTCGATGTAGAATTGCTTCGTGAACAAAATTATAACACGGGTGATCTTTTGTCGTATGTGCAATCAAATATTCCTAAGCTAACGCTTGAGCAAAAAGGCATTTACGATCAAATAATGCAAACTGTCAATAACGGGGTTGGAGAAATCTTCTTAGATGCGCCAGGAGGAACTTGTAAAACGTTCCTAATTAGATTGATTCTGGCAGCAATTCGATCCCAAAATGACATAGCCTTAGCTCCTGCGTCTTTCGGAATAGCTGCGACATTGCTACCAGGTGGAAGAACTACACATTCCGCTTTAAAATTGCCATTGAACATATGCAATTCATTGAAACTCCCACGTGCAACATTTCCAAAGCACCCGGCATGGGAAAAGTATTGCAGAAAGGCAAACCTATTGTTTGGGATGAATGTACAATGGCACACAAAAAATCGCTCGAGGCTCTTGATCGATCATTGCAAGATTTTCGTGGAAACATCAGACCATTTGGGAACGCATTAATATTGCTTGCAGAAGATTTCAGGCAAACATTACCTATAATTCCTCGATCGACACCAGCGGATGAAATAAATGCTTGCCTGAAATACTCTACTTTTTGTCGACACGTAAAGACGATGAAATTCTCTACAAATATGCGTGTCCATCTGCAAAACGATCCATCAGCTGAGTTATTCTCACAACAATTGCTGGAAATTGGGAACGGAAAGGTGCCGGTTGATCTGACATCAGGACGAATTTCATTGCCTCATAACTTCTGCAATTTAGTATCGACAAAAGAGGAATTGGTTGAAAAAGTATTTCCCAATATTCAAACCAATTATAAGAAACATGATTGGATGAGTGAACGAGCTATTCTTGCCGCCAAGAACAAAGACGTCTACGAACTTAACAATATCATTCAGTATAACATTCAAAGCGAGGCAGTCACATACATGTCCGTCGACATTGTTGTGGAAGCAGATGAAGCGGTTCATTATCCAACAGAATTTTTGAATTAACTCGATCTGCCAGGGATGCCACCGCACGTACTGCATTTGAAAATCGGCTTGCCAATTATAATGTTGCGAAATATCAACCAACCAAAGCTTTGCAACGGCACGCGGCTTGCAGTAAAAAAATTACTGAGCAACGTCGTAGAAGGAACGATCTTGACAGGACCATTCAAAGGTGAAGATGTCCTCATTTCTCGCATTCCCATGATTTCCACGGATATGTCATTTAAATTTAAGAGATTGTAATTCCCAATTTGATTGGCGTTTGCAAATCACCATCAATAAAGCTCAGGGCCAATCTTTACAATAGTGCGGGTTAGATTTAGACACGGATTGTTTCTCACATGGACAATTATATGTTGCGTGTTCTAGAGTCGGAAAACCAGACAATCTATATATCTGCACAGACAATGGAACAACAAAAAATTGTGTATACCCACAAGTATTGTAAAATTAAACATTTAAAAAAAAATTTATTTCCAATGCAGCGGGCGAAGGGGAACACAATTCTTTCGCCAAGATATTACATAAAACAAGCAAGTACTAAAAACTGAACTATGATATATGTTGGTGGGTAACGTTATTCGCGTCCGTAGCATACTTTAAACTACACGTGCCCCCTGGGTGGTGCTAAATGTGTAACAGCTTTGCAACCTTTATAAATTAAACATATTAGAAACGTGCTTTCTCTTTTCTTTCTTTTCCATTTAACCAGACTGAGCCACAGCAACGCGTGGCCGGGTACAGCTAGTATATATATATATAATTCATACATATGTATATATAAAATTTTGTCATACATATGTATGTATATATGTAAATACGTACATATATATAGATACATATATACATAATACATACATACATACATAAATACATACATACAAAAGAGGGAAACAACGATAATTAATCCTACGTTAATAACCCGCGGTCGTTTTGTTAGAAGAGACTCCCTGAAATTTTTTTATTAGTTCTTGTTTTCGTTTTATTGTTTACTTTATTACAATATCCTGTTATTTAGTTTCAATGATGAGGATAGAATGTCGTTTAGGATTTATTCTGACATATTTATGCTATTTTAATTGCCTAAAACTGACTTATATTCTGTATATACATGTCATTTTGTTGTCCGCTATGTCGCCGTTACCATCGTTTTTTGGTGTGATTTTAGTGAATTTTGAAAACTTCGCCAAACCTTGCCAAGGGATACCCACTTCTTTACTTAAGTTACTATTGTGCATGCCGATTTATGGCATGCACAATAATTTGATTGTTCAACGATTATTTTATTTTCCCGTAGACGAGTGGAGGTGCTTCAATTCTCGGCACAGCGAGTATGCATGAGGCGTCCACTCACGCACAAAGAACTGGAGGAAAAATCCCTCCTGGAGCGACAGGCAGCTGTACTGGAGTTCTTCGAGGAATTCTACGCAGGCCTCACTCAACTACTGTTGCAGCTGTACATCATCATCGTGGCACTGGACGAGAAGCAGCCGTACAAAGCGTGTGAGTCTATTTCTTACCTGATTGCCTCATCTAAAAAAAACCGTTAAAATTGTTTGGCTGCTGTGTACAGGATTAGTACACAGCAGCCTTAACCCATTCTTATCATCGTGAGAAAGTATCCTTCGATCTTCGGAATTAATTATTCTCTTTTCCTTTCCAGTGACCGGTGAAATCATTGCCTCGGGTCTCACTTTGATGTCAATGATGGCTGCCGTCCGACGCCGAGACGACGGCATTCTCACGGGATTCCTCTCCGTCACAGGATGGTGTTCTATAATGGTGTCTCGAGCAGTCGCCATAGCGCTGGCTGCGAGGGCCATCTACGGTTGGATGTTCCTCATCTGCGTAGTCCACGGCCTCGCAATCGCCCTGTGGGTGACCTCCATCGCCGTCGGTACTTACCAAGAATCCTCCGTCACCAAGAAACGGAAAATATCCCTCTATTTCCTCGTATTCGCCGTCTTCGGGTTGCCTTCCCTCACTTACTGGCCCATAATGTTCGAACTGAAGCAGAACAAGCGCCCGCTTATATTCCTCCTGGTGCTGCTGGTGGAGAACATCCTGTTCGCACTTCTATGGGCGTGGCTCAGAGAGGACAGGGAGTGGCACCGACACGATTTCATCCTCCTGGCAGTGGCCGCTGGTTGTTTCGTGATGGGGTCGCTTTTTATAATGTTTTACATCTGTTGTAAGCCTAAATACACGGACAACGTGGTGTATCACGACATGAAGACCAGAAATGCCGACTCGTTCGGGATGTATTTTGAATTCTGCGACATGGCTTTCAAGCTTACCAGGAAAGAGACTGTGGAGACGAGGTTGAAAGAGATAAGAGAGCAAAAAGCGGTGGATAGGTGATAGCAGCTCCTTCTTTGTAAATACAGACTGTTTTTTTATACAGCAGGAAAAGGAAACGTGTTTCCCCAGAAAATCTGTTTTTAACATTCATCATATAAAGCATAATCGTTTATAGAGCTCACAATGAAATGAAATTATTATGTAACAGCTGAAAATTTTATAGCTTCAATTATGTTATATTTTTAATCATATTTGTTATGTATCTTGACACTAAAACTTAAAATTTTTCTGTGTTAAACTTTTCCTTACGGGGTGGGATAGCATGTATCCCAAGAATACCCCATCAATGAATATACATATACATGTATATATATACCGGGTGGTCATAAAGAAACTTTGCCGATATATGGAGCTCTAGTGGCCGTTCAACCTATCGACATGAGATTTCAGATATAGTTATTCAGAGGTATGTACAAATGGTTCTGAGAACGGCAACACGGTGACGCTTACGGTTACGGTTATAGGTATAGAAACTCGAAATTTTCAAATGGCAACGCCCACTTTTTCCCTTCGCAAAATGCTCAGCGCATGCGAAAACCCTAAAGAGCGTTGGAACGGTACTTGTATCATAAAAAAACGGACGCGTTATACCAAAAAAAAACAGCTTTGCGAACGGCCAACAAAGACACGATCGGAGGAAATTTGCATATGACAGGCTAGAAAACAATCACAGAACGCCGTTATCCAGATATTCAGCGTACAAAACCGATAAAATGCCCTCTGATCGTGTTTATATATATATATATATATATATATATATATATATATATATATATATGTCGTGTGTATATATATATATATATATATATATATATTCATGAGGCCATATTTTTGGGATACATGCTATCCCACCCCGTAGGCAAAAGGTTAAGCCTTGTTTACATTGCTTCTAGAGGGGATAGGAGCACCATTGTTCAAATTTTTTACCAATTACATAGCCCAACGCCGTGTACACGTGATATGTCAAACCAATCACAGGTCATGTCAAATATCTCGGCGCCAGCAGACAGACGCCTTGCTACGCTCTGGAAGCAACGAAAACAAGTCTTATTGCTATCATGTCATACTTTTCGAGACATTGACTAAAACAGTGATATTTATTAATGACAAACAGCTAGATTGTACTTCATGATTTATGTGAGTTGCAAAGTAAACTTTGTTTCTAAGAACATTCGAAAATCATCAGAAGCATAACATTGTACGTAAGCCAACGTGTAATGCCACTAAAATTAGAAATTAGACCTTCGTGGGTATAGGTCATACGACACAGAGTCCAACATGAGATCAGACGATCCGGGTTTGATCCCCTGCCTCGGTTGATGGACGTTTATAGCGGAAACAAGATGGAACATCATGTAAATGTATGAGAGGTTGAAGAGGGGAAAACATCTTTCTCTCGATTATAAAGCCTTGTTCACGTTGCATCCGAAGCGTTGCATAGAGTCAGCGTTAAAAATTTTAACTAATCGCAGAGCTAAACGCAGTGCACTCGTGATACGTCAGACCAATCACAGGTCATGTCAACATCTCATAGCCATCGGAGGAACGCAACGAAAGGGCCTGTTCACATAGAATCCGTCAGTGTCAGCGTTAAAGATTCCGTTGGCGATGATTGGTTAAATGGGTAACGATTGGTACATAATTGGTTTAAATATTTTACGCTGACGCTGACGGATTCTATCACATAGAATAAGTCATAGTCAGCGTTAAAGATTCCGTTGGCGATGATTGGTAAAAAAATTTTACGCTGACGCTGACAGATTCTATCTCATAGAATCCGTCAAAGTCAGCGTTAAAGATTCCGTTGGCGCTGATTGGTTAAGTCGGTCAATGATTGGTATATGACTGGTTTAAATATTTTACGCTGACGCTGGCGGAGTCTGTCACATAGAATAAGTCTTAGTCAGCGTTAAAGATTCCGTTGGCGATGATTGGTTAAATGGGTCAATGATTGGTATATGATTGGTTTAAAAAATTTACACTGACGCTGACGGATTCTATATGAACAGGCCCTTAAGCTCCGGATGCAGTATGAACAAAGCCTACGACTCTGGTTCCATTCCCGGTCCTGTGAGCGGCCGCTATAAGATTTTATTTCAAGGTTTGAGTAGAATGAGTCACAAAATATTCTATAAATGCTCAGATATCAAAAAAAATCATTTTAGAATATATTCGAATCATAGATGAGATGAAAATAAAACAAAAATGATCTAAACAAACCATAAAAAGTTGAAAGAAGACATATTTATTTTCATTAAAAAATTACTTTCAAAAGCCAAATTTCCTCTCAATCGAGATATATTTCATGACTTCGGCGTATTGTAAAAAAAGGTTTGATTGAAAGTCCTGCTAAATTTTCCGTTCACACTCTACATGCAGTTAATCATAATGATTTATCAGCTGATTTCTAATCTTCGCGCCTCGTCATTACTAACGATGGCTGAAAATTAATAAGGCTCTCAAAATTAGTTTAATATTATAATTAATTAGTCTATTGTTCCCGTGGTGGCTGCATGAATCTTCGAGAGATGATCGGCGGTGGAGTATTTCTCTTTCATACTTCCATCTTCAGAAATTTCGTGTTTCAGCATCACCTGATCAATAAAGCATTCCAAATGGCCGACATCATCTGTCAACCTGTCACTCACTTCATCATCAGTTTCAAAATGATCAGAATCATGACCTATAACTTCCTGGAAATCCTCCGTATTAATTTCTTTTTCCCATTCTCTGTCCTTCCTGGAAAGCTTTAGGACTTTGTGATACATTCCTATAATTAGTAGCGACATAATAATTAAACCAACAACTCCAATCGACCATTCTTTAGCTGGCGAGATCCGGGTTTGGCGTAACTCGGGCAAAACTGTTGGATCAGTAGTGAGGGCTGCCCTTGCTTTCCGACTCTTTCTGCGGTTCATATCTTCAAAGTTACTATTCCTTCTTCTCTGCTTCAAATGAGAGAGTAACGAGTGAAGATGCTCCATAAATTCTTTGCCTTTACCACGTGTTTCGATTTCGGAATTTTTGCGTAACCGCGATGGTGTTGCCGATGTAGGTTCTAGCACAGAAATACTCTCGTCAGCATCGTTTAACGTTGAATCCTCGAAAACAGAGGACGTCTCTAAGCCACCAGACTCTGTTGGAGAGTCAGTACTTTCATTCACAGGTAAACTTCCCTCAGTATCAGACTCTTCCTGTTCAGTATCCTCTGGATTTTCTTGATCTCCTGTCTCATTGTCGACGTGCTCATCGTCACGAGAGGGCTTCATTCCATCACTGCTGGAAATATGTTTGGAAATTCTGTCGATATCATGATCACTGTGAGCCACTTCATTATAATAGTCTTCGTCTAAGTCATTTATATTTTCTAACCGGCTCAATGATTCGTGGGGCTGGGGGTAGTTATCAGAATAAGTAATTTCTGTGGAGGAAGTCGTGGTATCATCCGGCATTATCTTAGAATTCTGCAGAGTTACAGAATGCGTAGCAGATGAGTCTTCCTGTTCCGCTTCTGCCTGTTTAGTAGTCTGAATTTCTTTGGGCTTGGCATCCTCCTGTTTCCTCAAATTAAGATACATTCCTTCTGGTATTGAACTTGATTTAAGTTTTTTTTTCAGGGGAAACTCTGAAGTTTTTCTTACCTGATTACCTTTCAGTCTCTGAGTATGGTATATATCACTTACAGATTTATCAGACTCTTTTTCTTCCATGTCTATCGTACGCCTACTTCCTATCATCTCATTTACTGGCATTTCAGCTCCTGGGGACATTTCATTGTCAGACGGTAGCACATCCAGAACGGAGGTCATCTTCGCTTTACTCGATCCTGAAGAAGTTTTTAATCTGTGATTTGATTCTATTGAAACTTTTCTACCTTTGACAAATTTCTTCGAATTATTGGCTTCTTCCTTTGAATTTCTAGATTTTGAGGTTGATTCGGGGATCGTTTTAAGAGAATTCTGAGAAGTTGTATCTGACGAGTATTCATAATCCTCTTCATTTAAAACTTCAGTATTTTTTACGTTATTTTCCAGTTTCTTATTAGGCAAACCAGCTCGTGAGGCCTTCTTAACCATATTTACAATGCTGGGTGTAACTTCTATCGTACTAGGCGTATTTATTAGTTGCAATTCTATCCCAGTCGATGGAGAATATAAATCACCATCAACTGACTCCTCAGAATCTGGAGGATTTTGTGGGAAATTTTTCAAAACTATCTTTCTCTCTTTTGGATTTCTGAATACTTTATTCGAAACTGATGTCGTTGGGGGAACACTCAAAGTTGAATCTGATAGATATTCATAATCATCTTCATATGCATTTTCAGTATTTCCCAACTCGTTTTCCTTCTCGCCCTGAACAGTTTTTGTTAAAGGACTGGAAGTTTGACCCTTAATCTCAGCCTTACGTGACTCCTCTCGTCTATTATCCAAAATACTAGGACTTGACTTTGCATGTTTAAAAGGTCCATTGCCTCGTGCCTCATGTTTCCCTTTATCATGGTGGAATATTTTTGAATTAATACCCTCTTTTGTTTCCATGGACGCTTTATTTGATTCGATGGTCGATGGGAAGTCATGAGATGTCGATTCATTTCCTTCGTCATATTCGTATTCATTTGAAGTAATACTTAAACTATTTTCTTTTTGACCCTGAATCAATTTTTGCGGGATCTTTGTTGTAAGTGCGTTAAAGTTACTGTTAGTCCTTTCTATTGAAACAGCTTTCTTAAAATTATTCGGCTGTGGAGATCCCCCATATTTTTCTAGTTCTTTCATTCCACTTTTTTCTTCGTGTTTTCCTAATGAATGAGTAGGTATTTTACTGTCGGATTCTTTAACACTTCCGGTCGGAATTCCAGTATTAAGCCCTATATCATCGTCATATTGCGAGTCATTGTAACTAACTTTATTATCATACTCTTCCAGTGTAGATATGTCTTGAACTCCCTCAGAACTCAAACCCTCCATCACCGTACTTGCATCTTGATGTTCTTCAACTGTGTCTGGAGTACTTTCACCTCTTAGAGGCATTTCATAGTCATATTCTGCACTTTTGGCATTATGAACATCCCTATAAACCTTTGATGCTTTAGCCTCTGAGCTTGTTTGAATTATAGAAGTGGCAGTTACGGAATCAGACTCTTCAGTCGTATTATACGTGCTTGACAAACCTATTGGCTTCAAATGTGGATTATCTTCATCTGCATTTCTCTGCCCATCTGCGTAAGTTGACGGTGGTAGGGAAGATTCAGAATTTGTTTCGTAATTAGTTTCAGAGCTTTCAGTTGAAGGACTGTCTCTTTTATCATCATTGGAATTCGGAGTACTGTTTTCTTCGCTTGTTAAATCGCTATCAGTTAATGTATGCGTAGTAGGTGAAATGGTGATGGAAGTGATATCATTCATATCATACGTTGTTTCACTAAAATTATTTCCTAAACTACCAACTGAAATTTTAGATGAAACTAAGGAAAGGTCCGTAGAAATAGAAATTTCTCTTGGAAATTGCCCATTGCCATTATCACTTGCAGCAGAACTGCTTGAATATAATTTTGAAGTCCCATCCGTCTCTTTAATTTCGTCTGCATCAAGAGTGGAAGAGTCTTCTGTTGATACTAAGTTGCTAGTGTAATTTTCAGTGTTTGCCTCCCTGTCAATTTTAAATGTACTTGCCGTCAGTTCATCTGACTCATTATCTTGATCTGGTGTAAGATCTGAATACGAACCGTATTCATCATCTAGAGACCTTGTCGACTCATTTTCTGAATGTGTCTGATTAGTAGAGTCTTCGGTATTGACTGCTTTCCTTATGATTTGGGCATCTACATCTCGTTTGGGAACATCGGTGACATTTGCATCATATACATCATCATACTCGCTCAAAGTATTATTTTCTATACCATCCAAAGAGAAATCAGAGTTTACCTCGCGCTTTACAATATTCGGCCATGATCTACGGATATCATTCGATTCATCAGCTGCATTCATTAAATTACTTGATTGCATTTCACCAGGAACGTTGCTTTTACTTCCTAGGGCTGCATAAGGTAAATCAGCATTATAGTCATTAAAAAAGCGGTAAAGAGCAGGTAAGACCGAGTTTTTTTGGATAAGAGATCTGCGTTTTGTCCTCTCAGAGTGAAAGTTGTTGACGACGAAATCTCTTATGTCTTCTAAAAGTTTAGAATTTTCATCCTCTGTTTCATAACCTGTAGCACCATTTCCGTTTATTCCAGAGTCATTTTTAAGTTTATCATCGTTGGGGTTTCTTTCTTTTCTCTTCCTTGGAAAATGCTCTACAATAAAATCTTTAACTTTGTAAAGGATATTTTTGTCATTTCTTGTATTTCTTTTTAAACTCTTTGAAAACGGATTCTTTCGTAACCTGAGGAGAGTTTTGTTGGCTTTAACTTGTTGAATTTCTGCGTGGCTATGTCTTCGATGTCCAGCTTTTCTCCTAATCTTCAATTTTTTTAACAAGTTCTTATTGATTCTTCCATTTCCGACTGTTTTCTCTTTATCATTTTCTTTTGAATTGTTATGAATTTTCAGAACTTTTGGCTTTTGATCCCGGAAATTTATTGCGCTTTGTCCCTGATCTGTTGCTGATTCAGAAAAATTCTTTTTGGTATCTAAATCATTCTTTTCGGATTTCAACTTATCATGGCTTTCACTTTTGGTATCTAAATCATTGTTTTCGTATTTCAATAGATCATGGCTTTCACTTTTGATATTTAAATCATTCTTTTTGGATTTCAACAGATCATGGCTTTCACTTTTGGTATCTAAATTATTCTTTTCGGACTTCAACAGATCATGGATTTCACTATAGCTTCCGTTATCTCTAATTGTACTGGGATTTTCATCTTCGTTAGATTTCAGGGTGTCGTTATTTTTAGATGTATAATTCTTTTCTCTTCTTGGTGGGTTTAATTTCCTTGCAGTGTTCGCTAAATCTTTATGTTCTTTTTTCGTTTTTTGTCTCTGGATATTGCTAATCCCTTTTACAAAGGAATGTTTATTAGTTCTAAGTTTATTACTGATGGAAAGGGGACTCGGTAAAGGAACAGGGGAATATGTTTTATGATCCACTTCCTGTACTGCAAGATGTCTTCCTCCTTTAAATGTCGAGGGAATTTTATCTGCAAGAAGATGAATCTTCTTCCCATGAACGTCAGGCGTACGGTTCAAATGATACCTTTTTGATAAATCAGTCTGTCTGGCTTTATTAATTTCGTGCAATTTATCATATTTTCTTTCTTTCTTTTTTGCATTTGAGTGAGTTGTGTTCCTCTCATGGTTCATTCTATGACTATTGGAAGATGTGGTATTTGTTGCATTTCCGGCTTTCTTCCCATTTAACAAAGCAGTTGATGTCATACCAGGTTTTTTCAATTTAATAGATTTAATATCTCTTAGCTTGTTAATTTTAATATCTTTAGGGTTAGTATCGACTATGTATGATTCTGGAGTTCTTCTTGACTGCTTCTTTTTTGCACATCTGTCCGTCGATCTGTGGGCAGTTCGAGGACTGTTCCTTTGACCACATCGCACTGGACCTCTCTCTGAAGTTATCCTACGACGATGTCGATTTAACAGAGCCATTTTACGTTCTCCTGTATGCCGAAGATTTTCTTGATTAATAATGCTTTCTGTGTGATTTAAAGGATGATTAAACACATTGTTTATTAAAGTTTTTCTTTCTGCTGCACTTAAATTTTCACTGTCGCTGAGCTTTGTATAAGATTCATTCATTGTAAGACCGTCATTTGTAGCGTGAGTGACTAGAGAAGACTGGGTTTTAGATTCAGAACTATTGGAATTCACTTCGAGGATAATCAAAGTAAAGATAATAAGTAAAAAGAACAAGTTAATTGTAACAGACTTTGAAGATTGCATTCTATACTTTGCCACTTTGCCAGCATATCCTGCACTTCTTATTTTCAGGGTTGCTGGCTGTCACTTCACTACCATCAGCAGAAATCATTTATCTCTAATTTTTCGATAGCTCCACCTGTCAAAAGTTAACACAATGGTTTCAAATGATTGATTGATTTAAGTTTAGGTCACCTGCGACCAGTTCGATATCTCCCCATTCATATTATGAAAAATTTGAGAAAATTTCAATGTTTGCACCGAAATAAAGGACTGTTTTGGAAGAAGAAAAAATATTTGAAAGTTAAAATTTTACAAAATTTAGAAGATTTACAAAATCATTTATTTCTGATTTTATTGAGAAGTTATATCTCTGCGCTTAACGAAGAATGCTTTGGAGGAAACATCTTTAGTAACTTTGCCATCACTGGAAAATTTTCGAAAATTTTTCCTTTGGTTCCGTGGTTTAAAGCCTCAAACACGGATTAGTGAGAGTGATTACTGTTGTTGATTCTTAATTTTCCTTGATGCGATTGTGTTTGTGTGTGTGTGTATAGCGGTGCTGAGGGCTGAGGTTAAATAGCCACATTATCTGGTTTCAGTTTATTCAGGATGTTCTCGAAACTATGGAATCTTACAGTAATGTGCCACTACATGAAGTGTAGACACTTGTTAATTAGGTTATGTTTCCTTATAGTATTTTAATTATAAACCCAGATGAACCCATTTAAATCGTATTTCGTGAACATGACTAATTTCAGTGATTTATATCTGATTTGATGTAAAAATATCATACAAACCCTCATTTCTTTTAAGAGTTTTTAAACGTAGTTTGCATGGGTAAGAAACCAGCTAACTATTATGATATTCATCAATTCCAATACCTGAAATTAAAGGGGGATTTCTTTTAGTTAATTAATGATTTGTCACTTCACTCTTTATGAAAAGGTACTGAATAGCCATTGGCAAAGGCAAATTTGCAAAACAGCGAAAAATGAGAAATTTTCCCCAAAGGGAATTCAAAATTTCTACAGCACCGCGATGTCTGTTTAGCTGAGCATGCCGACGAAAATTCTATCTATGAAAGCTCTGTTGGCACATAGGTCATTTTGATGTCGTACCATTTTACTGGTCACGTGCGCGCCATATAGCGTCTATGGATATGGGTTGAATCAGAATCTACCATTCTCTACTCTATTCCATGTAAATAGTTGTTGTAAATATTCTTCAAATGTTTATACGTCTTATAAATGTTAATCAACTAAAAAGTATGAATATTGACCAGAATGTGCTCGAGTAAATAAAATTATTATTCCTTTCCACTGGACTGGACTAATTAAAGTTATATATATATATATATATATATATATATATATATACGGTAACACTTCGTTTATCCGGACTAATTGGGACCATAGGCAATTCGAATAATCGAAAATCCGGATAATCCGGGTAATATGGGTAATAAGCAAAAGAAAATCCTTAACTAAGCAGACTTACCATTTATTACGATAAAAAACTATATTTTGTAACAAAATTACATAGTATTGTTTACAAGACATTAAAAAATATAAAAAATTATTTAATAGACATTAAAAAATTCACATCATTTCTTAGCAAAGAAATGGCAAGTCTAGTAAAGCTTTCTTAAACTCAACAAAAAGCATTTTATTTCCCTACTAATGTATTGTACAATCTATGCAGAACTGTATATTGAATCAAACTAAAAAGCGAATATTTGGCAACTTGTAGTTATGTTCTTGCTATCATGGTTGAAAATCATCATCTAATGTGAACATTAAATGAAAATAATTTCTACAAATCTGATCCGGATAAACGTGGTATTACTGTATGTATATATATATATATATCTATATATATAAAACAGTTCCGTAACTGACTCATTCATTCATTCATTCATTCATTCACTGACTGACTGACATACAACGCACAGACCAAACCGCTGGACCTAAAGGGCTGAAATTTTGCATGGCGATTCTTCTTATAGTGTAGGGGTGCACTAAGAGAGATTTTTGAAAAATTCTTCTTAGATTTTTTTTAATTAAATTTTTAAGCTGTTTTTTTTACTTTTTTTAAGTTTGCATTTAAAATAATAATTTGAGGGTTATAAAATTTATATCACGAGAAAGATCATAAAAATTCCTTTAAAATGAAATCTTTTTCGAATCTTTACCTTCATTTTCTGATTTTTGGTGAATTTTTAAAGATTAATTTTTAGAATTTAATTTATTAAATGCCGATCACGTGATTTCTTTTTCTGGTACTTTAAATAAATTTATCGTCACGTGCATAAAAACTAAATAGACAAAAAATAATTATTTTTTTCTTGCTAATGCGGCAGACGATTGGACATTATCCAAAAAAATATTAAAATACAGTAAAAGAAATGTTCTAGAAACTGTACTATATTAACTGTACTATATTCTTTAGTATTCTTTATATTAGATTTAATTTGAATATCTTCTTCTACATTATTTTGTCTATAAAAATATCCCTTACGATTTTTTTATAAATATATATATATATTTTACATCAATTATATACATTGATCGTCGTATTTATTATATATATATTGGCATTAATTGCATACATTCACCGATGTTTTTACTTTGAATGTACTCCGTAGCGAAGTGCGGGTTTTCAGCTAGTATATATATATATATATATATATATATATATATATATATATATATATATATATATATATATATATATATATATATATATATATATATATCCTGTCAAAACTTTGGCTGGACGAAGTTTTGCTATCTGGGAAATTTTCACAAATGAAAAAGTAGTTGAATCTTTCATAGTCGTAATTTAAATAAAAGGATTGTTTTTAGTAAATCATATTAAGTTAAGAAATGTTATTTTATTTTTACGATTGTATAATATATTTTCTACTTTAAATGGCTGTATTTTGCTTTTAAATGCATACATCCCAAAGAAGCGATCAAAATGAAGCCATGATGAACTAGGTTTTGGAAACAATAACTTTCGCTCTAGCACTGCACTTAAATTAGGGATATTAAACTGGGTTGTTTCAAGAGGTTTTTTTCAGCCAACGTACTTTGAAAAAATTCATTTACAGATAGTTACAGATAGAGCTTAAAATAATGCCATGGCATCGAAAAAATAAAACCATAAAATTTGGCGAAAAATAGTTACTTCAAGTGAGTTTAACCAACTTTTGATAATAGCTGCATCATTTAAAAGAAAAATGGATATCGTCATTTAATTATGGAAATTTTTCAAATAAAATTCAGTAATCAAAGCAATACTCTCAGATATAGCTCAAATTAATTTTTAAATTCCACTGGCTAGCATCACTAAATACTTACTAGTGATCAAATTTATCCTTTAGTTCTCCTCGATTCAGGAATGTCAAAAAAATTCTGAAGATGGCAGCACGAGTACAAAACTCTACCTTCTTTTACGAACTTTCTAGAGTTTCATGAAATTATGCTTTTAAAAGTGCACAGAATTCCGATGCCATGCAATCCAGAAAACACAACAACAGATTATTTACATTATCAGTTTATAAAATAATCATATTAATAGATTATAATAATGTAGATAGATAAATATATATAATAAAATATAGGCAGTTTCAGTAACTCAAACTTTTTCTATCAGATAGCAGTATCGTATTTAAAAAACTCGCGAAATCGTGCAGATAATTTTAAATGTCGGTTATTTTCACGAGAGATTTAATTACGTTGATAGAACAAATAAATCTTAATTTTATAGTTCAGGAAAAGGTTTATGGTAAAATTTTGTCAACAGTTTGTTTATATTTCGGAGTCTTTAAAATTATCATTTCCTTGTTACTCCTTTGATGAAGTCTTTATTAGGGAATTGAATTTTGGGGGAATATATTTTTTTAATGCCTGCAATAGGTATCGACCTCGGAACGACTTATTCCTGTGTTGGAATCTTTCAGAATGGCCATGTGGAAATTATCGCGAATGACCAGGGAAGTCGAATTACGCCAAGTTACGTAGCTTTTACCGAAACAGAGAGACTAGTTGGCGATGCTGCTAAATCACAAATTGCTCTCAATCCTGAAAACACTGTTTTCGATGCAAAAAGATTGATAGGAAGGAAATATGATGATCCACAAATTCAGCCAGATCTAAAACAGTGGCCATTCAAAGTAATCCCAGAAGCTGGAAAGCCCAAAATCAGCGTTGAATTCAAGGGGGATAAAAAATTATTTGATGCGGAAGAAATTAGTGCAATGGTTCTCACGAAAATGAAAACGATAGCAGAAACGTACCTAGGACAAAAAGTAGAGGATGCTGTTGTAACAGTGCCAGCTTATTTCAATGATTCACAACGCCAAGCAACCAAAGATGCTGGAAAGATTGCTGGTTTAAACGTTCTTCGAATCATCAACGAACCAACAGCTGCTGCTATAGCTTATGGACTGGATAAAAATATAAAAGGAGAAAGAATTGTTCTGATTTTTGATTTGGGTGGTGGAACGTTTGATGTAACGGTACTGAGCATAACTGAAGGACCTTTGTTTGAAGTCAAATCTACAGCTGGAGATACACATCTAGGTGGAGAAGATTTCGACAATCGAATGGTGAATTATTTTGCTGATGAATTCAAGCGGAAATTCAGAAAAGACATGACAGTTAGCGTCAAATCACGGCAACGATTACGGACTGCTTGTGAGAGAGCAAAGAGGTTACTATCAAACAGCACTGAAGCAAGTATAGAAATAGATGCACTCTTTGAAGGCATTGATTTCTATTCCAAAATATCTAGAGCTCGCTTTGAAGAACTTTGCATGGATCTTTTCAGAAGCACTCTAGTACCAGTTGAAAGAGCTTTAAAAGATGCAAAAATTGATAAAAGATCTGTCAACGATTTAATATTAGTGGGAGGATCTACCCGTATACTAAGAGTCCAAAAACTTCTGAAGAACTTCTTTGATGGGAAAGACCTGTGTATGTCAATCAACCCGGATGAAGCTGTAGCATATGGTGCAGCAGTACAAGCAGCTATATTAACAGGAGATACCAGTGAAAACATAAGAGATGTTTTACTTGTTGATGTTGCTCCTCTCTCATTGGGAATTCAAACAGCGGGAGGTGTCATGACTAGGATAATAGAAAGAAACTCGACAATACCCTGCAAAACTTCAAAACTTTTCACCACATATGCTGACAACCAGCCAGGAGTAGATGTTCAAGTATATGAAGGAGAACGAGCTATGACAAAAGATAATCACCATTTAGGAATGTTTACTCTTGTAGGTATCCCACCAGCTCCAAGGGGAGTTCCTAGGATCGAAGTTACTTTTGATATTGATTCTAACGGAATTCTCCAAGTGTCTGCTGAAGACAAAAGTTCGGGAAATACCCAGAGAATCAGAATAACCAATGACAAAGGAAGGTTATCGAAACAGGAAATTGAGAGAATGCTTCAAGAAGCCCAGGAATATGAGAAAGATGATCAAATACAAAGAGAAAAAGTTGCAGCTAGGAATTCTCTTGAAGGTTACATTTATGCAATAAAACAGGCTGTCCAGTCTGCTGAAGGTGATAAAATATCCTCCACTGATAAAGAGAAAGCGAATGATATCTGTGAAGAAATTATACAGTGGCTTGATAGTAATACATCAGCAGATAAGGCCGAGATAGACAATAAAATGGAGGAAGCGCAGAAACAACTATCTCCAATAATGACAAAATTGCATCAAGGAGAAACAAGTAAAAGTAATTCAGAGTCATCAGGGCCTACAGTAGAAGAAATGGACTAATCATCTTCAAGAAATCAGATTACTCAATAAACTAGATGAATATAGAGTCATTTTTTAAGTAAGAACCGTTTTGTAATGGAGTAAGAGAAACTTTAGTTATGAACCTAAATTGTATCACAAACTAAAATATGAACATTTTTTCACTTTTCAACATAGTCACCATTAACATTTAAATATTTGTCAAGTCATGTCACCAGCTTTTGGATCCCATCATCAAAGAACTCTCCGCCTGACTGTTAAACCAGTTAGTCACAGTTTCTTTCAACATGTCATCATTTTCCAAGCGATTTCCACCAAGAAATTCCTTAAGTTTTAGAAACAGATGAGAGTCTGATGGTGCTAAGTCAGGGCTGTATGGAAGATGATCCAGTAATTCCCAATGAAAATTGTCAAAATCGACGGCGGGGACTGCTCTCTAGCGGCGTCGTTCTGCTTCTCGACAAAGCTCGGCCTCACGTTGCGGCAAGAACAAAGACGCAACTGGACAATTTTCATTGGGAATTACTGGATCATCCACCCTACAGCCCTGACTTATCACCATCAGACTCTCGTGTTTCCAAAACTTAAGGAATTTCTTGGTGGAAAGCGCTTGGAAAATGATGACATGTTGAAAGAAACTGTTACTAACTAGTTTAACGGTCAGGCGGAGAGTTTTTTGATGATAGGATCCAAAAGTTGGTGACACGACTTGACAAATGTTTAAATGTTAATGGTGACTATGTTGAAAAGTGAAAAAATGTTCATATTTTAGTTTGTGATACCATTTTAAGTTCATAACTAAAGTTTCTCTTACTCCATTAAAAAACGATTCTTACTTAAAAAAATAACCTTCGTATTTACTGCTATACTGTGCAACTCTGTAAATTCTAATCTATATATATAAAACAGTTCCGTAACTAACTCATTCATTCACTGACTGACATACAACGCACAGACCAAACCGCTGGACCTAAAGGGCTGAAATTTTGCATGGAGATTCTTCTAATAGTGTAGGGGTGCACTAAGAAAGATTTTTCAAAAATTCTTCTTAGATTTTTTTAAATTAAATTTTTAAGCTGTTTTTTAAACTTTTTTTACGTTTGCATTTAAAATAATACATTGAGGGTTATAAAATTTATATCACGAGAAAGATCATAAAAATTCCTTCAAAATGAAATTTTTTTCGAATTTTTACCTCCATTTCCTGATTTTTGGTGAATTTTTAAATATTAATTTTTAGAATTTAATTTATAAAACGCTGATCACGTGATTTCTTTTTCTGGTACTTTACATAAATTTATCGTCACATGCATAACAACTAAATAAACAAAAAAATATTTTTTTCTTTCTAATGCAGCAGACGATTGAATATTATCCACAAAATTTTGAGAGATTTTTGAAAAATTCTTCTTAGATTTTTTTAAATTAAATTTTTAAGCTGTTTTAGTAACTTTTTTAAAGTTTGCATTTAAAATAATAATTTGAGGGTTATAAAATTTATATCACAAGAAAGATCATAAAAATTCCTTTAAAATGAAATCTTTTTCGAATCTTTACCTCTATTTTCTGATTTTTGGTGAATTTTTAAAGATTTATTTTTAGAATTTAATTTATTAAATGCTGATCACGTGACTTCTTTTTCTGGTACTTTAAATAAATTTATCGTCACGTGCATAACAACTAAATAGACAAAAAAATATTTTTTTTCTTGCTAATGCGGCAGACGATTGGACATTATTTTGTCTATAAAAATATCATTTACGATTTTTTTATAAATATATATTTTTTTCCTACATGAATTGTATTTTTTGATCGTCGTATTTATTATAAATATATATATATATACTTTTTGCATTAATTGCATACATTGACCGCTGTATTTAATTTGAATGTACTCCGTAGCGAAGTGCAGGTTTTCAGCTAGTACTTATATATACATCTATGTACAATTAAATCCTTATGCTGATAAACTAAATGTAACAAGTTTACGTTTGTTCAAATCAATTAAGTGCCTTGATATGAAAGTTAATATATAAATTAATAAGGAAAGGAATTTATTAAAAAATTCTAAATTAATTTTTTAAATACTTGCAATTTTTTTTTTTAATTCAATAAGTTAAAATTATTAAATAATATTTCAAGTATTGATAAAAATTATGAACAGCTTGTATGAATCACCAGAATGAACATGCACACACAAATAAATAAATATATATATATATATATATATATATATATATATATATATATATATATATATATATACACACACACATATATATATATATATATATATATATATATATATATATATATATATATATATATATATATATACACATATATATATACCGGGTGGCCATAATTAAACTGACAGTGCTCACAGTGTTCTGTAGCGCGATCTATTTGCGAGAATGACGCCACGTTTTGTAGGAAGATTAAACAAGACGGGGGACGAAGGATTCCGCGAAAAATTAAATTAGTTCCAAAAGTCATCGCTAGGGGAATATTTGGCGCTGTGTAATAGAAAATAGTGTTAACAAATGCAAATCAATACGGAAATTACCTTTTATTTTGCATTAAAATGAGGTTCAATGTGGCTGCAGTTGTTGTGGACCACATATTGCATTCTGTGCACAGTATGCACAACAGCAGAAAGTAACATGTCTGCAGGAATCTCCCGTACAGTCCGTGATATGTTATCCTTCAACGTAGCCAGGTCCTAGACCACTCCTTGATAGACCTTGGACTTAAGGTAACCCCATAGCCAGAAGTCGCATGGGGTAAGATCAGGCGACCGAGGTGGCCATGCAGTTGGAAAGTAGCGGATAATGACTCTTTCTGTTGTGAATTTCTGTCGTAGCAGCTGTTGCACCCGTACAGCAACGTGTGGAGGGGCTCCATCTTGCATGAAAATGATTTCCCCCACGCATTGTCTTTGCTGAAGTGCCGGAATGACAAAGCTGTTCAACATGTGGCGATATTTCTCTCCGGTAACAGAACAGGTTTCCGGTCCTGTCGGGGTAATGTTCTCATAGAAGAATGGACCTACGATAAATTCCGCTGTGAACCCACACCAAACAGTTACCTTTGGTGAATGTAAGGGAATTTCTGTGACTGCATGTGGTGATTTGTCATCCCAAATTCGGCAGTTCTGGGTATTCACAGTTCCATGCAGGTAAAAGTGGGCCTCGTCTCCCCATAAGATTTTCCACGGCCAAGCATCATCCACCTCCATTCTGGCAAGAAAGGTGAGAGCAAAAGTTAATCGCTTATCATGGTCGGGGTACAGTAACTCCTGTACACGGCTGATCTTGTACGGATAGAAGTTGATAATCTTTCGTAAGATTTTCCATACCGTACTGTAAGGCATATCCATATTCCGAGCTAATCCACGAGAGCTAGAGGTGGCAGCAATATTGTCTGGTCCTCTGTCGACAATCGCCGTGGCAACTGCTTCGATTGTATCCTGTGGTACAGGTTTTCGTCCTCTGCCTGACTGAACCTTCAGAGAACCTGTTTACTCAAAAGTCGCAACCATTGCTTTAAGCCCATTAACTGACACAGGACCGTTACCTTTACGCATTCTTTTGTGCGTTCTAAAAGCACGAAGAGCGGCTGACGCGTTGCACTGGTTGAGGTAAAAGAATTTGACCAGTAACGCACGCTCGACTAAAGAAGGAGACATTGCACATAAGCTTTCAATCCGATTGATTCAAAACGTAACACATTGCCTTTTAAAACCCAAGCAGCTGACACTGTGCCAATGGATGTAACGTGAAATTTGAATAAAGAACTTCTTCTGCTCAGCGTACGTGATATTGCAGATCACGAGACTTTATCGGTGTTTATGTACATTTTACGCTTTTTCAAAAGTGTTGCCATATTGCACTTGAACTAAATAAGAAAATGTGCATAATAAAAGGTAATTTTATTCCGTATTAATTTGCATTTGTTAACACTCTATTTTCTATTACCCAGCGCCAAATATTCCCCTAGCGGTGACTTTTGGAACTAATTTATTTTTTTGCGGAATCATTCGTCCACCGTCTTGTTTAATCTTCCTACAAAATGTGGCGTCATTCTCGAAAATAGATCGCGCTACAGAACACTGTGAGCACTGTCAGTTTAATTATGGCCACCCGGTATATAGAAGTTTATATATATAGGTTTTCAGTTTTGATTTTATATATATAGAATCATGTTTGAATTGTCCAAACAACAAATAATTCTTTAATTTTTATTTTCATTTTACCGATTTTTTTCCAAAACTGTTCATATTTCATGTATTTCTTTCTTTGCTGATTAGTTTAGTTTTTGGTTTTAGATAAATATTCTACTAAGATATTTTTGGATGAAGTTCACCATTTCTTTGTTTTGTTGATTACACGCTAAAATATTTAAAAAGGTGCATATTCACATTTTCTTTATATAAATATTTATATTTAGGAAATTTTGGTGTTTATTGAGAGGTTTATTTGTTTTTCCACAATACCATATGCTCCGGGAACCTGTTTATTATTTCAATTGTGCTTATCTTTTGACTAAACCAAATACAGAATATCTCGCAACATGTGCAATTCTGCCTAATACACGCACTCATATAATTTCAATGTACATTGCATTATTATGTCACCAATAACACAAATTTCAGGAAATTTGAATTTTTGTATTGCAGGAATATAGGCTAAAGTAGACAGCCGATTTCTTTTCACATGAAAATTTAGCTTTTTGTAACGTAGGTATGCTCATATCATACCAGGTGGTGGTGGGTGTTAATACGAATAACAAATTTTTCTTTTTGGGGTTTTGTGGGGGAGGGGAACTTTAAATTAATAGTGCCTCTTATGAAAATTTTCCCTCTCAATAAATCAATTCAAAGCCGTCTGTCTGGTGGACGGATGGCCCGAGCATAGCCGGACTTCGCCCGGCTATGCTTGGGCCATAAACAAAAACTACGATTTTTGCTCCTTGGAGCAATTGTAAAAAATAACTCCTTTACAAAAACTTAATATTACATGGTTGGTATGATGGTTAATACATTGTATATCTCCCATGCGATGAAATACAGTCTGTACAACGCCTAGGGATGCTGAGTATCAAATTATCGAGCTGATCTTGGGGAAGATTACTCCACTCAGAAAGCAATGCTCTCTCAAGTTCCGATACACATGTAGGAGGTGGTTGACGGACTGCAACTCGTCGGCCGATCATGTCCTACACATGCTCTATCGGATTCAAGGCAGGTGAGAATGCTGGCCATTCCATACGGGTGATATCCTCAGATTGGAGGCATTCATTTACGATGTTTGCTCGGTGAGAACGGGCGTTGACATCCATAAACACAAATTCTGCGCCCATGCAACCCCTAAACAAACGTACATGTTGTTCCAGAATGATGTCCCAATAAATATGACCGTTCATGGTTCCGATTTGAACATGCAGATCTGTTCTGGAGCTCAGTATAATTCCACCCCAAACGAGCAATCCTGCATCACCGTCAGTGTCGTTTAATGATGTTGTCTTGGTGGTAACAGGTACCTGCGTTCTCTATGAAAGTCCGACGCGAATCAGACTGCAAGCTAAACCTGGACTCGTCGGAAAACATCACACAAGCCCACTGTGACGATGTCCACATTGCATGTTCTCTACTCCAGGCTTATCGCTGCCGACAGTGAGTTGCCGTGAGCGGAACACATCTGACAGGCCTGCGAGCATATAGACCAATATTTCCGTAACGTCTGTACACGGTTTGCCTTGAAACTGTGGTACCCGTGGCTGCAGATAGCTGACGAGACAGGTCGGATGCTGTGCTCCGTCTGCTTCTTTTAGCAGTTACTGTCAAATACCGGTCTTCATTCGGCGTTGTAACTCGGGGGCGACTTGTACTGTAAGGTCTACTGACATTTCCATCATCTTGGAATCGTTGCCAAAGCCTAGAGATGACACTTTGGGCAATTCCAAGTTCCTCGGATACTTCCATTTGAGTACGCCCACATTCTAGGAGGCCGATAATTCTACCACGTAAAAAATCATCCACGTGCGTCCTTTGTATCATAACCATTCGGTTATGGCACTGAGCGGCTTACAGAACGCTTGTCAACAATTTTACTTCTTTGCCACCATTCCTTATATACCCCTCTCTTACACTCTCGTCATTGTAACGTACTATCGGCGTCATCTGGTGGCTTCCTGTAATTTGCATATTATGCTTCAAGATGTGTGATAATTCTACAGGTGAAATTTTTACTTTGGAGTTCGATTTCCCTGTGATTCTGAATTATCCTTAATTTATGGACATAGCACTCATGTCTAGAAAGGGGAGCTGCAACCCATCGTCCATCGCCGGTGCCATCGTTTGTTAATAAAAATCCTTCTGTGATTTGTGTTTCTTTTTCCCTTGTATTCATATGTACACCGGACTAGGGTGTAATGTCGTCAGCCCCCAGACCAATATGTATGAGACTGCTTTTGAGTTTTTTTCAAAATATGGTTAAAAAATTGTCCGTTTTTTTTAAATTCATTTTTTAGTTATTATATGCAAGTGTAGTATGAATTAAAATAGTTTTACTACATTCTTTACAAAAATTAACAAATTATTGGAAATTATATTTTGAACACTATGAATCTAAAATATTATTATTATTTATTTATTTTGCATTATAACAGAAAAGCAGGAAAAAACTCTACCGTTAATGATATAACAGGTGAGAAAGATTGATAATGATATTTAGGATAGTGATATTTAGATGATATTTAGGTGAGAAAATATTTCATGAGGAAAATATCTTCTTCGCAGTCCAACCAAAAAATAAGAAGCAAATGAAACAAGAATAGCAAATCAAAATTAAAATCGCTTTAAAAAGTAATATGTATTCATCATTTAGCTATCTACAGATGCAAAAAACAAACAAAATAAATATAAGATCACTCCTAACATTCTTCTCACAAAAAAATACAAGAAAAAGTTATAAGAACCTCATGTCAGATATAAATGATATGCCAAAATGATATCTAAGTAATAAATTAGGGATGCGACATCGATGTCGATGTTTTCAAAACATCAATTTATTGAAGCCGATGTTTTTTTAACATCGATGTTTTGTGCTTGATGTTTTACGTTGTCTCGATGTTTTTTTTTTAATGAAAAAGTACCGTAATAAAAAAATTTACCACGTAGCATAATTTTCACACTCAGTAAATGTAAGTCTGAATTCTGAAAAGGATGAATACAAAAGGGGGAATGATTCCTTAGCAAACAGACAAATGGCAATTAACAACCATTGAACCAATCAGAGCGCTTGGAATGTTCCTGACACTCCAAAACCTTCCATGGGGTTTTATTTTACAAATAGTATATACACGTGTGCATCCATTTAAGTTTTTGTTTTGTTCTAGTTTTATATAAGTTGACGTTAATATTATTAGTAAGATGCCTCCCAAAAGTACCGTTTAGAAATATTTTTACAAAACCACTGACAAATTGGCAAAATGCAATATTTGCCTTAAGTCCCTCAAAACTTCTGGCAATACCACGAATTTATCTGGACATTTGAAGGCAAAACATCGCAGTATTTAAAACGAGAATTTTGAGTCATAAATGTAGCCCAAAGCAACCAAGTTTTTGTCATTTGTGCCTGCCCAATCAGAGAGTAAAATTAAATCACCCCCTCCCCCCACGACTAACGGAAGTAACATTAATGTTAGAGATTACTAAATCAGTTTTAAAAAATGGATGTTCTAAAACATCGATGGTTTTGGGGCAATGTTTTATTAGCATCGATGTTTTAATATTGAATATCAATGTTTTGTTATCGATGTCGCATCACTAGTATAAATAGAAGTTCAGGTGACATGTGTATTGCTGCCAAAAGAAGCTAAAATAAAGTTTTATAATGAATAATTTGAGCAACACAAGATAGCCTTAAGAAGTTAAAGCATGCAGGGGCGGCTCCAGTCCAGAGATTTGGCAGGAGGGCAACGTTAGCTCTTAGGGTTATTTATATATATATATATATATATATATATATATAAAAGAAATAAACATCCTCTCATTTTAAATGTAAACTCATTTAGTATTAGGTCTACAATTATATAATTTAAGGCTATGGAAAAAAAATACGCCAGGCTTTTTATTAGGGGGGGGGGGGTCTATTGCCCCTATTGTTTCCCCCTTGGAGCCGCCATTGAAAGCATGCCAGAACTATGTTCGGACATAACAAAATTTTACCAGACCATTTGCTCCAGCTGAGTTCAAGCAAATCAGTTAAGCGGTTCAATGGCACACCCAGGGGGTGGGCCAAGGGGTCCTGCCCCCCCCCCTAAAGAAATAGAAATTGCATTAAGAATATTAAATTTGCATTATAAATATCTATCCGTTCAACTCAGCCCCCTCCAAGATTAAATCCTGGCTGCACCACTGAAGTGGTTAAATAAGCTTCTGAAATAAAAAGGCCTATGAATGTCATACAAAAATAGAATGTAATTATTCAATTTTTATCAAACTTTTATTAATACTTTTTTTTAAATCTACATGTATGCAGATTATTTTGTATAGAGGGCTACAGAAATATACAACTCTGACTAGAAATCATCATTCATCATATTATGTAATATAATTATTCACAGTCTGTATTGCTGAATATATTTTTCAGCTCTCTCTTTGTCAATCTTTTCCAGTTCTCGCAGTCTCTATTGAAAGTAAGAAATCATGTAATTAACATAATAATAATAGTAACAGGGAACAAATTTCTCTTAAAGGAAATCAATTTTCTATAAGGCTGTACTCAAAAACTAGGTTAGATTTATGGCGTAAAACTTAAAATAATATACTGAACAGTTAAATCACTTATTAATTTGAGTTACCTGGAGATCTTTGAAAAACCAATTTTGATCAAAAAGAGCAATTTTTCAGTTCTGAAATAATACTAAAGACCAACTTTTATCTTTCAGATTTCTAATTTATGTACAAGCAAAGTTACAGGTACTTTCATGCCACTCAATTAAAGAAATGATAAATAAATTTTAGTTTTATCTGAAAATGAAAATTTCTGTCATTTCTCTCAATGCAAAACATCACACAAAAAAAAGTTATCATCAAAATGTTTCAAAAGTTTTCAGACATTCATTTATAATATGCCAAGAATATATATACACTTTGCTAATGATTTTTAAATTTTTAATGAAATTTAACAAAATTTATCTAATTTATTTATATTTTACCAAAAAATAAATAAATATCATCTCTAATTTTTAAATTTTAAAAATAATACATTCAATACAAAAAGGTATCCTATTTTTAGTTTTATGATACATTTATTAACAGATCTAAGGTACAAAAAATACAACAGAAAAACTTTTTATAAGAAAATTAGATAAAAATATACACAATACTACAGACAGAGTTTAACATAAAAGACAGTAAAGGTACAATTAAATACTATAACTAACCTAATTTATTTTATGATGTGTAAAAGATGAACAACCATACATAAAAATAGTGTTTTGAACAAATGAGTTGTTATAATAAAATTTAATCCTTATAATTTTACAATGGGAGCAAGGAGCAGATTAAATAATTCTCAATGAAATTTGCCTAATAAAAATGTCAAATGTTTACTTGAATTAACTGAGAAAATAGCAATTTGTTTTAAAATTGTGACTGATTATTTGTGCTAATAAAAACACAATTTCCAATTTTTTTATACTCAAATTTGCCCTTAATTTTCTTGTACTTCTTTTTAAAGTATGCATTGATAATCTAAAGTATTCCAAGTACATTTGTTTTCATTTATTTTCTTATGCCTTTCATTCATTCTGTATTAATATCAGCTGCCAGTAAAAACAGTCCCTCATAATAATATTAAACTCAGACACTTAGGTATAATAGAAACTATAGCATGCCAACCAAAAATATGGGAATAAACTCATGTAAAATTAATGGACAACTTTATGATATGATGCTTATTTTAAAGACTAACTTTAAGACCCCAAGCATAAAAAAGGAGTTCAAATGTACTTGGGAAAACTTACATGTTTAAAGTGATCTCAAAAATAAAACTAGAAATTAAGGCATTATTTTTCAGAGCTTTTTGAACTTTACGTGAGCTTTATTATTTCCCTTAAAAATTTCTACATGCAAGAACAATTCATACTCCTAATTTTGTTTTGTTACACCATAATGAAAGCTTATACTTTACACTAAAAGAAGTTATATTATTTGTCATCATAACAAGTGCTTCATATAACAGGGCTGGGCGATGGCTTATGGCTAGGATGCTGGCTTTCAGTACCAGAGTCTGTGGGTTCGAGTCGCATAATTGGCATGGATGTTTGTAGCCGTTTGGAATCGGCTTTAAGCAGTAGGTCCCGGTCTAATTAGCCCTTGTGTAGCAAAAAGTGACCGTAGCGCTCCAAATACCAAAAACCAAACCATATAACAAGGAGATGAAGTATCATAAGAAATATTACCAAAGATATCTGACACAGAATTTCAGGCAAATATTTCTTCTCTTCACCAAGTGCTGTCATATCATCAAGAAATTCCTTTCTTTCTTTTATTTCTTTTAAAACTGAAAGAGAAAAAAAATTCAAATCATACACATCCAAATTACTCAATTAAACATAGAAACATTTTCCCAAAACTAGACCTCTCAGCTTTTATTACACGTAAGATGTACCATTGGTATTATACTATCAGAAGTGAAAAGAGTGGACTTCTATAAGAAATGACTTATATAAATCCAAATACTGAATTTGCTGAAACTCTGATAATAATCAACTCTGTACAATACATGCAATGAAAAAAATCTATAATTGAAAACCATACTTCAGTAGTGTCATTTTTATTATTTATTCGTGCTGTCATCAGTTTCTGAAAGCCCATTTGTTTTATATTTGCATCAATTATTAATATAACTCACCACACTTATTATTTTAAATGAAAACAAAATTACTGAAACAGATTGTGTCTTCTATAGCAAAAGAAAAAACTAAAAATTGCAAAAACCCAAATACCCAGAAATCTGCATCTATAACAATAAATTTTTGTACGATCCCATATTTATAAAAGTAAATATGAGTTTAAATTTTAATGAGGATTTCTGAAACTCCCTCACATTACTTCAGGAAATAGTAAGTAGTACGATGCAGGGTTAAAAGTTTAAAAATACGTTGATTACATGAAAATAGAAATCCAAACATACGATGGTTTTCTTAAAGCCTAGGTAGTTAAAACCTTCAATGTCAAAAAATTGTCAAAGTAATAAGAATGCATGGTATTTGCCAAAACTGATACCCCCCCCCCCCCTCCAGTTCTAGCTGGTGGCCGAATCAGTAGCACAACATCTTTCAGTTCATCAGTTGCTGGGTTCCTTTTAAACCACGACAAATTCAATCCAATCCTCTTCCCCCCCCCCCTCTCCTTTTCACATATTTCGGAGAGCAAAAAAAATTGGTAAAGTAATTTATAAGAATGCATGGTTTCTATGAGAGTCAGATACTATTTGAAATCATAAAACAAACAGAAAACAATTTTTATAGGAATTAAAATAATTCAAAAATTTATGTTGGTGTACTTTAACATGAAAAAATTAGTTCAAACTGTGATAAGAAAACAAAACTCTCGACTTCCCCTTTGCTGGAAAGCAACTGATGGAAAATCAATCCTCATTAGGTAATAAAAGGCCAAATATGGCAATCCGCATTTTGTAGTAAATTGGCCGTTGTAGTATATTTAGTGCTCTCAGGTTAGGCTTGCCCCGAGTATAATAACACACAGAAATTTTAGCCTTGTGAAGGCACAGAGAACTAAAGAGATAATCTATGCATACAGTAATGAAATTGCACTATAAATAATTATTAATGCCTTAAATTTAATTTCTCCTAAAAGCCTAAAAAAATTTTCACTATATTCAGGAAAAAATTTAAGGCAATATAGCTTTTTCAGAACTTAAGAATTTTTATTCTTCTATTACATAAAAGAGTAGCTCTTGTAGTCTTTTATCTTAACCATAGGGATAAAAAATAATGACTTTAAAATGACACAAAGCCTCCAGCCTCCTATAGGATTCACTTTTATTTCAAATCTAACCCAACTCACTAGTAAATATGAGTAAATTTTTTATAAAAAAAGCATAAATTACATTCTTGTTAAATGGAAATAATTAAAGTCATCTCGAACATACATAACAGAAATTAGGCAATTGAATTGCATTCTTATTAAAGATTTCTCACAAAGACATAGCCAACATGTAACATGTAAGCTAAAGGTAAATGAATTCTTCTCTACAGAGATACCTAACTACTCTAAATTTTGATTAAAGATTGAAATCTACAATCAGTCTAGCCCACAATAAAACAAAATGTGTCTGCAAGGAACAATGCTGCAAAATTACGATTACTAAGAAATGTGTGTTGTGTGTGTGAATAATCTACTCGGTCATACCAGAGATAAATAATTAAAATTAGTATTGCTAGAGATATTTCTTTCAGTTATAAGCTGACATGACTGGAATGTAATCATTCAAAAGATTTACAGGTGACTGATATTATTAAATTCTATTGTCTCCACCAAAATATCATCAACATCTTTACTAAAGGGCACCTGAGTTTATGACTGGGAATTCTATAGCTGCAAATACTTGGTGGGTATACATATATTAATTGCTAACTAAATTTGCAAGAAATGTTAATTAATTTCAATAATTGGTAAGTTTCTTTGGATGAAACATACTTAAGATCATGATACAAGGGAAATAAATTAATTTATCAATTAAATAAGAAATTAGCTTATGACTGGTCATAATATTTAACAAAAGGCATAAATTATATGAACGAAAAAGAAAAAATAAATTAAATATAATTGAAAACAGGAAAGACTTATAAGATTACTTTCTGAAAACATATCAACTGGAGGCTCTTTTTCTTCTTTTGATGTTTCTTCAAACTTCATATTCCTTAATTCTTCATCAATATCTTTACCATATGCCATCATATTCTGCAATCGTTGTTTCTCATATGGTGGTCTTGCTTAAACCAAAATTATGCATTTAAATTCATGTATATGTTATGAATATTTAATGTGTAAAAGTTCACAAATCTAAAAAATTTACTAAGTGTTTTGGAATATGATAACCGGAAAATAATGTAGAGATATGTACAGTGGCTCCCAAAAGTGTTTGTACACTTACAATTTTCAATGAAATAGGGGTCTATCCATTAATTAAAATGAATATTTCAGAATGGATAATTAATAATAAGATCTATAATCTATTCTTAACAAAACTACATGAAATATTTTGAAAACATAGTAAAACTTTATTTTTAAGAAACCAATTAGCAAAAGTAACAAAAACTTTATTCACAAAAGTCATTGTACACTTGTAAAAAATCTCTACATATTAGTAAATATTCTAATTTTTCATTAAATTAATATTTAGTAGGATATCCTTTAGCATCCACAACAGCTTTTAAATGTCTGGGAATAGATTGATCTTTTGTAATTTCTGCATCAATGTTCATCCATTCTTCCATCATAATTGATTTTAGTTCGCTTTTCGTGTGAATGTTGTGTTTTTGTACTCGAACCTCCAGTTCTCTCCAAATCTCTTGTCCCCAGAAGTAAGGAAGAGAATAACTGCGGCCAACAGATGTTTTTATGGTCTAAGAAAATTTCTGAAATCTGGCAACATTAAAAGGAACACCAAGTTGTTGATATACAAAAGTTTAATCAGGACAGTTCTCACATATGCATCTGAAACATGGACCTTGTGCCAGGCTGATAAGAGAACCCTCACTATTTTTGAGAGGAAGATTCTCCGATCCATCTTTGAGGGCTTTTGTGGTAACGGAGTTTGGAGAAGGAGAATTAACTCTGAACTTTATGGGTTATTCAGAGAACCAGACATTCTGAAGTATCATAAAATCCAACGCATGAAATGGGGCAGACACATTTTAAGAATGAATGATGACCGAACAACTAAAAGAGTCTTTCTGGCGAAGCCAAGAGGAGTCAGAAGAAGAGGCAGACCCAGACTGAGGTAGGCGGACTGCCTCCAAAGTGACTTTGTCTCAATCAATGTCGAGACTGGAAAGTTGTGATGCACAGAAGGAAGGACTGGTTCTGCCCTCTTGAGAAAGCCAGGGTCCAACCAGGACTGTCGAGCTATTGATGAATGAATGAATGAGTTTAAATCTGGCGATTGAAGTGGTGTTTTCAAAACTTGTGGCGAAATATAGAGATACCAGAGGTGAACGTTGAGAGCCGTGTGCTTAGGATCGCTATCTTAATAAAAAACAAAGTTGTTTCAAACACCCAAATTTTGGGCTGATAATTTTAAATTGTCTCTTAAAATATTTATATAAACAGCATGATTCATTATGCCATCAATAAATATCACATTACCTAGTCCTGATGCTGACATGCACCCCCACACAAGGACACATCCACCACCATGCTTAACTGTTCCTACTAAGTTCTTGGGATTAAGTTCCTCATATTTTCTTCTCCAAACAATTATACACCCATCGGAACCAAAAATGTTAAACTTGCTTTCATCGGCAAATAAAACATTATTCCAATACGTTTGGGGCTTATTTATCATTGATAGTGCGAAGCAAAGCCTAAGCTTTCTGTTTTTCTCACTCACAAAAAATTTTCTACAGGCAGAACGCCCATGTAATCCGGCTGCTCTGAGAACTCGTCGAACAGTTTCAGGTGAAATTGAAGTAGAAAATGTTTCATTAAATTCTGCAGAAACTTTTACAGCACTCAAACGTGCATTTTTGACAAATTTTCTAATTATAAATCTCTGATCATGTTTTGTTAACTTTGCTAGTCGACCTTTTCTTACCTTGCTTTCGATCAGATTTTCTTCTTTAAAACGCATTATCACATACTGTACAGTAGAATTGGATAAATTAAGTAATTTAGCAATATTCTGAACTGATTTACCACTACTATGATGAAAAATAATAAATTTTCGAATGCTGTTTGTTGTTTCTTTATGACTACGAGCCATTTTTAAATAATAAATAGAATATTACGGAGTAGGCAAGCAAAAATGAAAGCCAAACGATATTTTAAATGCCACCACAATTCAAAAATAAAAATAAAGCGTCAGACGATAATTTTAATTATGAATTTATCCGAAAATATTTTAGTGTACGATGACTTTTGTGAGATAAAGTTTTTGTTACTTTTTGATTACTGGTTTCTCAAAAATAAAGTTTTACTATGTTTTCAAAATATTTCATGTAGTTTTGTTAAGAATAGATTATAGATCTTATTATTAAATACCCATTCTGAAATATTCATATTAATTAACGGATAGACCTCTATTTCATTGAAAATCGTAAGTGTACGAACACTTTTGGGAGCCACTGCATATATTTAACAAAATAGCTTAAAGTATACCACGTAAAAAATTTATTTTTCTTTTTGAGAAAACAAAAACTGTAGTTAAAAAAATTAAACAGACAACATACAAATTTAAAAGTGATATGAATCTTTTTTGTATTTAAAGGAAGTTCTTATCAATATAAGTTTGCTAAGTTTAAATATAGCTATAACAGAATAACGGAAACAATCAAAATTGCCATATCATAGAAATTTACTTTCTATTATAAGCACAAATGCATGTAACATGTAATTACATTATCAACAAAATAAATATACATTTAGTATATAAAAATATTTTGTTACTGAAATGTGATTAATGCATTAATATTTCAACACCACGAAAAGAATTATAGCAAGGTACATATATTACAAGAACTGCCATACTCTGAAGTAATGCTTGCTTAACCTTAAGAACACAACTAGCTAGATAATTCAGAGCTAATATTTGGCTGTTAAATGTAATATGATTAGTTTAAGCTGCTGATAATTCAATTATTATTATTTATTCTTTTTAACTCAGATGGTCTAATTTTTGGAATAAAATGACCAAATCGAGATCAGCCATTTGGTCCCAAAAACTAGACCAACCCTTTTTTTACTAAAGGAAGTTTAATAACAAATGACAGTATTTAACTCTAAAATCTTTTTAAATATTTGATTTTAACATACTTAAACCTGAACATGTTGGTATCTCAAGTTATGTGAAATTTTTAAAAATTTTAAAATCTGCACACAGGCATTTTGCAGTTAAAATTATCAAAATCCATAAAAATGATAATTTTTAAACAGAAAACTTTCAAAATTTTTATAGAATTTTATTCCCAACATACAAAGAAATTATTGATTCTAAATCTGTCATTAAACTCAGCGACAAAATGAAGTGATCGCTCATGAAGAGAACATATCATCGAAGAGATAATGAAGAGAACAAAGCATCGATATAGAAAATACGTTAATTTGGTGTAAAATACTGAAATATGTTAAAAGAAGATATAAAACTTACTCTTAGCTGGATTTGGTCTGAACTTATCCCTCTCATAATCACCTAATTTTTCGATTGTGCTTTTGGGTCTTTGTATTGGTCTAGACGGAAATTTCAGCACAGCAGTAGTAGGTGGTTCAAAAATTTCGCTCTTGCTTCTACTTTCAATAACAGTTTTAGGAACATATGGAAAACTCTTTCCAGATTCAACACAACGAAGTAATTCATGTTGTACCTTAGAATTTAAGTTAGCTTCCTTCATTAGAGATTTTAACGTCTCCTTTGTGTTCGCCATCATTTTAATCTAAAATCTGTAAATTGAAATTAGGTATAAATTCTCAATGTATCGTCCGTATATGTAACATATACTTTTTGGTTCACCTTTCTCTTTAATAAAATTGCTTAGCATTATCCTTATCCCATTAACCAATCACATTTTCAAACTCCTGGATAATAAGAGAGTTCAAAATGCAGAGACAAAAACTGAAAGGAATTAAAATGAAGCAACTTGTATTCGTGGTTTCGAAAATCCGAACTTCAGCGCGTCCTTTTAAATACATACACATATCTCTCAAAGTTACAGTTAAGAGTTAAACAGCGCAATTGTTTTCGCACCTATGACGTATGTCTGTCGTCTGTTTTGGCTTTGGAGTCTGCTGTCTGCTCTTTCATTTCGCGCTGTCCCATGTGAGTAGTTGTCGTTGCTAATTAGAAACGTGCTTGGACTTCAGTTGCTTTCCGTTCTATTAGGTGTAGAAGCAAGAAAATTCCGTATTTTATACTAATTTGAATATAGCTACATTTTCTATAACTGTTTAAGAATTTTATATTCTCCTGCAGTATGGCTGCTCCCGCAAGTGGTCAGATTGTTGATGAATTTGAAAGTTCTTTTCAGGTAACTTTTTTTTGTTGTTTGTGCTTTATCTCTTATTTTTTTTTTCTACAGAAATGAATCTAATTTGAAACTAATTTCAGGCTTGTCTTGCGGCATTAACTAATCCTGACTACTTTAATGTCCGCGATGCTGAAGAAATAAAAACTGGTGAGTGTTCACTTTTTTAGAGTAGATTACCTTAGTTCAGCTTATTATTAAAATTTTAATAAGTAAATCAGTTAAGGCTCGCTGTTATCAGTGGAAAGGTTTATTGATTATACAATTTTCTAAACTATCTAGTTCTCTTTGAAGATAATATATACATGTTAATGTAACGTGATTAAGAAATGTTTACCAATAGAATTGTGGCTGGGAATTCAAGGAGAAAGACGTGTCATTTAAATTCCGTAGTTATATTAGAAGGTAGGCTAATCGCTCTTGTTGAACAGTTTAATTTGGATGATTATTTATGTAATACTGTATAAATATTCAGTTTAGGAAAAGGATAACATTTTAAGTTTTCTAATTAAATGACATACAGTTGAATAAATGAAATGGTGGCAGAAGCAAAATTCACTCCATGCAATTATTTTAAAACCTATAATTTAATGCTAACATTAAAATTTAATATCCTCGTTTTCTTATCTATTAAACTTGATGAGCGAAGTTATAAATTGTTAAATTGAAATGATAAATGTAGAATGTAAGTTTTAAGACTTTTATAAGGTACATGCCTGTTAGCATATTTTAATAGAATTTAATAAAATTTGGGAAAGAATTATTTATTAAAATTGATATTAAACATTTTTTTTTTCCTACGTCGGGGCAGTGACCACATCAGCCATAAGCCCTATGGCAGCCCAATAAAAACTAGCCTTGTTATGAAAGTTGTCATGAGAAGAGTTCAGAAAAGAAAGCGCAGGACAACTTTTCAAATGAGTAAAATCCATAAGAGCACCTGAAGAACACAGGATACAGTCAGGGCTATCTACCACGCCAATACGACACAGGTGATACTGTAAAAAGTCATGGCCAGTTAAAAGTCTAAAATTAGCAGTAAAGACCGATCGAGGAAGGTTCATGGGAAGTGGAGAACACAGTAATGAACTCCAGGCCTTACCCACCACAGTTTCAGCATAGTGATTTCGAAGGGACCTTTGTAATTTAAATTTTACTACGCCACAAATTTGCTGGTAGGACAGATTAAAGTGTGGCTGTCGCAAGTTACATCCGTTTTTTGCAAGGATGTCAGCTTTTTCGTTTCCTGGAATCCCACAATGACTAGGAATCCATTGAAGGACAATTTTCCAGCCTATAGAAATTGCTTGATTAAAAAGCTTCTTAGTTTCTTCCACGTGATAGGAATAACTTGTTGTATGTGAAGTAATAGCCAAAATTGCAGACTGGGAGTAAACATTAAACATTATACCCTGTTAATGTATGTCATTCAGATTCTACATTATTACTACTGTTTATTGCTGATTAACTAGCCGTAAGGAAATATTATGGAAATTTTTTAAATCTTAGTTTTAACTTGAGATCAAACATAAAGCATAATTTTTACAATATATTCCATAAATAGATAAGTTCTAATTTGTCAAAGTGATTATTTCAATCTGATATAGACTATATAACATCTTTATACAAATAAGAACATTAATTTAAAAGTATTTATAGCCTATCAAGCAGCCTTGGACCTTGTATCATTGAAGATATGCATTGAAGTTATAGAGTTTCTATTCTCACTTCTACCCAGACTTGGGTGTATATAATTTGAAGTGGCACTCTATTTGTATTTTATACAAACACAGTTTATACATGAAACAATGTTTATTGAATTCGTTGCACATATAATTGGCTTTTACAGCAATAAGCATGCGTACTACTTGTACGGAATGTATAAACACAGCTTTCAAGAACAATATATTTTTATACTCACAAACAGTAAGTCAAACCAGCAGTACTGCCATGTAAACTTCTGGCCCGCTAAGCACTAGCGCAGGATAACACCTTTTCAACCTTAACAACCTCCCCCCCCCTCTTAATGATGCTGTGTGGTATTTATACTAAGTGCGTATGCCGAAATTAGCATATCTAAAGCAGCTTCTTTAATTCACTCAAAAGTTCGATTCTTGTGAATCGAATCTTGTGTATACCTTACAAAGTAACACAATTATGAGAGTGAAATCATGCTGCAATTTTTTCTGGTGATTGACAGTGGCTAATTTAAGTTATAGGATACATGCTAAACCATGGATAATAATTGCTAAGTTCTGATATCCTTTAACAATTTGGTAAACCCTGCTTTCAAGGTGTTTTTGTTTGTTAAATATACTGTTGAATATGAGGTCAATACTTGAAAATATTAAGTACTATTTTTTCTTCCCCTTGAAATTTAGGAGTTGAGCAAACTATTCAGCGTTTCCTAGATGTTGCTAAACAAATGGAATGTTTCTTCTTGCAAAAACGTCTTTTACTTTCAGTACAGAAGCCAGAGCATAACATCTTAGAGGTAAGTCCTTGCACTTAAAATTCATCAGCATTGTGTGCTTTTTTCGGATTGTGTTAAATAGCTCTAAAGTGGAATGTTTTTGCCACATTTCTTCAATTTTCTTTTCCATCTTTAGTCATCAATGTCATATATAGTTCTTAGAAATTCAATCAATCATGTATATCCAATCAATCGTATAGAATCAATGTCATATATAGTTCTTAGAAATTACAAATCTATATTCCTCCAAACAATACCTATTGCTTCATATTTCAAAATAATTCTAAATGGAAACTTGATAACATTATACCTTGTGATTACTTTTCTCTAATAATTGATCTGACCTGAAATGTAATGTTTGGAATGGGGAAAATAAGTTAGAACCAATGATAGGTGTAACTTAAAGAGGACAGTGGGGTCAAATCCACTTTCATAAAACTATTAACGATGAGACAAATGCTAAGACTGTGTAAAAATAGATTCTAGGTTATCATAAATTGAAAGGGTCATCTATGCAGCTTATGAATCACCCTTGTCCCCAAATAGTAATGTCATCAGAAACCGGTGCATGAGAGTTTAGTTTTAACTGTCTTTTGGATCTGATGTTTAAAAAAAAAACTTTTGAAAAAATCACTGCATGCTATTTCAGTAAACTGCATAGGACTTGTTATCATTAAAATTCAAAGCAAATTTCAGTCTTTGTTCAGGGTTTATTGTAATTCAGGTTTTTTTCATTATTAGTTACCCCTCAGAGAAATTCATTTCTTTATTTTGGAAAATTTCTTTGGAGCTATAATCCCTGGTCAAATTTGATGTTCTGTTATACAATGTACAGTTCTTTTGCATCTTGTGAGCAAGATTTTTTCCGCTTTAAATTTCTTAAGTTAGAATCACCAAGGTACCTATATATAAATGTACTACTTATATTTTATTTTTCATTTCTTAAGAATATAGTAATAAATAGTTCCTATTGTCTTGTCTAGAACATCTTGCAGGTTTGAAGTGAACCATGTTATACTTAGTTGATCAGCATTTTATTTATTAATTTCTAACTGTGCTGATTTTTTTTCTGTATTTTATTGAAGACTGTTAAATGTTCATGTACTTTTAAATAATTTTATGAATATATGTGCTGATGTTTAATCCTGACTAAAATTCATAACATAAAAACTAATAAGGCTAAAAGAGAGAGCATTTCCTTTATTTTGTCCCCATTCTTTATATTCTTTTACTAAAATTAAGAACATTACCTTTTATTATTTTGAAGACAAATTTTGTGCTATTACAATAACTTCTAAAAATGGAATATTTCTTTAATTTTATGTAAAAGAAGTGATTAAAGTTAATATCACACTTTTTGATGCCAAAAAAGGTTTTTCCTGCTTCAAGAAAAGTTTGAGGCTCTTGCCAAATTGGTTCTTACTTCCAAAAATTAAATATGAATCCAACATATATATTAATGTAAAATGTACCTTTTGAATATTCAGGTTTATAATGAACAAAGAATTAAAATATTTTATTATGAGAGCTATGTAAAATATGTGTATGTATATATAATACTTGTTTGAATTTATAGTAGGTAACAGTGTTTCAAGTCTGATAAAATTTTAATTCCAGTAAGTGTCTATAATATGAACAAAAAAGTGTAATATATATCTCTTTTGTTTTTTTATTCAGAATATTAGTGAACTGAAAAATGAGCTACTGCGAAAAGAACAACTACTAAATAAATATAACGAAAAAATACAGTCCTGGCAGAATCTCTTGCAAGATGTACCTGGCACTCCACGTCCACCTCCCACTGCCGTCCCATCTCAGCCCCCTCAAAATATGCCACCTATGCAAGGACCACCACCTCAAATGCCTCCTCAAGTTGTACAGCAAGGAGGTGCACCCACCCATCCACATCATATGATGCAACCTCATATCGGACCACCTATGACCTCATCTCCAGCACCTATGCAAGGAGGAATGGTTATGCAGTCGCCTCAGATGCATCCTCAGCAGCATATGGCTGCAGCACAGCAACCTGGTGGCCTGCAAGGACCCTTGGCATTTCTTGAAAGGACTATGTCAAGTATAGGGATGCCAGATCCAGGGAGGTAGAACTTAAAAATAGTGATTTTAGTTTTTATTTACGTTATTGAAAACACTGTGTGTCCTTTTATTTTTGAATAAATTATCCTGTAGTAAATTCTTTTTTTACTTCTTGTTTAGGTACTATTGTTTATTAAAATACTTAAAAAAACTTTCTATGAAGTTTCCTTCATGTAAAGTGGATACATTTATTGGCAAAATTTTATTTCTTGTTTATTTTGTCTATAACATGAGTTTTGAATATCAATATCTAAATGTTTTAATTACTTAACCAAATTTTTTTTTCTTTAAAGAAAAATGCATGCTCTTGATGCTTTAAATCTTTTTATCTGAAACCTAATGACTGTCCCTCTATATTTAAAGTTAGCTATTTTATTGATATACATTGTAGTTCATATTTTCATATTTATACTGTTCAGTTGTTTGAAATCTGACAATATAAAAGCTTGAAATATCTTCCTTTGAAATAAAAATAATTTATTTCTGGATAAGGTGAGGAATTCAAATTTAAAAAAATATGTAAATTCAAATTATCATACTTAAAACTGTATGATAATAATCAGTTGTAGAGATATGGAGAAAATATCTTTGTGTGTTCAATAACTGTAAAACCTTTAATTTGGCCAGTCAGGGACAGAACGTCTTGTATATGGGCATGTAGTACTAGTTTCTGGGTTCAAATCCAGTCGTTCACTTTTTTTTTTTTTTTTAATTGGCTTTAGACTGTAGGTCCCAGTAAAGTGAGTCTTAGCATAACAAAAAAATTATAATTTTCTCAGTCATCTGCAACTTACCTGTTGACCCTTCCTCTTGATACACGAAGACCAATCGAAAATTTTGTACCATAATACATATTATCTAATGGTAAGAAATGTTAATGAGACGCCCAGTGGCATAGTGGTTAAAAGCGTCAAGCTGCCATCCCACAGGTCCAGGGTTCGACTCTGCGACTGGGCAAGGTTGACTCAGCCTTTCATCCTTTGAGTGGGTCGATAAAATGAGGACCAAGCTTGCTTGGGAACTAAACTCTGGGGGGTCACATGTCAGGTTGACCACCTGACTGAGACATATGCTATATGGTACCCCAAGCCCACAGTCAAGAAAGCGGAGATGGGTACTGCCGGTCTTGGTCCACAGTGGACTGTTGCGCCATGAGTTTAATTAGTTTTAGTTAGGAAATGTTAATGAAGCATCTTCATACATTGCATAAGAGTGATGCAAACAAAGGGAGTTTAAGGTCACTAAAAGATAAATTTGAAAATTCTATGTTGCTCTTTATCATCCTCTCCCACAAACAATTGTACCCTAAAACCAATTTCTAATTACCATGCTACACACACATATATATATGCACATGCATTTATGTGTTATAAATTCTATATACTGCTGAAAATTAAGTATAGATGTATCTCTATTTAGTCTGTACAACCTTCAGGTTAGAAAATGTTTATTTTCATTTTGTGCATAAGTTAAACATAATTACAAAATGATCCTAGTGTGTTAATCTATATATATAAAACAGTTCTGTAACTGACTGGCTGACTGATTACAGACCAAACCGCTGGGCTTAAAGGGTTGAAATTTTGCATGGCAATTCTTATAGTGTAGGAGTGCACTAAGATTTTTGAAAAATTCTTCTTAGATTTTTTTAAAATTAAATTTTTAAGCTGTTTTTGTAACATTCTTTAAAGTTTGCATTTAAAATAATAATCTGAGGGTTATAAAATTTATATCCCGAGAAAGATCCTAAAAATTCCTTTAAAATGAAATCTTTACCTTCATTTTCTGTTTTTTGGTGAATTTTTAAAGATTAATTTTTAGAATTAAATGCTGATCACATAGTTTTTCTTTTCTTTTTGCGATACTTTAAATTCATTTTGCGTCACGTACATAACAATGAAATAAATTGACAAAAAAAAATTTTTTTTTTTTAATGCGGCAGATGATTGGACATTATCCAAAAAAATATTAAAATACAGTAAAAGAAATGTTCCTCAAACTGTACTATATTAATTGTACTATATTCTTTAATATGTTCTATTAGATTTAATTTCAGTATTTTCTTCATTATTTTGTCTATAAAATATCCGTTATGATTTTTTTATAAATATATTTTCTTGTTTTTTTTGGCATTAATTACATACATTGATCGTTGTATTTATTATATATTTTTTTGCTTTTTTTAGCATTATCTGCTTACATTGACAGTTATATTTAATTTAAATGTACTCCATAGCGACGCACGGGTATTCAGCTAGTAATCGCATAAAATCAATAGATTAATATCTATTATTTTCTATCTAGAAAGATAAATAATACAAGTATTCAAAGAACCCCAAAACTAAATTTATAATTTGAGTATTCAATAGACAATATTTTATTAGTATTAGACTTAGTAACTATCTACTATCATTTAAAGTGATAAAATATTCAATTTTTGTTCATCATTTAAGATACATACCCTTTCAGATAGAATTCTCATGCTGTAGCCTAGAGCCTGTTGGTTCAAGTCCCACTGTTAGCATGGATGTTTGTAGCCATTTGGATTAGGCTTTATACTATAGATCTTTATTAGCCCTTGTGTAGCCAAAGTTGATCATTAGCACTCACATCCAACCATATTAGAGCCTATAGAGTGCACTTTTTTCTAAGCTCATGTATGTCAGTTGTCTGGAATGGATGTTTAAAGCCTACCTCTATATAAATGTTTAAAAATAGTTCATAAAACCATTGATATTGATTTATTATCCAGAACAGATTCATAGGATGTCTAATGAATAAATTTTAGGTTCTGGCATGGATCAAAATATATTTAGACCATGTTCTGTTATCTGGTTCATTTCCCTTTTAAAACATTCTATTTTAATAGATGGAGACTAAAACATTTTTGTTAAATCAAGGAGGTTGATTTAAAAAACTTCACAACTCATGAATATGGAATGAAAATTTTATTATACATCTGAAAAAGTGAATGTAAAAGTACAAAAAGGAAAAAATAGTAAACAAATTTTGAATTTCTAAAAATATATCTTTGTATAAAATGATTTGAACATATTTACAATTCCATCATGGCACTTATTTGAAATGTAAAATTGTGCTTCATAACAATGTGGCTGTTTTTAGATTCTCTCTAACAATGGTATCCATAACGACTTGGAAAACAACTTGTACATTACTAGTATCAGTAGCTGTAGTAAAATGAGGATAAATCACTTTTCCAGAATGCTTATTTTGAGCCTGGAACTTATGTTGAGCAAACAGTGCCCCACTGTCAACATCATAATCGGGACCTATAAAATAAAATTTAATGTGATTTTAAAAAATAGTAATATTTTTCATAAAAACTAAAATTTTATTAAATAAATCAATTAAATTGCATAGAGAAAAAGGTAATCTGAAATGCTTTAAGTTAATTTCTAGATTATATTTTATGTTCACTTAAAACTCTGCAGCTTATGTGCAGTTGTATTAACAATATCCTTCAAACAATATACAGTCGAACCCCATTATAGCAAACTCAGTATATAACAAACGAAAATTTTGCTCCCATCGTTTTCCTATTGTACGTAATTTAATTAGTATTATGTCAGTTTAATATAATTGATTTTAGTAGATTTAATTCATTATCATTTTTAATAGATTTTATTTTTTAATACATCATTATTGAATATACATTGCAACTAATGAGTTATACATTTTGTGAACTCTGGCATTTTTCTTAATGGTTTGGATATAGCGAACCACCGGATAAAACGAACAAAACCTTTGGTTCCTTGAAGTTCATTATAACAGGGTTTGACTGAAGTTAATGAATATACTGCATGCTAACCACTCGGAGCCATGGCTCGGTTTTGTTTAATTTTTTAGTATTCCCTCTTGATCTTTTTCTCTGAGTTTTACCAGAGGACAATAGTCCGAAGAATATTTTTTAAGCAAGCCACTTCACAGGGATTCTGCAGGGTGGGCCCATACTCATGATGTTGATTCATGTGTGGTGTTTTATAGGCCCAGAGTTACATCCACCGCATCTCAAAATTGATCAGAAACCACTTTAGGCTTGGTTGGTTCCTAGTTAGTTGTTTCAATGATACCCAAAATTCAATGCTTTGTAATCTTTGTGATTTTGGGCCACCCACACTAATAATGCATCGTTTGAGTCTTCTTGTCTCTGGAGCATCCATTTTTTGGCAATCTCAATTCTCTCTTCCTTAGCCATCTTAAATGGCTACATCTAGCCAGCTGATCTGAGCGGCTCCCTGCCTGGGTGCTTGGAAGAATTAGTGTGTGGAGGGTGGTCGTGTGCTGCGGTTTGCAACCACTGGTTTGGGCAAAACCTGGAGGGCCATGGCAGCCACATCAGGCCCCATCCAGTGCAATAGAAGCCTAATATCTGAACACAAAGTGATCAGCCAGTGAAATTTATAATACCACTCTTTAAGTAGGATTAACCTTTCAGCAGGCATGTCTGTGTATAAAATGCAACATTTTCGTAATTTCGAATGATTTGTTTTTACAAGTAAGTTTTGAATGTTCAAAGCAGTTTCTATTTATAGCTACACCCTTTCTAATGCAGGTCTGATTTTCTGAACCTTGTATTCCTTTTCATTCATTGTTAGTCGTAATTTAACTGTGGTAAACCAGCGATTATACTGAATTGCAATACGACAAAATTATGAGTTGATGTAGTAGAACAAATGTGCAGCTATTACATGGTATTCCGCATAACACGAAGGACACAATCTCATTGTTTTTAAGGATTTTGAACAAAATAGGAATCAATTCGCAAGTTGTCCTTAGATGCATTAAACCAGATAGTTTTGAAATATTGTGACTGTATTGGCATTCTTTGGCTTGTAATTATAAATATATCTCAATATTATCAACATTTTATATCTTGTCATAAAATGCAGAATTATTATTTTCAATTTTAAAAAAAAAGTTAATAATCAAGTTTGAAAGAGACGTTGCACTTTGTGCAACGCACGCTTGCTGGTGTTCCAAAAATTGGAGCGCCTGCTGAAGGGTTTAAAAAATTAATCTTTGAATCATTAATTAGAATTTAAGATTACATTCTGAACCATAAGTAAAATTAAAAATTTCAATAATCACATTCAGTTTTTACATTATGAGTCTGAGAAGTAATATAGGAGCTTTTCTTTACAGCTGAAGTTTAACCACAAACTCAAGATTCAAGTTAGCATCCAGTTTTCGGAGGTCAAGAATGATGCTACGGAGCACAAAGGAGAGTGCTGTGTGCTGCTGATCAAAGACTGTACTTTAGGCAGCACAATACCTGCCTGCATTACACCTTCCTCTCCTATGAGTACATGCAGTTGTTCTTGGCAATGTATCAAATTTTTCGCTATTTGTTCAGATAACTAAACACTGTAAAAAAATTTTTTGGCAGGGGCTGGTTTAAGAATTCATGCCCAAAATTAAGGATCTGGGAAGTTTTGTAGAGAAATGTTCATTCTTAACAAATGAACATTTGAAAATTCAATGTAATGTAATATCTATCATACTAAAATAGGAGTTTCAATTGGCATTCAATATCTGCAATACTTCTGCTGAATTAAAATTGTTCTGTAACCAGTTCTTTAGTAAAAAGTGCCTTTTTAAGAACAAAATATCAATAAACAGGAACATATACCAAAAATAAAAAGCATACCATCATAGTCAACCATGTAATATCGAAGATGCCTTCCAGAATACAAAATCTTTTCTCGAAATAAATCTAATTTGTTGAGAAATAAAATCTAAAATAAAATAAATACATGCAAAATTATACAAAAAGCATTAAATATATGCTAAGAATTGTAAAAATAAAATCTTTAAATGAAATTTAGAAACAAAAACTAAAACATCTGAAATAACTACAAAAATTAAGCAAAATATAGCATAAAAGAAATTATTAAAATAAGGTTAACTCATGAAATGTGTATAAAAAATAAATATGGAGAGATTTTCTATACACTTACCATGGAAGTGTTTATGAAAAAACGATTGTTGCAAATAGAAGAAAACAACTGTAGACTCTCTTGTAAACGATTCTAAAATAATATATAAATAATAGTTGTCATAAATTGAATTTTTATGCACTTGTAAACTAGTTTTATGTTAGTGATATACATAGATATTTACATAAAGATTAATTTTATATGAATGAGTGTAAAAGAAACATACTGATTACAATTAAAGGAAAACTACAAAATAGATAATTATAAGTAAATCATCAAAGTAGTAGTTGGATTATACTTAGTTGGAGTATTATCATATCATGTAATCTAAAGATCTTGAGTTTTGAATGTATTTATTATAACTAGTATTTTCACACATATCAAATTAATAATGATGGAAAAGAGCACTATACAAATATTTTTCTGAATAGATGCTAGGGTTTACTTAATTATTAGAAATTCTGCTTCTAAATTTTACTGAAACCAACAAGAGTGTTTTACTTTGGCAAAGGTATGTCACAAGATTGACTGTATCATGCACTTTCACATCAATTTTATCTAATTTATGCATTAATAGTTGTTGCATCAACTATGGGTATTATGACTTTAAAGACTTAATAGACATTAAAAGTTCAACCCACTAGCCAATTCAAGTCAGTATCTTTGTTTCTTACCAGATTCAGTTAATCATGTGATATGTCTATGCCAAAAAATCTCCCCAGAAAATTTTTATTAATTACATTAAAATTAATTTTTCCCCAAAGATGAATAGGAGAATTAACCTTTCTTTTGAACAGTTAACCTTTTCCTGACACGGTTGGATAGCATGTATCCAAAGAATATAGGCCCAAGAATGTAAGCATATACACACACACACACATATATATATATATATATATATATAACCCCCTTAATGGCCGTTCTTACAAAGGGGATAGGAATTTCCAATTCCCATTCTAAAGAGGGAATCAGAAAAATAAGCCGTATAAGCTAAAGGTTAATAACTAAAAATTGGAGAAGCTTCCGTTAAAACTCTGAATCTAGTGAATTCTTTGTCAGAGAGAGAAATTTATATTGCAGTTAAAAAAAATTACTACAGCAAAGATTATATTTAGCATCTGATTAAGCTTTATTTTAAATTACAATGATATTCTCCAGTTGTATTTTCAAATGGCAGTTTTCCCTTTTAGTACATGGGGTCTTGAAATCAAAGATTGAGGTAAGAACCATTTGTGAATATGCTATAGATTATAAGGAAACTGCAACAATTTACATTACACCTTTCAGATAAAGTATAGAATTTTATGTCTTTTATTACTCTAATGGGTAACATACTGTGTATATATTCATACTTTATTGCGCTGTGTATACATTTAACCAGTAACACTTTTATCACATTTAGAAACAATTGCAATCAAATAGATTCCATGTTAAGGTGGGTATACATACAGCAAATGAAGGGTAACAAACAAATTGGGCTAAATTTCAACAAAGAAATTTGGCATTCAGTTGGCTGTACACATTAACAATGCAAGAGCTTATGCAGCCATTTGTTCATTTTCATGTAGAGAATTAGTGTAATTGAATGAGTTCTAATGACAAAGAATTAATCCAATTTATACTATATTGCAGAACTCAGTTACCAATAATGGACAACAAAATTAAGTTTCCTACTCTAAATGAAATTTTGAAGCAAAAAGTGAAAAGATTCCATGCTGAACTGTACACATACAGCGAACAATGACTAATGAAGAGTAGCAAACATCCTTTGATGTACCACTTAATCAGCGAAGCACAGCAAAGGCAAACAAATATGCTCAGTGATGTTTGTTGCAACATATACATTAAGTGAACAAGTTCATTCATTAACCATCGTTTGCTGTATGTATATGCACCTTCACTCTGACAGATTTCTAGCTATTGCTATATATTTACTTACCACAGAAGTGTCCTCTTGTAAAACCATATCATATCCACTTAAAGCCACTACAAACAAAAGGGCCCCAACATCATCAAAACACTGAATCCATTTACGTCGTTCAGATCTTTGACCACCAACATCAAACATTCTGTAATTTTAAGTGAAAATATTAGTCTACACATAAACCATTGTTTAATAACTAGCGTCTAAAATGAAACAACAGAAGAAACTTTACCTTATCACAAAATCATTGATTTTAAAATGTGTCTCAATGATCCCAGTTGTGCGTACTCTAGCTCTTAACACATCAGTGGCAGTTGGCACATATTTTTCGGAGCAAATACGATCCATACTTTCAAACAAGCTTTAAATTATGAAACAGGAAAAATCAATAATACACATACTTTAAAGATATTAAAAAATCATACGAGTAAGAAGATAACTGAAAGTAATTATAAGAAGTATAGTGACGGATCAAGAACATTTCAGAAAACTGTGAAATTATATTATATGGAAGTAAAATAATATAATATATATTATGCTACAGCTGTAAAATTTTCCTTTTAAATTAAATTTTCCTTTTTAAATAATTTGTACCTTTAGCATTTTTATGCAGAATTTGACTAAGACAGAATAATTATTTAAGAAGATTGCTTCTGTTATTAATGTGACCTTCTGTTGATATACCATATTAAAGATACTGAACTTACAAAATTAAGAAATAGAAACAAACATACAAAAAGGGATTTAAAATAGGTGAATGAATAAATTATTTCCACAGGAGATAAGTAAAATCTTTATTAGACAATCAAACAAACATAGCTTTCTATTACATTTCAAGAAAAATTCTGATTACTGAAGTCAAAAAGCATGAAACAGAACAAAAAAAAAAAGCATCTGTGTTAGAAGAAAACTAAATAACCTCAATAAAAATTAAAGACAAGCTAGTAATTGATATTTAACACTGTATACATGCATATCAATAATTGGTAATAATTCTAATTCAAATGTTCCGTACTGTTCATATCCAGGTATTCAATATACATAAACATTAAAGGTGCATTTCATTTGAACTTCCTATATACATTTACATTATTTTAGTATATAATGCAGTTACATATTAATAATCTATTGTAAAATTTTAATTTGCATTGTTTTTCAATTGATAAATTTAAAAAATATCCTCCAATCTAGGAATCTCTCAGGATATCTCTTAATGTCAGCTGAAAAATGGAATGTCCTACAAACTCTAGAACATTTGATCATGTTGCTAGTTAGTCAGTTTTAAACGTATCACACTCAGTGTAAGAACAATTCATGTTTTTTACTGAAACTTCCTGACAGCAGGCAAAATTCTGAATGTCTATTTAAAGATTTTAATCTAAAACAGGGAACATATCCCAAGTTAGGAAACTATCATAACCTTTTTAAGTAACTGGAAAGCATCTAAACATCAGGAAATCTATTTCCAACAAAACTTTTCACTTGATAACCTATTTAAATGATTACCTTTAGAGTGTTCTTACTAAGTAATGGAAAACATATCACACTTGGACCAATTTACCACTATTATTTGTGTATGAATAACTTTCACCTAATATTTATGCTTAATATGTATTTATTAAGCTAAATTGTGAGGGCTGATTTTAGAGGCATGCATATTTAAAATCATTAGTTACTAACTTTTGAAACAATTACAAATAACATTTTCAGAAATATAAACATTTCATATTGAACGAAATTATTAAAAAATAATTTTAAAGAATGAAATACATTATTCAAGTTTTAAAAAATTATACATACTAGAGAGCTGAATCATTGAGTTCATATTCATAGCCACGAGCGACAGCCAATCTGACTCCTTTATCATTCCATAGATTACGTAAAGCGTTGTTGATGAATGGAAGCATAATAAAGTTTTCATCAAAACAACATTGGCAGGATAAAATAGTTTGAGCATGGGCCTAAAGAAATGCACACAGATTCAATATAAATTCAGATATACTCAATACAGAGTTTACAGATTCATGAAACATACCATTAAGGATTATGTTATCCTACGATGAAAAAAAATCCCCGAAACTGACTTTGAGTACACATCCTTTAAGCTATTTTAAAGGTTTTACTCATTTCACACTGCTGTTAAAAAAAAAGTGAAAATACCAATCATTGACTGCAAATTTTTGAGTGTCCACTCAAATACAGAACATTCTTTATAAAAGATATATACACTGTATACCAATAATTGTCCAGATACGAATGAAAAAACATGTTATTATTCTAATCGGGGGTAAGTCCACCTTTGGACTTGATTACAGGGAATTCTCTCTGAGGAAGACTTTTGACCAATTTCTGAATTACATCAAGTGGAATTTTTCTCCATTCCTCCTGCAAAACCGATGTGAGTTAAGTTGCTGAACTTGGACATTTCTGTCTGAACATCAATCATCATTCCAATTTGTCCCATACATGCTCAATTGCTTGAGATTGGGACTCTGAGTGGGCCACAACAATCATTTCACACCTAAGTCTCTGTACCACTACATAATGCTAAGTGTCCACTTGAGAGAAAGTTTCGAGATTAATCTCAGGGTGTTGTCCATTCGAGATCACTTACGCTCTCGAGAAAGGTTCGCGAGACTCGAAGGTCACTGCAGTCTCGTGACCAGGAACATTTTTGTGTCGACTTGAGAGTCAACTCGCAGTCAGTTATGTGATTTGATCGCAATTTGTTTATTTTTCTTTTCTTTCCAAATGGATTTGCGTCAAGCCCTAGCTTTTATAATTTCGTATAAAATTGTGAAAAATAGTGTTAGGTAAGAAAATGGGCGGATCGATGACTTGGATTCAGAGCTTATTCAACACTCGTTAATGAGTTTCGGTTGGAAGATGCACAACAGTTCAGAAATTTTATTCGGATGTCTGCAGCATAGGCGTAGCGTGCTTCTAACTTAATTCAGTTAGGGCCCTCCTCATAGCATTGACTGCTGGACGGTCCTTAAAATATGAAATATGATTTTTTCGAAATTGAATAACAATAGAAATTATGTTTGAATAGTATTCAAAAGTTATACAATGAGGAAAATAAATATAATATAAATAAAATGAGGAAAAAATATAGCATCGAAATTTTGTTATGGATCATATCATTGTTAAAAACTATGTTAAGGCTAAAGACTTAATCGGAATCTTCAGTTTCACAGTTTGAAAAAGCGGGAAAAAACAAACTTTCTTAAAAGTTATCTACAATTTTCTGATTTTAACTGAACTTTTATTAACTTTTAATTTATTTCAAGTTAAGTTGGAAGGGGGGGGGGGGGGGGGGGGGCACGTTTTGCATGCTCCAACTAAATACTACAGAGGCTGTTCGCATATTTTTTAGACAATTTTTGTAAGCGGTAATAAAAAATCCTTTGCTGCAAAAGAAATAATTGCAATTGTACTATGTTTTTAAAAGTCAAAAGTATCGTCTGCGGCTTGAAAGTTTTGTTTTTATTCAAAATGGCGGTTTTAACAAAGCAGTGGTTCGAAGGCTACATTTATGCTCTTTCCGAAGAGAAATATGCATACTCCGTTATCCAAAAACGATGTGAGAGTCATGGTTTCGTGATATCTAAAGCGTCGATAGGTAATATCGTCAACAAGAAAGGAAAAAAACATCAAATTGAAGCCTAAAGTGGGACAAAAATTCCAAACATGTATCCAAGGAAAAAACAGACATCTTCGACTATTGCAAAGGTACGTTGTTTAATGTTAAAAGAAAATCCCCCTAGTCAAAGGACAGTTGCAAAATCATTAAAATGCTCGGTGTGCACTGTAAACAAAATGATAAACGTACCTCTTCTGACACTTCAAAAGGCATTATTATCCTGGAAATTGTGGTGTCGAAAGATAGTTCAGAATAAGGGATGGCAAATAGAACATTTAAAACACAAGAATTTTATGTAATTTAGCTTTGTGAATACAATATACATCGTCTAAAAAATGTGTGAACAGCCTCTGTAATTTCACACATAGATTTTCAACGTAGCATCCTACTCTATAACTCCCCTTTCAAAATCACTGAGCTCACCACAAGTTGCAATGCCACTTCTATTCAACTACTACCTTTTTATATTTATATCCCAGTTGTCTACTCAGCGAGGATCATGGAATTTGCAAAATATGTAGATGTATGGACAATTACTGGTAAGCTGTATATATATATATATATATATATATAAAATCACAATTATCAATTTCAAATTTAGCACATTTATATTAATATAAAAGCTGGAATCGCCAAATTTCATCTCATGGCAGATTTTTAAGTAGTTTTAGATTTAAAACTGTCAGATGGCACCGAATAATTAACATTTTATAAAACATGGACAGTGCTTTTTATTTTACAAGATTACACTATATATTGAATGTAAAAATATGTGTTGACAAGACAAAATTTGTTCTCATTTTGTAAAATTAAGATTTATTTTAACTTCTTTAACTATGTACAACTTTATATAAACATTAACATGAATTGAACTTGATGGTTTCAGTATAAAATGTTTTCACAAGTAAATTTTATTAAGAAGATACAAAGCAGAACACAAAATGGTTTCACAGATGTATTTCATTACACATATTTGACAAATGTCTAAGACAGATTATATTATATTTAAATATTGTCATCAAACATATATCTTATATAAACTTGGTATTGAAAATTTACCTTATTTTTGGCATTTTCTAAGTTAATTCTTAATATTCCCATTCCAGTTAGAACATATTTCATTGAACTTAACACATTGTCTAAGACAGTAGGCTGAAAGAGAAAGAAGTTAAAATTATGCAACAATAAAAAGTTAGATAATTAGGATAGCATATAGGCTCACTCGTATATAAATGTGGACATAATATGGTAATAAGTCTTGCAAATGTCTTAAACATGCATATCATTATTAAAATCCCACAGCAGTCATGAACCAACTTTTCATATGCTTACAGGCTCATTGCCATAAAATAAACAGTGAATATATGCGAGAAACAGCAATACCATCCATAGAACTGTCTTTTTAATAGTAAAAAATTATTCCTATCAATTTCTAGTACACAGAGTTTTGTCTTGGCAGGGTGCTTAAACTGTATAAGGAACTCCATAATTAAGCTTTGCCTTTTTCTTAAGCGTAAACACAAAAAGAAAAGGAATGGAACTTCTTAATCAGTGATACAAAAATGTTATAACATAATTTTGCCATTAAATACAAGACAAATCTACAGAGGCAGAGTTAACTATAAAATAAATAAATATAAGTCAATAAATTCCACATGATTGAAAAGCTAATTCAGCAAACTGAATATCTGTATCTTACATATCAAAATGCAAATACCTAAAACTATTTAAATACCTATACTATTCATACTAAATGCAAATACCATGTCAACCCTAGCTATGTGAATATGCACGAGATGGCATAGTTGCAAGAAATGATCTGTCATGTTATAGGAATGTCTCTTATGTACTTTTTACCAGCAAAAAAATTATAATACAATAATGCTTTAAAAAAAAAAATTCTAGCATAATTTTGCATTTAATCAATTTTAAAAAATGGATTGGCTAAATTTATTCAGTATTCATTTATATGTAATATACAGTTTCAGTTAACTTAATTCATGTAACGCTGCAAAAAAATCTTCAATAGAAGAATCAATTTTTTAAACAAGCCACCTATATCCTATAATGTTAAGTAGCTTCAGGAAACAGTACTTTCAAACTAGTAAAAATTTAATTAATTGCACAGGCTTATTATTAAACATTGATTCAATTAGTATATATTTTATAATAATTTAACAAAATCATGGAATTAAAAATTGTATGTCTATAAATAAAAAGAATTCTTACTTTAAAACTTTTAAGCTCTTCTGTCGTAAATCCATCACTATGAATTATTTTCATTTGTTTAACAAGAGTACTTTTACCACTTTCTCCTGCACCTAAAAATAAAAGCAATTAATAGTAAACAGACACTATATGAAATTGACAACACACTTATTTTACAATATGCAAATTATGTGAAGTGTGTGGAGCTAATTTTAGTTTCTTAATACCATTCGTCATTATTTTGTTCAAAATGATTTAAACATACTTTTTGGAAATTTACAATACATGGAAAATACATAAAAATGGTTCCTGAATTCTACATCACAATTAATTAAATACAAACTTTTTTATATGTGCATACTTTAATATAATCTTCAAAATAGAAGAAAACAATTAGTAGCGGAAAATTTTCATCTACAGATAACACAAAATTCAACTATTTCAATCAGATGTATACAAATCATCGGACATATATAGTAGTTCCCACTTAATGCAATACTTGCATAATTATTTAAGCCATCAGTTTATTTATCTGTAAACAATTTTATACATCATACTATAAATGCTGTCATATTTAGTAAAATCTAACTTTTTACGTAATCTTGAGAGATTTTGTAGTGACTAAAAGAGTTTCATTTAATGTGTCATTTGTTTATGCCTATCATGAACTTCAACATCTACAAAGATAAAAACTCAGTTACAGAAATATGATATTTAGAACCGTCTAAATCTTGGGGTTAAGGATTAGTTTTGAAAGAACATGCGAGGTAACAATTAATAGTAATGATATATCCCAAATACATTAACAGAAATAAGTAATGAGCAAGAATATGTTTCATTCATAATATTCTTAAAAATAATCATTTATATATGTTTTATTTAATGAAAGATTTTTACCCAAAAGTAGTATTTTGATAACATTTCTTTCTTGCTTGGCAAACTCAGCCAATTGCCTGTCAATTTCTTCACTTCGCATTTGAGCTCGCCTTTCTTCTTCGTCAAGACTTAAACATGCCCCCATACTCCATTACTTCAATATTTACAACGTTAAATATATTATTTATTCAATATATCAAAGAATGATAATCTAACTATATAGATTATCACAAGTTATGTCAGTACGGTGACGATTTGGCGTAAAAGAGACAGGCTAACGGAATGCTTGGACAGGAATGCAAGGAAAACAATCATAATGTAAAAATAAAGAATTTACTGCCATTAAAAATGCAAAATTCAGCATTATATTCCAGCAAAACAATTTTTTAACTGACTCATGCTTAAACACGCTAACATTGTTGTCAAACAGGATTATCGTAACCGGATGTTGCCACAGTCAGTTGTACAAAATTCAAAACATGCAAAACTCTCGGAGAACGCTTCGAATGGATTTACATGGAGTCAAACACTGATGTTACATTACGGGTCAAAATTTATCTTTGTCTGTGATTGGTTTATTGAAAATGAATATCAAATCAGATTGATTGTAATTCTGTGGAAGTACATGACAATATTACGACTGAAGCGTATTAAATTGTAGGTGAATAATAATAACGCTTCTCTGACTCCAGTATAAATATTATTTTATTATTTATCAGATGTTGCTTATACAACTTAATAATTAATCTACATTTTTGACATCGAATACATCTAACAGGCACAACCAAAGATTGATTCTTCTTTTTTTATATCGACTTATGTTGCCACACATGTTCAACTTATTTAATTAAAATCTTGATGACCAAACGATAAATTGATGTGGATTTAATTGTCGTCTGCCGAAGCAACACTACACACCCCTTTCCCAGTAACAGCGATTACGGAAGATAATCTTTTAAGTGACTGGGAAACTTCACATGTCGGCCAGTTCTGGTAGTCTTTGAATTTTCTTCGGCAGCCTTGAGCTCAGGTGTTTCGTCAAGTTTTGTTTTCTTGAAATGTGGTTCATGGTAAGGGATATCCGATTCTTTCATTAGAGAACATGGTTTTACTCTATCGGTCGAAACTCTTTTTACTTTTCCCTGGATTTCAATATCGAAATACTTATCCTTTCTTGCCCATACAGGATATGGTCCAGACAGGCTGTAGTGAAGAATTGTTGATGTTGTTGTATAGGAATACGTGAGAACGATTGGAAAGTTGTTTAGAAACAAAGACTTTTCCGTGGGTTTTGGTAGGACTTGGCTTAATTTCTCTTATTATTTTCTGAAGGTTTTGAGAAAATTCCGACTGTTTCATGAGAGGTGCTGTTGAAAAGAATTCTCCAGGTAATGCTAAGGCGGTTCCGTATACAAGTTCTGCTGATGAGCAACCCAAGTCTTCTTTGATGGCAGATCTTATGCCTAAAAGAACGAAAGGTAATGCTGATAGCCATGACTTTGATTCCAGCAGGTGGCATTTTAGGCTTTCTTTTAAAGTTCTGTGATGTCTTTCGATGAAACCATTCGCCAGCGGATGATACGCAGTCGTAGTATTGTATGAAAACCGAGATATTTTCCCAACGCTTGAAAAAGTTGACTATCAAATTGTCGACCTTGGTCGGATGTTATGCGATTCGGGATTCCGAAGCGTGAAAACCAGGTATGAACCATAGCTTTAGCGATTGATTCTGCTGATTGATCTTCCAAAGGCACCGCTTCAATCCATCGTGTATAACGATCGATTATAGTTAGAAGATATTTGAATCCTTTGCAAATAGGTAACGGTCCAACCAAATCTATGTTTAAATGTTGGAATCTATGTGGGGGTATTTTGAATTCTCCCAGAGCTGACTGTGTATGCCTGTGGATTTTGCAACGTTGGCATGATATACATGGTCTAGTCCACATTTGACAGTCTCTTTTCATGTTGTGCCATATAAACGTTTCGTAATCAATTTTATTGTAGATCTTATTCCGGGATGAGATAAGTTATGGTTTGATGAAAATATTTTCTGCCGAAATTTTGCGGGTATGTATGGACGATTATAATTTGTAGAACTATCGCAGTAGATTTTCTTGTCGCTGTCCGGCATAGGAATTTGTAAGATTCTTAAGTTTGGGTTGTTTCTCAGTATCTCCAAATCTTCATCTTCTTGAACGTTTGCTATAGTTTGTAAATCTATTGCAGATGGCACAGAAATGGTGTCTATACGAGAGAGTGTGTCTTCAACGGTATTTTCATCCCCTTGAATGAATTGGATATTAGTTGAGAACTGGCCAATGTATGACAGTTGCCTAGCTTGCCGTGGCGAGGCTTTTTCCAAATCTTGTTGGAAGGCAAATGTTATTGGCTTGTGATCCGTATATATTGTAAAAGATCGACCTTCTAAGACATATTTGAAATGCTTCACTGCTGTGTAAATGGCTAATAGCTCTCTGTCATAGGCACTATATTTTCTCTGTGTTGGCGTGAGAGATCGAGAAAAGAAACTCAAGGGTTGTTTTACATTATTCACGATCTGATGCAAAACAGCTCCAATAGCAGTATCGGAGGTATCTGTTGTTAATGATATTTCAGCCTTTTCGGATGGGTGAGTTAAAGTCGTGGCATGACTAAGTGCATCTTTTAAAGCTCGGAAAGCGTTTCTTGTTTCTTCCGTCCAAGTTTTTTTTTTCTGCAGTTCTTTTTGATATCACTGAGCAAAGCTGTTAAAAGTTGTTGCAATTTTGCACAATTTGGCATAAATCGGTGATAAAAATTCCCCATACCTAAAAAACGTCTGAAACTAATGAATGTCTTAGGTTCTGGGAAGTTATTGATTGTATCAACTTTCGTTGAAAGAGGGTTAAACCCTTCTGCTGACACTTCGTACCCAAGAAATGCAAGTTTAGTTTGACCGAATTTATATTTTGCCACATTAATGCATAGACCATATTCGTTTAGTCTTTCGAGGACTGCTCGTACATGTTGCTGATGAGTTTCTTCATCAGGAGAGGCTATTAGAATGTCATCCAAGTAGCAAAATACAAAATCTAGTCCATTCAGCACCGAGTTCATGAAACGTTGGAACGTTTGGGCCGCATTGCGTAGGCCGAACGTCATGAAAGGGAACTCAAGTAAGCCGAAAGGAGTGAGAATTGCTGTTTTAGGTATATCTTGTTCGCGAACCGGTATTTGTTGGTACGCTCTAATGAAATGAATGGAAGAGAAAATTGTTGTTTCTGCTAAAACATAACTGCAATCCGTTGAAAATGGAAGAGAGTATCTATCAGGGATCGTAACATTGTTTAATACACGATAGTCCCCACAAGGTCTCCAATCTCCGGATTTCTTCATAGCCAGGTGTAGTGGGCTCGACCAATTACTTTTAGACGATCTGCATAAATCTATTTGAAGCATAAATTCAAACTCCTTTCTGGCTGCTTTGAGTTTTTCTGCCGATAACCTCCTAGCCTTAGCGAAAACGGGTGAACCTCTGGTTTCTATGTAGTGTTCGATATTATGATTTTTGACCTTATTGTTAACTACATTCAGTTTTAGCAAATCCGGAAAATCGTTAATAATATTTTTATATGGATCATGTACGGCATTTAAAATTGGAATATTATTATTATTTTGAAAACAAGGAGTTCATTTACTTACTAACAATTTAGTGTCATCAATCAATTTGCGATTTTTGGAATTTACCAAAAGGTTAAAATTTGCAAGAAAATCTATACCTATTATCGGTCTGTTCACATCCGCAATTACAAAGGGCCAAATGAACAATCGTCTGAGTCCAAGATCAAGCTTGAGTAACTTTTGGCCATATGTTTTAATTTTCGTGCCATTTGCAGCAAATAGTTCTAATTTCGAGACAACTCTTTTATCTGCAGGTAATGGAGGAATAACGGATAGTTCTGCCCCGGTATCTATTAAAAACTGGGTGGCCGATTCTTTGTCGCTGATGAAAAGACGACTCAGCTCTACCCCTTGTCTCCCTGTCGTCAATGAGAGACGGGGGGCTAGTTTTCCGGGTTGTTTGTCTGTGATCCAGATGAGAAGTTACACGGTTGTTGACACTTAAATGACTTGTCGCCGAATTTTTCGTGATAGTAGCAGATATTACTGGACCTGTTACCACTGAAACTCCTACCTCTTGATTTGGTTCGGTAACGATAATGCGAACGACTTTGCCGTTGTCTGGATAAAGTAGAAACTTGTAAGCTAAGTTCATTCATCTGTTTTTGTAAGCTTTCAATCAGCCCCGAGTTTACAGTAATGGACGAAATAGCAGCTATTTGGGGAGTAATAGGATTTAATTCCGAAATCTCATCAACCATCGTCGCCACTTTTGACAAATCTTCGCCACTAACAGATATAATGCTGCGCATATTAACAGGTAGACTCTGGAGCCACAATGTCTTTAGGAAATTATCTGTAACTTTGTCACCTGCCAAATTACGCATTTCACACAGTAACTGAGATGGTTTTTTATCTCCCAGTTCTAGCTCACTTAGTAATTTTTGAGTTTTTTGAGTCTCCGAGTCTGCATATAATGAAATTAATCTATCCTTGATGGCTTGATATTTGCGATCTTGTGGCGGACTTAGCAGCATATCAGATACGTATGACAAAATCTCAGGTTCTATGGAACTTATCACATAATCATATTTTGTTTGGTCTTTAGTTATTTTTGCATCTCTAAATTGTGCTTCTAGCTGAAGGAACCATATCTTCGGATCTGGTTTCCAAAAATAAGGAACTTTGACGCTTACCTTGGCGACAGCCGCAGTTGTTGCACTATGGCCATTTTCATTGCTTTCATCTTCGTCAGCCATAGTAGAATTCTATCACGTACGAGTCCACCAATGAAGCGTCTTAAATTGTAGGTGAATAATAATAACGCTTCTCTGACTCCAGTATAAATATTATTTTATTATTTATCAGATCTTGCTTATACAACTTAATAATTAATCTACATTTTTGACATCGAATACATCTAACAGGCACAACCAAACATTGATTCTTCTTTTTTTATATCGACTTATGTTGCCACACATGTTCAACTTATTTAATTAAAATCTTGATGGCGAAACGATAAATTGATGTGGAATAAATTGATGTGGATTTAATTGTCGTCTGCCGAAGCGACACTACACGACCTCAATTACAAATTCTATACCTTATATCTAAAAGTTTTGTAATTAAAATGGTAAGCAGGCACCCTTGTCAAACTATCCTATTGGTTTCCTAACTTGTTTGTTTTACAGAAATGTATAAATTTATTTTCAGATCAGTGTTAAAAATATGATATTCCTTCGGGGTTATGACAACTTCCCTTTCTTTAATCAAGTCCATTTCCACTGGGAAATGATAGATGATTTGACAATCAAATCTTAGGAGATAACGGCAAGGTGCTGCGACATTTGGTGCTGCAATGAATTTGGGCTGTCTGGTTGGTTTACCAAGAGCATTCGCTTAAAATCTTTCGAGGTTTGCCGAACGTTCCCTCGCCGGAGAGTGGTACTCGATTCGGAGAACGAACGGACGATTTGAATACCGATTCCCGGCTACTTCTGGTTTCTGACCTGTCTTTCTTTTTCGATCGTTCCCCTTTCTACCATGCGATTCCCCCCCGGACCAGCTGCTTGCTGGAGAAGGGTATTGATAACCTACTCCCGAAATTCCAATCCTGCTTGCTTTCCTCTTTGATTTCGCTACTCGCACCTTACGGACTTCGGACCTACCACCCTTTCGTGTAACTTCCACTAACTTGTTTTATCCCAATTATTATTTATTTATATAATCTCTTGTTTCACCCCTTGTTTAATTTCTCCATTATCATTTAAGTTAGCCATGCCACATTGGTTACTCGTACTCGTTCTAGTTAATTAGTTGATTTTTCAACTAATTAATTTATTCTTTCTCCTTCAATCATTGTCAACACTATTTGTAAACTTGAGAACGGTTAATCTTATGTCACATACTAACCTTGATACTGAGGATAAGGAGCTCTTGGTGCCTCTATAGTGTTTTATGTCAATGTCAACGTATGAATACCGATTAGCTAAGGGTTAGCTAAATTGAGGATAGCTAAACAGCTAAAACGTTGCTTTCAATGCGGCCGAAAATCACAGCCAATGGCCATAACGATAACTCAATTCATGTTAGCCGATCAATAAATAGTGAGTACCGAGAATGCTGTCTTAGGAAAAAGGCAGGATATTAATATGATTAAGAATAATTCCACTATTAAATCTGGGGAAGCAGATGAAATGATACCTTATGCCTACGTGAAAACCTAAGATTATTTTTTTTTATCCTCATTAAAAAACTAAAAAAATTTAACATCTGCCCTTATCGAATACCGCTATTTTCGTCAGCAAGATGTATAATTGTGAAAACATACATTTTTATGAGTAAAGTGATTTAATGATCACTTCAAAGCGACCATTTTAAATATTAAAGCAAATAAAGATTTCAAAAAAGTTAAAATAGCTCAAAATAAAACTTTTGGCATTCGCGCGTTTCTTCTGCCTGCATACCTGAAAAGCTCGTTATTTTCGCACTAACAAAAGTTAACCACTGACTTTCAAATTCGAAAATTAGAGCATTTTTTACGATTCCATAAATTCCATTCTAAATCCAAACACATCTTATATAGTAGAAACCGCTTTATACATTTCGAAGGTTATCCTTGGAAAATTTGCAAGAAAAGGCAGGAGGGTAAGAAAATTGGAATGCTCGTAATGATCTCCGGATGAGAAATTCGGAATGAAAATCTGATAAGAAGGCTTCAAAAGCTCTTTTTAACATAATATATTTTAGAATAATTTTTATTATAGTTTAATTACAACGTTTATTCACTATATTTAAGTTAATAAGGCAGTTTGATGCAACGACGTGAAAAGCGAAATCTTTTCTATTCGTACACCCGTCTTCAATCAGGAATGACGCAATAGTTTAGCAAAGCATTTCCATTTAAATTTTAGTAATCTATGCATTTCACAACAAACGCTTGGCTGTATTTTTTTAAAAGAAGTGACGTGCTACATGCAAGAGCCTTATTCATGATACCTTTTTACAAAAACGTAGATGAAGTCATAAAATGTTTGACTGATGAAAATATGTATTTTTCTTTAAAGATTACTTGCTTTTGATTTATTGATTTGAGAAATAACCTGATATCTTGCTCTGTTTTCAATACGCCATCAAGGTAGAAATCAATAAGACGATTTCTATATACATTCTTCTCATATTTCATATTGGAAATGGATGATTCACAAAGATACGTTGATCCGAACAATGTGAGCAGCAGATGGGTACATTTTTGTACAGTCTTGTATTTTCCAGGCACTCATTTCTGAAATTATGTTTACAAAAGCACATGCTTGCCCGATTTACAAAATTCTTGACTATAGGCACAACTCGGGATGCCCCCCCCCCTAACACTGATGTGGACGTAAAATTTCCAAAATTGACACAAAAAAAAAATAATCATGAATCATTGTGAAAGTACCATTTTACCAAGAATTGTTTATTCGAAGCGTAGAAGCCTAGAACATTATCAAATAACAAAAAGAAATACAACATATTAACTTCATCATTAAAACACCAATACAATGCAACCAGAAAACCTTATTAATCCCTTATATACACTATAACATACATATGGTGAACTATACATATGACGAACCTATCAATCAAATTTGTAAGGACATATAAAAAAATTGCTATTAAAAAAGGTAAAATAAAAAAAAATGCTACTAAAAAAGGTAAAATAAAAAAAAATTGAATTGGGAATTTTTTTCTTCTAAAATAAAAATTTTGGGGGCCCCCCAACATTCGGGGCCCCTAGGCCCGGACTTACTGGGCCTAATCGAAAATCAGGGCCTGAGCACATGCCTGCAGGTCCGGTCCCATAGTCGAGGCACGCCGAATTGAAATAGGAGCCAAAATGAGACAGAGTAAAAATAAGAAATTTTTACGGTATCTAAAACAAATTATAGATGTCGTAACGTTTTGTACCGCTCTTTAAAACTCTTTTTCATATGGGATTCCCCCCCCCCCCCGCGTACCAGTGGCGTAGCGAGCATAACTGGCGCCCGGGGCACGATACCTTTGCGGCGCCCCCCCCCCTGAAAAACATATAGTAATATAATATATAGACCCTATATTGGCGCCCTCGATAAACATATAATAGCATAATATATAGACCTTATATTGACACCCCCCCCCGAAAAGCATACAGTAACATAATATATAGACCTTATATTGGTGCCCTCCCCTAAAAACATATAGTAATATAATATATAGACCTTATATTGGCGCCCCCCACAAAATAATATAGTAATATAATATATATACCTTATATTGGCGCCCTCCCCGAAAAACATATAGTAATATAATATATAGACCTTATATTGGCATCCACCTCGAAAACATATAGTAATATAATATATGGATCTTACATTGGCGCCCCTCTGCGAGTGGCGCCCGGGGCATGATAGACCCCCTTGCTCCCCCTTTACTACGCCACTGCCGCGTACCACATAAATGTGGATATTGCCCCTTTACTGTGGTACTTTATTCAATGAAAACCTATTTTTAACGCCTCCGTCTGTTATCGGCGAAATTCTGATATGGGGGGGAGAAGGGGTTGTATTCCAGCAGTACCCAGCTTGGCTGGTTTTTCGCCTTCCCAGACACACACACGTTCTCCCATGTCTTTGTCGTTCGCAGATTTTCTCGCCGCTTAGCGAGTGCTCTTCGCTAAATTTGGCGGACTTTCGCACAGATGTAAGAATAATCAGCCACCTGCAAAAGACATCATCCCGAACGGTTCGAGAGAGAAACACGGTGACTTCTGAATGCCGAAGATGAAGGGAGGCAGTTGGAGAACGAATCTGTCAGCGTGGGGACTCAAGACTCATCGACCGGTCTTCCTAGTCGCATAGAATGACAATCATTCTGTATTTTTTTTTGGGCCTTAAGCCAATTTTTTCATATTCCCACAAAATAATGTTCCATGGTTCATCATTTTTTTGTCATCATTCCTCGTTTTTCTTTTATTGATGTCATTTTCTATTCCAGATGACGAATTCCTAACGACTATACTATAATTATGTTATCCACCCGTTTTTAATGCCACAATAGATATGCAACCAAGTCATTGCGATAAAAGCTCCAAGAAGGATTAAGTCCCGGATGGCCACTATGTAGCCGCGACGGGTCTCGTATCTTGCATTGGAGTCATTTTTATGACATAACACAGGGGTCTCCCAACTACGGTCCGTGGGCCAACACCGGCCCGCGAGCACCACCAATCCGGCCCGCTATAGTTTATTTTGATTACATTGTAAAATTTACAATGTAAGTAAATCATACAAAATAATAATCAGATGTTTTCATTTTACGACCAATTAAGAAACACAAGAACTGACATATATAATGAAACTGAACATTTTAACTGTAATTAATGATATGAGATTTATCCTAAAAACTTACAATAAGTGACATACATAAGTAATTTAAATAATGAAATTAAACGTTATTGTAAGGCGCGCCCAGGTCTGGTAAAACCAGTGTCAAGTTTGGCGTGTGGCGGCGTGTGGTAACCCTGCTTTCGGTGGGAGCGTTTTGCTGTTGGAGAGAGGCAGTTGGAGTTGAGCAGCGGACGAGAACGCATATCGCTCACTCCTTTCAACAACATCATATCTCAAAAATCGGCAATTTTTAGTTATGCATGTTTTCAGAATGCCCTGAAAGAGTAGTATACCCCTGCAAATCGTCATTTCTCACCGCTCAATATTTAGCCGCTAGAGAGCAGAATTAAAATTTATCTATACTAATAAAGGGACAAGTGGATGTCGAGAGATCACGTGACCGTAACTCATCCGGGCGGGCCACTCCTCAAAAAAAAATGGCCGACAAATATACAGGAAAATCGGTGTATTTTTTTTCTCATGAAAGTACATAAATGTTACATATTTGGAAAGAGCTTCGAAAACTGATAATTTTTTCTGCGTACACTTATTCTGTTAATTCAATAGTTTTAGAGATATTTTCATTCTAAAATCACTCACTGCTGAGAAACCAAATCATCTGGAGCAGTGGTGCTGCCATCTGTCGGCAGCGACGGGAATGAAAATTGAAAGGAATTAATTCACTTGAATTTAATACATTTGTAGGCTTTTTTTCTTTTGTGGGGCCCGAAGTACATAAATATGTTACACGGATGGCTTGAGCGTAGCTAGGCGAAGCCCGGCTGGTTTTCAATATATTTCAATGTACTTTTCAACTTTCAAATCACTTTCCTGAGAAATCTTATTTTTTGAGATATGACGTTGTACCTTCTTGTATTTTTTGAGATAAGCCGTTCCATAGTGATTGTAAACGTATAAAACACAATGTAATTAAATTGTGTGATAAAGAAGCACTAGAAGGAAATGTTATTGTTACACTTTCGCAATCCCTAAAGAGAGCTAGTGAAATGACCGGGATATCAATGTCCAGTGTAAAAAGAATACTCAGAGAAGCAAAGGGTGAAGAAACTCCAAAATTTGAATCTCCGAGGAAACGTCAGAAAAAAAGAACCACCGAAAACGTACCTTTAGATAATTTTGATTGTGATGTAATTCGAAGAACAATTCATGAATTTTCTGCTGCCTATAAAATAGTACCAACAATTCGCAAACTAATTCCAGTCTTAAGAGAAAAAATCAATTTTACTCATCAAAGAGCAACTTTGAGAAAAATTCAAAAGATTGAAATTTTTGAGTTCTATATCCTAATTATTTCTGCAAATTGTAATACTGCGAATCAAATATATTATTTTTATTGCATTATATATATATTTATGTTATTACAATATATCACTTAAAAATGGAATTTTTCAAACCTTCATTTCAATATGTTTTTCGGTATTTATTTATATATTCAATCAAAAAAAAAAAAAAAAAATTCTGAAAAAGAAAGTTGGTTGAAAACATTCTTTTGCAGTTCTTAAACAAACACACACGAAAATATCCACTCCTATAACACTCCTATTTTTTAAATAGATTTGCTTCGTTCTTTTTATTATTTTGAAATTATTATTCACATATTCGATCCAAAATAAAGTTTTAAAAAATAACTTTAAAATTGCGGCCAAAAGGCTGTCTGAAATACATTCCGTATTTCATAAGCAAACACATCCGTAAATATGACGTTTTCCCCTATTTTCTAAGTAGACTAGCTTTTCTCGCGCATGCGTAACAGCTTCCAGGGACCTTGCTTCCGTGGTCGGACAGTAGTGCCGAGAGAGAAAAAAAAAATTTCTGGTAGTCTCCTCTAACGAAACTACCGTGGGTTATTAACGTAGGATTACTTATCGTTTTCTTACCCCTTCTTTTTTTTTCTTTTTTTTTCGAAGTATTTTGATACTTTTCTTGTTTAACTGTTTACTGCTACTGGGTTTGGCGCGCTGCCAAAATTATAACTCGAGACGCAGGACAATTTTTTTTCTCTTCGAAGTTCGAAGGACCGTTATTGAGTAATCGTTACTGAGTTATTGAGTTACGTTATTGAGTTACGTTATTAACGTAATCGTACGTTAAAAAAGCCATGGACAAATTTATGCAAAGAAAATTTGCACGTAATTCAAAACTACAGTATATTGGTATGAAGAGCTAGGTTTTGGTCCTTGAGACTTTGTGGAGGAATCAGTGCTTAGACTAAAAAGTTTGGAGACTCCTGACTTGACAAATTGTATTCAAATTTATTCCATTTTTTAAAAAGTTATGCGATTTTAAGTTTTTTTTAAAATAAGTAAAACTTTCCTCTGTATTTAGGGCATCTTTTCCCCAAAATGTCCATTATTTTACTGAGTACACTACAGTGTGGTCATAAAAAAACTTTGCCGATATATGGACATCTAGCGCCCGTTCCATTCAACCGATCGAGATGAGATTTCAGATTTAGTTATTCAGAGGTATGAGCTCGAAATTTTGTGAACGGCAACCAAGTGGCGCTCACGTTTACGGTTATAGGTACAGAAACTCTAAATTTTCGAATAGTAACGCCCACTTTTTCCCGTCGCAAAATGCCCAGCGCATGCGAAAACCCTAAATAGCGTTGGAACGGTACGTGTATCACAAAAAAGGACGCGTTATGCACGCACAAGAAACAGCTCTGCGAACGGCTTCCAAAAACACTATCGGGGCGCACGGAGGAAATTTGCATATGACAGAGGCAAGACATCAATCACTGATGACAACACAGATCGGACAAAATAAAACTTTTATTTCGATTACACATTTTCCACATGGGTGCGATCATCGTCTTTTTGTTGGCCTTTCGCAAAGTTGTTTTTCGTGCGCTCGTAACGCGTCCGTTTTTTTTGCGATACACGTACCGTTCCAACGCTCTTAAGGGCTTTCGCATGCGCCGAGCATTTTGCGACGGGAAAAAGTGGGCGTTGCTATTCGAAAATTTCGAGTTTCTATACCTATAATCGTAGCCGTGAACGCCACTTGGTTGCCGTTCACAGAATCCCGAGCTCATATCTCTGAATACCTATATCTGAAATCTCATCTCGATCGGTTGAACGGAACGGCTGTTAAAGGTCCATATATCGGCAAAATTTTTTTATGACCACCCTGTATTTCTAATACAGATAAGTTTATTACTTATCTGTATGATTACAATCTGTATGTAGGCTCCCAAAGATTTGAGATGGAACGGTTTTTAAAACTTGCCTGGGAGTGCCACAAGGAATCGTTCCGGCCCTACATGCCGATAATGAGAGCGAGTGCTTCGGGCCTCACATAGTACAGTTGGTTCTCTGTTTAACGACTTTCAAGGGACCGTGAAAAATCGTCCTTAAGTAGAGATCGTCCTTAAACAGAATTTGTGAAAAAATAACATTTCCCTTCACACTTTACAGGCTTAGGACTGTCAATATATTTCTTAATATATTAGCGTGTTTAAAAATGTTATTTTTATTATCATCATTATTTTATTCACAAAAAGTTATTTTAAATTACATTGAAAAAAAAAGAGTACAAACAATACAATAAATTACGTTTTAAAAAATTCAAAAAGTGTTGATTGCTTCATTCGCCTTGTTTTCGTTATTCTCTTTTCCAGATTTTCTAAAATGTTAAATGAGTCACCTTCCATTTTCGATGTAATATAGCGTCGGAAAACATCTAGAGCAGAAATTGCATCTGTGTAAGACTGTGGCAGTGTCTCGTTTTCCGTGTCTTCAACTTCACCTTCATCGTCTGACACTGTGTTTTCTTTTACAATATCTTCATAAATTTGTTCTAAATTTCTGAAATCTGTTGTTAAAACATATTTATCACAATTGTAGAAATCTTGAATTGAAACATCCTCATCTTCAACAAGACTTCTCCATTCTTCAGGGGAGTTCCACTACAAGTTCTTTGTGAATTCAAGCAGCGCGAAAGCAGTTTTTTTATTGTGGATGAAGAAACTTCTTTCCATGCTGATGTTATCATGTGCATTGCTTCCAAGATTGTAAATTTTCTAATTTTTATACTGTCAGCCGAATTGTTTATTAATTTCCTAATTATAGACTTTCTGTAGTATGCTTTCACACTGCGAATGATACCCAGGTCTAATGGCTACAACTTACTAGTGCAATTAACTGGTAAGCAATGGATAGTCAAATTTGTAAGTCCAGGGATATTTGGAGTATGTGCAGTACATCGGTCGATTAAAAGTGAAACTTTTCACTTTTCTCGTTGCATTTTTGATAAAATTTTCTAATCCAGTCAATAAAAATTTGTGATGTCATCCACGCTTTATTGTTATTGCGGTACTCACAAGGTTTCCTGGCGATATTCTTAAAACACCTTGGTTGCTTTGATTTGCCTATAACTAGTGGTGGAAATTTCTCAGATCCATCCGAATTAGTGCACAGTAAAACAGTCAATTGTTCCATACTGTGTTTTCCACAAAAACACTTTTCGCCCATATACGTTAAGGTTTTATTAGGCACCATATAGTAGAATAGGCCCGTCTCATCTGCATTGAATATGTTCTTCTCATCATATCCATCTAATATCCCCTTCAGCACTATTTTCCATTCATCCACTATTTTTTCATCTACGGAGCCACTTTCGCCAGATATGCTTTTAAATGCAAGCCTGTATCTTTTTTTGAACTTTGTTAGCCAACCAGCCGAAGCCTGAAAATTTTGCATTCCAAACTTTTCTTCCAGAATAATAGAATTTTCTTTAAATATCACTCCGGAAATTGGAATGTTAGATGCTCTTTCTTAATGAAACCATTGCAGGACTGCCTTCTCAAACTCTTCTGATCGGCCACATTGAATTTTCTGCCGTTTGGATTTAGATCCCAAACCAAATTTTTGTGCTGCTTCAAGAATTTTCTCTTTGCTTGCTAAAATACCTTTGAGAGTAGACTCGGGTAGCTGAAATTGTCTTGCGAATTGGACTTTTGTTATTCCAACACTTTCTTCCCAGTTTTCAATAATTTTCACTTTTTCGTGTAGCGTAAGATGCTTTCGCTTTGATGTCATTTTGCTCTGCTCACCTCGTATTCGTACTGGAATGAGCGTACTGGAACCTACACACAACCATGAATTCTCTAAACATGAACACGTACTTCCCAGAAGGAGTGAGAGAGGGGTGCTTTTGGACAGTTCGTAAATCACATGAGAACATGGTAGGTACAATAGAGTGATTCCACACCCGCACTAAGAAATTCGATCCATCAGGGAAGAATGTTCGATCTTCCGAGAAACAGTAATCCTCCCCCCCCCTCCCCCGGTTTTTTCCACTGCAACACGTCTATGATTGCAACAAACATAAAGGAAATTCTGGGTCTGTTATTGAAACCAAACTCCCCCACAGAAAGTAACCCTCCTGTAAATAAAATGTTGAAGAAAAAGTTTATCATTTAAGAAAAAAATCGTCGTTAAATGGAAACAAAATCGTCGTTAAATAGAATTTTTTTACGTCGGAGGGACCGGGACCGGAAAATATCGTCTTTAAATAGAGATCGTCGTTAAGTAGAGCGTCGTTAAACAGAGAACCAACTGTATAAGTTTGGTTGATCGCAGTTTGAATATCCCTGGTCTAAAGCAAGGAAAGCGTGACTTTTCTTGTACACCCACCCAATAATTTTAAAAGCAATATTCCTTCAGATGCGGACTTGCCAACTGGTTTATTAACAGGAAAGACATACTTATAAGAGACATATAAGATGATTAAATACAGGGGCCCGATTTAGAAATTTCTTGACTACAGGCACAACTCGGGATATGGGCCAGCTAACGCTGATGCGGGCGTAACATTTCCAACATTGGAACACACACACACACACACACACTCACAAAAAAAAAAAAAAAAAATCATCAATCATTGTGAAAGTACCATTTTACCAGGAATTGGCTATTTGAAGTGTAGAAGCCTAGAACATTATCAAATAACAAAAAGCAATACAACATATTACCTTCATCATTAAAACACCAATACATTGCAACCAGAAAAACTTATTAATCCCTTATATACACTATAACATACATATGATGAACTACGTATAATTATACATATGATGAACCAATCAATCAAATATGAAAGGATAAAAAAAATTGCTATTAAAAAAGGTAAAAAAGAAACAACTTGAACTGGGAATTTTCTTTTTTTTCTCTTAAAATAAAATTTATTTATTTATTTATTTATTTATATTTTTGACGGGGGGGGGGGATCCAAACATTCGGGAGCCCCTAGGCCCGGGCCTAATGGAAAATCAGGGTCTGATTAAATATAAGAAATTTGCACAGTGCTATTAACAGAACAAAATTTACTTATATAATATAAACAGAAGTTGTATGAAACAATAGTAAAATTAATGTCAATTTATCAATGGAATTTTTGTTGAGATATAGCGGTTGACAAATATTCAACAATTTCAATAGTTTCCAGATTTTTTCTAAAATCGACAGAGCTCTTGTTTTTATATAGAAATGGATTGGAAAAAATTAAACTGCATTTCAAATTGAACTTTGTCAGAAATCGGACATTCGAGTGCCAGCAAAATTCTTTTGCGTGTCATCTCTGGCACGCATTCCATAGGTTCGATCATGTATGGTTTAAATCTGTCCTTTCTTGATGAAAGAATATTTTGTATTTTCAATTTTTGTTAAGAGATGGCGCTGCTTTCCCACTGCCGTAGTATTACTTTTACTGGTAGTTCTCGAGAATCGCAAATTCGAGTAGTTATAAAAACGTTAAACTAAAATAATATCACATTAGTTGTTTAATAAAGTTGTCGAGTAATTATTCCTTTAATCATAATAATTATTTTTGAATATTTTTTGGATTCGAACGCCCGAGATAAAGAATGTTTTGACGGTACCTATAATCATTTAACTGATTCTGAAATCATTTTAAATTCCGTAGACAGGTTCTGATCGTAAAAATCCGATGTTTATATACTATGAATAGTAAAATGAATTTAAAATTTTCTAAGATTTTTTTATCTATCGCACTTTGCTAATGATGTCCTATCAATGCAAATTCCGAGAAAATTTCTTGATGATTCATGATAACATCAATAAAAGTTGTTCTGGTATAAATTTGTCCTTAATAAGAACAAAACGCATTTCCTACTCCGAGAGAATATTTGATTCCTAATTAACTTAATTATTAACCGTATAAACATTGATAATGCAAAAATGCCCCTGTTTCAGAAATGCCATTATAATCGCAAGGAGGATTTTTTCACATCTTAAATAAGAATCGTGGTTTTTTTTCTTCTTACAAATGAAATACTTTATTCCATCACACCCGCTAGGTTACACATCATAGATCTTGTTTCACGCTATGCAGCTCCAAAGTTGAGTTGTCGTCGGGGGAACGATAATTTTCAGTTGTTGGGAATAAGATTCTTTTATTTGGTACGCACGCAGGGCCCGATTTAGAAAATTCTTGACTATAGGCACAACTCGGGATGGGGGGCTCCCTAACACTGACGTGGGCTTAAAATCTCCTTAATTGACACACACACACAGAAAAAAAAAAATAATCATGAATCATTGTGAAAGTACCATTTTACCAAGAATTGGCCATTTGAAGCGTAGAAGCCTAGAACATCATCAAATAACAAAAATCAATACAACATATTAACTTCATCATTAAAACACCAATACAATGCAACCAAAAAAACTTATTAATCCCTTATATACATATATCTATACATATGATGAACCAATCAAATTTGAAAGGATATATAAAAAATTGCTATTAAAAAAGGTAAAAAAAAATTGAATTGGGAAATTTTTCTTTTTTTGCTTTTAAAATAAAAATTTTTTTGGGCCTCCAACATTGGGGAGCCCCTAGGCCCGGGCCTACTGGGCCTAATGGAAAATCACGGCCTGTACGTACGTGTTTAGAGGGCCTATCCCATAGGTGAGGCGACCGCTTAAGCTGTCGAGGTGGAGAGAGGCGCCAAAATAAGACAGTAAAAATAAAGAAATTTTTAACGAATAACGAAAATATATTTATAGTTTAATCTTATATATGAATAAATTCATAAAGATATACAAATGAAATAGAATATTTAAACTATTTTTTATAAACTCTTGAATCTGAGATTATGAGAATTAAATTTTGAAAGTGTGCGCACAAGCATTTTCACTCCATCAGTACGATGCGACAATTTTTTTTCATACTATGGGTAACTAAAACATCTAGCTGGTAACTAAAACATGGCCGTGTTCATCCTGTGACTGGGCAGGCGTGTGATGTTTGTGGGGAGAGCGCATTCGCTCTGAGGTAAGGCAGGTATGTGACGTAGGTGTGGTGTAAGCTGCTTTCTAGGGATCTGCTGCGTGGGGGCTCTACAACAGTGTTGCCCCTTTGAAAGTTCCATCCCTCGTATATACAGTGCAACTTCTCTAGCCGGCCACGCTTCAAAACGGCCCTATTTTGTTCAGAACCAATGAAAAACTCCATAGAGCCTTAGAGCCAATGTTACGAAAGAAACCACTTTTCCACGACGGCCACCCCTCAAAAGGGCCAGTTCTTTTGGGACCATCACTGGCTTACATAGAGAAGTTTTTAGTATATATATATATAGATATACAGTGGAATCTCGATCGATCGTTCCCCGAACGATCGTTTTCCCGTATGCATCGTTTATTTCATCCAGTCCCGAATAAATTCCATACAAAACAAGCAAAAATAGACGGCATGGATCGTTCCTCGATCCATCGTTTTCCCGCAATATTCGTTCAGAATATCGCAGCTTTACATTAATTTATCGGATCGATCGTTTTTTCATAATAACTGAACCTGAAATATAAATTTTTGGATTGAGCTAGAATGACGCTCTAATTAAACAATGAGCAGAACATTTGAGATGCAAGGTCTCGTATTTTTGTTCTCTCCTGGTTAGCCTGGTTTCGCATAATCGTACTACTTCCATTATTTGTTCGTCGTTGGTGTTCCTTAAATTTTTAGCCCCTGAAGTATCCTATTTTCGGCAACTCATTCCAAATTCTCCGAATATTCAACATTTCTGTTCTTATCAGCCATGGCTCACAGTCAGCCGACCTGAGCGGTTCCTGCTGTCCTCTGGCTTTTATCTTGGCCTTGGGATGGAGGCGCCCTGGTGTTTGGTCTTGTGTGTGAGAAGTTTTTGATTGCTGCAGTTCTACACTGGCCGATGAGGGTTTCACCCGGAAGCAGAACTTCCTGGTGGTCTTATGTCGGACCCCATCCAGTGCAATGGTATGGTTCTATTTACAAACCATTCACGGCTGACGCTTCTTTATACTCTCACACAATAACCGATATCGAAAAGAATGCAATTTGCAACACAGAAAAAATATTGTTTACTTGTGGAGAGAAAACCGCCAAAAAACAAACAACGATTAAATACTTTTATTTGAATTAAAATTCCTGTGTACCTACGTGTATTTCTTTTTTATTATTATTATCTTGGATTTCAGTACAACTTTGTAATTTTATCTTCAGTTACACTACGGATATGTATCCATTTATGTATGTGAGTAAATATATTTTAGGGATATCAAACTTAAGGTATGTTGATACTTTTTTGTATGTTCCCGCATCTATCGTTTTCCCGCATCCATCGTTTAGTTCAGTCGGTTCCTTCGAAAACGATAGATCGAGATTCCACTGTATATAGATATTTATATATATATATATATATATATATATATATATATATATATATATATATATATATATATATATATATGGCCGGCCCGTGGATTTTTGCGCTTGTGTGCGAGGCGCCTCGCAATCTGTGCCCAACTGGGGCCCATTTCAAACCGATCTGCGCCCCACTGATCATTCTTAGCAGGCGCCTGTGTGCTTTGCACACTTCACACGCCACGGACCAGCCGTATAGATATATATATATGTAACATCCCCCCCCCACACACACACCACGGATTCCGGAACACTGCAGTCACGCGAGGGGGAATGCTACAAGCGATGGACGAGGGTGGCTCACCCCGAGTTGACATGGACACTACATCATATAACACGAAGACAGAGGAACAGCCGGCAGAAAATGACACAACTTGACTAGCACGAAGACAGAAAGAGAATCTCCGGCCAAAACCGTGGTGGGTCTTTTAAAACTTCATGAGGTCGTCGTCACACGACCCTTGCACTCTTGCAGCCCCGTGGACTGTTATATAAGATTTGGCGTCCATGAGACTGGGGGGTTAAAGGGATGATATATTGATTACCTACTTTAGGTTTTAGGAAACTTACAATTCCTTTGTTCTTAAAACGAAAACGAAATTAACTCTACGCCCAAGGGAATTTAAAAGAATTTAGAAATTATTTAAGGTTTTTGGGTTTTGTATGTTATATATATATATATATATATATATATATATATATATATATGACGGGCGTGGTATTACACCCGCCATAAAGGAAGATGTTGTAGTCATACATAATCATTTAGTTGAATTGCAGCATAGTGGCAGGCAGTTCAAGAGTCAAACACACACAATATTCCTTTTCGATATATTTATCATTTCTTCCAACTTCTAGAAAACCACCTCTCCAAGATTGCGCACATCGTAGCGCCTGCCTTACTCAAACGCGGAGCAGGCCTAACGTGTGACTGCTGTCATTGAAAAATCGTTTCGGTCTGCCTAACTTACCTATTGTCTCAAAAGCTTCTAAAACTACTGCGCATGCTCATGACGTTTGCGCCGGAGATGGGGAATGGACTCGGCTAATTTTGATACTATTTTTAAATTCTCAAAAAGGGGATTTCCTTCGTTATGGATTGAGAATTGGCGAGTTTCGAAATACGATAATTAATGAGATTTAATTCTAGAAATTTGATTATTCTGAAGCCGCCCCCCTGTAAATTGTTTAATTATTATTCTTTTTCAAATTAATTCTTAACATATATATATATATATATATATATATATATATATATATATATATATATATATATATACAGGGTGTCCATAATTAGGGTCCCACTTTCAAAAGGCTGCAAAAAAAGAACCACTGGTCAGAATGACTTCAAATTTGAACTGAATATACTGGAAGAATGGGGAAACGATTTGGCATAATAATAAAAAAAAGGTTCCAACCGCTTACAGCGCCATCTATTGATACATTGTGGAACTTGTTTTATTATGCCAAATCGTTCCCCCCTTCTTCCAGTATATTCAGTTCAAATTTGAAGTCACTCTGACCAGTGGTTCTTTTTTTGAAGCCTTTTGAAAGTGGGACTTTAATTATGGACACCCTGTATATATATATATATACAGAGGCTGTTCACACATTTTTTAGACGATGTATATTGTATTCACAAAACTAAATTACATAAAATTCTTGAGTTTTAAATGTTCTATTTGACATCCCTTATTCTGAACTTTCCTTCGACACCGCAATTTCCAGGATAATAATGCCCTTTGAAGTGTCAGAAGAGGTATTCTATCCCATTCCTCCTCAACAGCTTTCCAGAGTCCTCTAAGGGTTTTGGGACGACGTTTGGATAATGCAGATTTTAAAAGTCCGAAAGCACAAAAATCGATAGGCGATACATGGGGATATTTAGTAGGGATATCAGTGAAGGGTATGGCCTTGATACCAGTTTTTTGTTCCATTTCTTTTAGGAAAATTTGCAGTGGATTTTGATGTGTGACTGCTAGCTTTGTCCTGATGGAGTCTCACAGATTGATGGCACTGTGGGTAAAGCGATGGTATTTCATTCAGAAAAATTGGCGATAAAATATGTTCCTGATAGTATTTGGAGTTAATCTTGACATTTTTTCCCACTCTCTTTATTTTTAACTTGCCATTATAAGAAAAACCAGCAACAATCATGAATCCCATAGAAAAACTTTCTTTCGATTCTTTGAACCATGTACTAAACTTTTTTTCTCCCCTTTTATGATAATAAATGGCACTTTTTTTGTTGCAGTCATTTAAATACACCCATGATTCATCTATTGTGACAATTGTTTTCCATTTTTCTTTGGATACGTGTTTCTCATATAGAATTCTGCAGCGTGTCCTGCGTTCAGCGATATGATTTGGAAGAAGACGATGCACATTGCGTTTTTTCACTTTCTTAAGATTTAAATCAACGTTTATCATTTTGTTTACAGTGGACACCGAGCATTTTAATGATTTTGCAACTGTCCTTTGACTAGGGGGATTTTCTTTTAACATTAAACAACGTACCTTTGCAATAGTCGAAGATGTCCTTTTTTTCCTTGGATACTTGTTTGGAATTTTTGTCCTACTTGAGGCTCCAATTTGCCGTTTTTTTCCTTTCTTGTTGACGATATTACCTATCGACGCTTTAGTTATCACAAAACCATGACTCTCACATGGTTTTTGGATAACGGAGTAGGCATATTTCTCTTCGGAAAGAGCATAAATGTAGCCTTCGAACCACTGCTTTGTTAAAAACGCCATTTTGAATAAAAACAAAACTTTCAAGCCGCAGACGATAATTTTGACTTTTAAAAACATAGTACAATTGCAATTATTTCTTTTGCAGCAGACGATTTTTTATTACCGCTTACCAAAATCGTCTAAAAAATGTGCGAACAGCCTCTGTATATATATATATATATATACTTTTTATGGTAAATAATCAGTAAAAATGTTTCATTTGCACATATACTTTATTTCGGGGGCGGGGGAAGGCTGTAGATGTTGTTAGAAGGGGTACCCCCTCATCCCTTTTATTACGGCCTTCGCAAGATATATTTTCGAGTTGCTACTATGATACTATGAGCAAGTCACAAGTCAAGTAGGGTAAAAAGAAAATAAATAAAAAAATAAATAAATAAAAAAATAACCGAAATTGCACTACTGTTCGAGTGAAGCAGGCATATGTTGCTATTTTTCGGAAGTCAAAAGTGAATGAAATATCGCTCGGGAATCGTAAAACGTGACATTTGAGAGCGTGGAGAAAATAAAAATCCTCCTCAGCTGAAACCTAGTACATTTCACGAATCCTTCCATATATTTACCACTTGATGATACAAACAGGCTCTGATTTTCCATTAGTCCAAGTAGGCCCGGGCCTAGGGGCCCCCAAAAATTTTTATTTTAAAGGAAAAAAATTCCCAATTCAATTTTTATTTTATTTTACCCTTTTTAATAGCATTTTTAAAAATATATCCTTACAAATTTGATTGATGGGTTCGTCATATGTATAGTTACATGTATAGTTCATCATATGTATGTTATAGTGTATATAAGGGATTAATAAGGTTTTCTGGTTGCATTGTATTGGTGTTTTAAGGATGAAGTTAATATGTATTGATTTTTGTTATTTGATAATGTTCTACGCTTCGAATAGCCAATTCTTGGTAAAATGGTACTTTCACAATGATTTATGATTATTTTTTTTGTGCGTGTCAATTTTGGAAATTTTACGCCCACATCAGTGTTAGGGGAGGGGGGGGGGGCGTCCCGAGTTGTGTCTATAGTCAAGAATTTTCTAAATCGGGCCCTGGTTACAAATGGTCACACATTTTACAACCCATTCCTGTCGCAACCATCCACTACCACTCTGTTATCGTACCATTCAACTTGCTACCGGCATTGTCCGACATTTACTACACTATCTCAAAGATCTATATCTTTCACATTTCCTAAAAATTTTTACCCCCAGACTTCCTATAAACCGAAAAAAAAAATACACTTTCCCCGTTTCCTTTTCAACCCCCGTGCACTCAAAAAGGGCTGAATCCATTTATTAAGCAATCTTGAGAGAGAGAGAGAATTAAGAAAAAAACAGCCTTTCTACAAAGATTACGCCAGATCCGAAATGCGTTTTCCATTGTGCGACAGGTTTTATAAAAAGATGGGTCAGAAAACTGGAGGAAGCTTTATTTAAAAGTTTCTTTCCTGGCGGAAGGTCAGAAGGATTGATATCAAAACTGGATAAAGGACGAGATAACATTGTATAAGTTTCGCTGCAAAGGAAAGTGCTTGCGTCTGGGGGGTTAAAAGTGGTTAAAGCAGATTGCATTCGCAGTCCATCATTTCAGCTGCCGCTGTGATCTATATCTGCGTCGAGGTCCATTGTTTATCTTATTAGCATTAGTATGTTTGTATAGCCTTAAAGTGGGCACGGAACAATCAATCGTTTCGACAGTACGGTAATAATTTGAATTATTTTTTTCTGCTCTTTGGACATGTATTGTAATGGGTTGCGTGAGGTCTTCATTATATGTATTCGTCTTCGAGGAATGTACAGTTAAAAATACAATTGAATAAAGATTACTTCATATCGGGCTGTTATTCACGCTAGCTTGGTTTTTACCTTAGGCTTAGTATCATCCGCTTAGCATGATGTTATCACGAAAAATGACTGTCGTTGTGTCAATCATGTTTAACAAAAAAATGATAATATGCGATTTTATTAACTCTGCTTCATTTCTATGCCATTGAAAGCAACACTGGCTTATTTTTCTCTGCTTTGTTTTGAAACCCAAAGTAGAAGCGTTAGGTAAATTTTGCGCGGTGATGCAACTTTTGTATGTTTCAACAGTAATTAGACTAATTATTTTTGCTTTTCTACGCAGAATTTATGGTGCAGTGCGAGAAAATAACACCTGGAAAATTCGTTATAGCCATGATTTATACCTTAAATATATATGTTTAAAGTTAGTCGTATAACCCTTTTAGTAAGATGGTAAACCCACGCTGCCGGGTAAACGAACCCGCTTGGGGATCTGGGTCCTAGAACCCACTTTTCAACATGGGTTGTACGACTCACCAAAGCGAATTCCCCTATGCAGTTGATTTGAATTTAGTGAAGTGGGTTCACCGAGCAACTTTTATTTTCCTGTGTGAATATATATATATATATATATACATACAGTGCTTGATTTCTAGAGATTGAGGGGCCGGAACTGCAACATTCTGGGTGGTGTGGGGGTATTCCAAATTATATATATATATATATATATATATATATATATATATATATATATATATATATATATATATACATATATATATATATATATATATATATGTATATATACTCACTAACAACAGAGTAATATTGGATTAAATAAATGTTTTGAACTATCGTAATTTATTTTCCTAAAGAGAGGTACCGGAGCGCCATACCGGCGCGTTCCGCTTCAACTCAAGCCCTGTATATATATATATATATATATATATATATATATATATATATATATATATATATATATATATATATGAATATATATATATATATATATGTGTGCGTGTGTGTGTGTTTGTTTACATTTTACCTGTGCATCCTCAATTGTGATTCATATGAAAATAGAGAAAATAATTTACAGCTTTTCAGTCTAGAGACTGAAAATTCTTTCCATTAGTAAATTTAGTGCAAAAGTTTTATAGGATCTACAGCTTGAAGTTATGCTCAGTTCTTTTAATGTTATGTTTAGGTATATAAATTATTTTTTTTAAATGAATTAAAATTTTCATTCTGACATTTCATGGTACTTATTAATTACATTACTTACAAGATGCATTGATTGTGTCGAGAGAGATCTTAAGATCATTGGAATTAACCGGTGGAGAATAATGGCGTCTTATCGGGCTCAAAGGCGGCTCCAGGAGGGGGGGGGGGGTAGTAGGGGTAATTGCCCCCTACCCCCAAAACAGCCCGGCGTATTTTTTTTTCATAGCCATAAATGAAAGAATCGTAGACATAACACTAAATGAGTTTAAATTTAAAATGATAGGATGTTTATTTCTTTATATATATATATATATATATATATATATATATATATGTGTGTGTGTGTGTGTGTGTGTGACAGGATAGCCGTGCGGAGATTTAAATACATAAACTGTTATAATCTATACTGACATTTAATGAATTCATATTACTTATTTAAAAAATTATTATTTACAAGGCTACGTCGTTAAATATACGTCATTACATAGACTAATTAAGGAGGAGACATCTACTGCTATCAGACAAAACGCGTCATCGTTCATTTCCGTCTATCCGCTGACTGGGGTTACCCAGATCTCTTCTTTAGTTGGGCTGGAGCGGTGCAAACTGATGATAGTGTCATCTAGTGGTATAGTCAGGTACCATACTCCGATGCAGGCACAGGTACCACATTTTCCTACCTACACACACACACACACACATATATACATATCACTAAGGGCCGACGTTACCCCCCCCCCCCCCTCCCAAATCTCTGGACTGTAGCCGCCACTGATCGGGCTGGTTGGAGAAAACTGACTGAGATTGCCATAGTCTGTACCAGGCTGTCGTTCTGATGAAGAAGAAGAATTTGGCTTTTAGACGCACAACATTTTTTTTTACTACACAAATTAAACTGTTAACATTTAAAGTTTACTGTAATGATGCGCCTTCGAATTGGATGAAAATTATATTAAAATATTGAGAAGAAATACATCAAAGGTCACACCATTACATTTATGGTTAAGGATGAGAACGCCGACATAGAAGGACTTTGCAATTAAAGAGTAGAACGGTCCCCTTTTGACTAAGGCCGTCTGCACACGGAGCAACTCAAAAGAAACTGATAACTGACTCCAGTCACAAACCATTCCGTGATGAGTCGTAACCTATGTAATTGAATGGAGCCACGCACACGGCGCAACTGGTTCACGGACTGGTTTGTGACTGGAGTCAGTTATCAGCTTCTTTTGAGTTGCCCCGTGTGCAGACGGCCTTAGGCAGAAGAGGAGGTTTACGACAGCGAGCGGTTTGTTTGTGGTTTCCGATGCCAAACAAGATAAGCGGGGTTGGAGCCACGGCTGACTTTATAACATAATACCCTATTGAAGAGCAATTTATGGCAGGACAGGGCGCGGGGTCGACCGCATGTTACGTGGGAGGTCTAGTATGGTTTTAAGTCATTACGCTCCCTAATCCTAGAAAGGTAGAGAAGAAATTAATTGATAAACTAAAGCTTATATTTGAGTATTTCTTATTTTGCAAAGAATGCCAGTTTTTATAAATGTTTGTAAGTATAATTTGAAAATAATAATTTTTTTGTAAATAAATTAAGATTTATTTTTAAATTTAATGAGTTTGTTTTTAATTATGGTTAATTGACCTGTTCGTTTGCCAATTGATGTCCAGAGCTTTGGGTTGGATTAAAAAAAATAATATTAGCACAACGCAACCAAATACCTTTCATTATAAAATAATATGTACTAACCCAATTAACTACGATTCACGCCCAAATAAATAAAACCAGGACAGGCAATACGACATTTACCTTCCCGGTTGTTACGTTTTTCTTTCAGGGCCTATTCACATAGGAGTCCGGTAGCGGAGCGTTAAAGGAAAGATGACGTTGAGACGAAAATAAACCATTCATAGGCGTTAAAAATTTCGTTGCTAAGCGTTTGGAGGTTTGTCATTGGTTAAATATATTTCAATACTTTAACGCTTCGCTACCGGACTCCTATGTGAACAGGCCCTTACTCGTATTGACATATTTTAAACCAATCACAGACATTAACAATTTCAGGGGCTAATTTTTTGGAGGTTTGAAATTGGTTAAATACAGTATGCCCACTAAAGTCCCTTCCCACCCTCTTAACTTTGGAACGGCTGCTGCTATATTCATAAAAGTAGTGTCTAGGTATGGTAAAGTAGCCATGCGCTACTGAAAAAAACCACCTACCGCGCCACCTGGTGGAAAACAGCGGAGTTAGCATTCCTATCTCGAAAACGGAATGAGATAGAGGAAAAAAGTGATTCACAAAGTTGTAGAGCATCATCGATTTAGTAAGAAAAGACACCTTGTGGACATTAATGCGAAGAATAGAATGGTTAAAAAGCGCATTTGTTTTTTCGTGATTTCCTACACTGTGACGTCACGAAACTTGAACGGAAGGAGAAATGATTATCTTTCGGGCAAAACACGACACCGCAATGACGGTGAGAAGTTTGAACATCTCAAATAAAGGTATATTGTTAAAACTAGTTGTTTTTTTCTTTCTCAGATCGTTTTGTCACGTCACAATGTAGGAAATCATGAAAAAAAAAATGCGCGTTTTAACCGTTCTAATTTTTGCATTAATGTCCCCAAGGTATCTATTGGTACTAAATCGAGGATTTTCTACAACTTTGTGAATCACTTTTTTCCCCTATCTCGTTCCGTTTTCGAGATAGGATTGCTAACTCCGCAGTTTTCCACCAGGTGGCGCGGTAGGTGGTTTTATTCAGTAGCGCATGGCTACTTTACTATACCTAGACACCACTTTTATGAATATAACAGCAGCCGTTCCGAAGTTAAGAGGGTGGGAAGGGACTTTAGTGGGCATGCTGTATATTCGCATACGGCGGACGCAGTGTGAACAGCCCCTGAGTCTAATCAGATTGCAGTAAAATCGGGTTTCTACTTACTTTTCTTTGAAACTTAAAGTAAAATAGAGGCAAAACATGCCAATTAATGCTTTTAATGTAAATTTGAATAAATATGAATAATCTATTATTTAATAATTAAAAATTATTCAAGTTATTTAACTGCTCAAATTTACCAGTGTAATGCTATTTTTTTCATTCAAGTTCTTTTACCACTCAAAGTTATTTAACTATAATTTTTTAACTATAATATTATGTACTATAATTCAAGTTATTTTATTCATTTGCCATTTCAAGTTTGATATGACATGTATGTCTCCACATTAGGATATTAGAAAACATTCTTTTCCCTTTTTCACATAAGAATTTACGACAACAAAACCGGTACTCCAGATGTAGAGAGAATATCTGAACACCAGATACATAGAGAAATAAGTTTTCTAGAATTAAACCTCTAATCTAACAGAAACTCCCCAAAAATTCTTGAGGGAGGTTTTTTGAAGGAATTTTGATGTCCAAATCTTTTATGAAAGTTCGTCTGCTTAGGCGTCTGCTTAGATTCGTCTGCTTAGGGTCGTCTGCTTAGATTACGTACGAAAACCTTTCACCTTCTGCGTCATGAAGAGGGAAAATATCGTTGTTTACAACGAATTTAAAAATAAAAAAAGAACATAAAATGAAATGGTTTAAGGAACATGTGCGATTTCTTTTTCACAAAGAACAGTTTTTAATCATATACTTATTCATTTAACATTTTTCATTTCCAAATTCTCTTATTATAAAAATTTATTAAAGTTATTTCATTGCACAAATATACCAGTTTAATGCGGATTTTTTGAATTCAATTCTTTTTTCACTCAAAGTTGTTTAACAAAATAGTTATTTAAGTTATGTAATTTATTTGTACTTCAAGTATGCTATGACATCTATTTCTCAAATTTTCAGGCATTTGAGAACATTTTTGCCCTTTCCCCGCCATAAGAATTTACGAGAACAAAATATTTCTATGGATTAAGTTTTCTAGATTCAAGCTATTAATCAAACAGAAATCCCCAAAAATTCGCGAGGGAAATTTTCGAAGGAATTTCGATGTCCAAATCTTTTATGAAAGCTGGAAGATCGTCTGCATAGATTACGTTTAAAATCATTCCACCTTCTGCGTCATGAAGAGGGAAAATATCGTTGTTTACAACGAATTAAAAATAAAGAAAAAAGAACATCACGTATAAAATGAAATGGTTTAATGAACACGTGCGATTTCTTTTTCATAAAGGAAAGTGAAAGTTTTTGATCATGTGCTTATCCCAGTGCGCCATAGCGTGCGTCTTCCATCGGTGGTTTGCGTGGAAATTATTCGGGGATTGGGTATTCAAGCTTTCTGGCGGACATTTTCTTATTTTTCTGTCACTGGCTAACTACACACTTATCCTACTGGTCATTGACATAGATGACATCGGTTTAGAATAACAGTGATGGCAGTTTGACTATTGAATTAAAAGGTTAAAGACATGAAACTAATATTCCCTTAGTCCGGAAGTGGGTGGGTGGGGGAAGGGGAGTGTTTAGCCGTATGAGATCATCTATATATTTAAGCTGCTAAAGCCGACTTTTTGAGCAGTCCGTGAGAGAAAACTACTGCATCAATTTACTTCATTTTGGTCTTAAACGAAAGATTGTAATCTGTAGATGTGTCAAATTTGGTTTTTGTTACCGCAATTTCTATTAATTAGCGATAATTTACAATTAAAAATTGATTTCTGCGCATGCTCTGTGGCATGTTTCAATCTGGCTTTAGAAACTCACTGTTTCTGCGCATGCTCAGTGACATGTTTTAATGATAAACACGTTTATTCCGAGGAGTCTCTCTAGATATCTCTGTGCCATTTTATTTTTATGATAATTATGTTTGTGAAATATGAGATTAAACCTCGTGGAAATTGTTTTGCTCTGTTTAATTAGTGATAATTTACAAGTAAAAAAAATTGCTTTCTGCGCATGCTCAGTGACATTTTAAAATCTGGCTTTAGATACTCTCTAAGCACGAGGCCACTTAAACACATTAATTTGTTGTTAGCGTACATGTTAAAAACATGCACGTCAACAATTCTTATAATTTATATTTAAATAGCAGAGTTTAAAATGTGCAGTAAAAGCTATGTTAAAAAAAAAGGTATACGCTAAAACCATTAAAATTGTTCAAAATCATGTATAGACGACAAGACTTTTTAACAATAACTAAAAGTTTATTCATTTGAAAAACTGGTTAAGAATTAGATAAAAACAACAATATCAACATCTTTCTTCTTACTAATAATACTGGGGTTTTCTTTAAATCAGTTTTAAAACAAACATTATATTTTATCATACTGTGATGGACTATCACAAGAATTAATATATAACTAATACAAAACGTCTTACTCTAGACAGGCTTGATACTTCATCCCAATCAGCTCAAGAAGCTTACGATAATTGTGTATCCTTGATGTCGTGATGCCCTTTTCTCGAAAGTGTTCGCCGCTTATATACACTTAACAAAAACCGATATTCAAATATCTTGTTGATTTACATCACTTCACTTGAAAAATGCTATCGGCTGGTAACTGAAGATTTGTGTTTAATTACGACGTATGGAAGATTGCCAGACATGACGTAATCTAAACGAAACTTACGTCGTTGATTCGGTTTAATTGAATCGCCTTTAACTTGAATCGGCTTAAAAATGGAAATGCAGAATATGACGTCAAACTTCGGAAAGGCAAGTAATTAATGAATCTTCATATTGGTTCATATTGCTAACATTTGTTTCTGCGTATTATTATGATTTTCAACATTTGGCAATGATGTGCTGAGTATAATTTGTGTATTAGTACATTTATTTGCTATCTAGCCGTCATGTTTTGACGGGTACCAACTAGTTTGTTTTATTTTACAAATGCCGGTCATTTGGTCATACATAGGGAATTAAGTTATCTAGAATTTAACCTCTAATCTAACAAAAACTGCCCAAAAATTCTTGAGGGAGATTTTTCGAAGGAATTTTGATGTCCAAATCTTTTATGAAAGATCGTCTGCATAAAGTCTAAAGATCGTCTGCATAGATTACGTACGAAAACATTTCACCTTCTGCGTCATGAAGAAGGAAAATATCGTTGTTTACAACGAACTAAAAAAAAAAAAAAAAAAAAAGATAAACATCACGTATAAAATGAAATGGTTTAATGAACATTTGGCCATTAGACCACGGACTCTCCAATTCTTCAAAACCAGGGACTTAAAAAATTCAAACGTGCAGGCACACATCAAGATGTAAAGCAGTCATACAATGGTGCGAATGGCATAAGACGCAGTCGGGCGAATCAGCTAGCTCAGTCCGGAAAAGATGCGCTCGTAGACAGTCGTGGCTAGTCAAAAGTCTAAAACGTGTGACTGTAGCAAAACGCGGGGAGTCAGGATCAAAAGAAGAATGTTTATATAGAGTAGCCCAGGGTTTTTCTCTAGAGTATTTATTCGACTTCTATTTCAAAGCATTTTTGCAGGCCCTTTTTATGAAAAGCTTGGAAGAATGGTATGTCAGGGGTCACTTAGGTTTCTGCAGATCCCGGCATGAGATCGTAATAGAAGTAAACTTTTCCGAAGACAATTATTTATTTTTTCCCGAAATTTACTATCGTCTGAACTCAGAGAACTTAAAGATTTAAGTTTTAGCTTTATATATATATATATATATATATATATATATATATATATATATATATATATATATATATATATATACATATATATATATATATATATATACATATATATATATATATATATACACACTCATGGACAAAAAAATTAGCGCACCAAGAAATAATTGCGGGATCGTAACGAAACTTGCAATGAAGGTACATGTCGGGGAGATATGCAAATGATTAGAAATGCAGCGTGATTGCGCATTACGTATAGCCGGTAGAGGGCGTTGAACATCGTACTCTGTGGAGTATAAAACAGGTAACCAAAGCTTGTTTGAGTGTGCTGAATCATTTACAAAGGAAGAGCTGAGATAGACATGCCATTACGCCGTGTTCGAAGACAATATAAGCAGTTGTCGCAGTTTGAGAGGGGGAGAATCGTCGGGATGATGGAAGCTGGGTGGTCAGCTAGGGGAGTAGCTCGTCAATTAGGCCGCACTGATTGTGTTGTGAGGAGGTGTTGGGACCAGTGGACCCGAGAGATGTCATGTACATGAAGACCAGGCTCAGGACGCCCTCGACAGACCAGTCGTCGAGAAGACCGCCACATCGTAAGAAATGCACGCGTACAGCCAACTGCTTCATCGGCCGCCATCCAGGCACAGGTAGCACCTTCACTAGGGGCCTCTGTGTCTTCTCGAACCATACGAAGGCGCCTGGCTGAAGGACAGTTGGTATCGCGGTGCCCATTACGTGTGCTGCCCTTGACGCCCACCCATCGACGCCTCCGTTTGGAGTTTTGCCGCGCACGAGGGAACTGGACTGCAGCGGAATGGAACCAGGTCGTCTTTAGCGACGAATCCAGATTCAATCTCGTCAGTGATGACAATCGTGTTCGTGTGTGGACAGCCCGTGGTGAACGCTTCAATCCTGCCTTTGCTGTACAGCGACACACCGCTCCCACAGCTGGTGTGATGGTATGGGGTGCCATTTCCTACAATACACGGTCACCCCTAGTATTGTTCCGTGGCACCATGACAGCCCAGCGGTATGTTCATGAAATCCTGCAACCACATGTGTTGCCACTCATGCAACGGCTCCCAGGAGCCATTTTTCAACAAGACAATGCTCGGTCTCATACGGCAAGGGTGTCACAAGACTGTCTCCGCACTGTTACTACCCTTCCTTGGCCTGCCCGATCCCCAGATTTGTCTCCAATCGAGCATATCTGGGATCATTTGGGACGACGAGTTGGGCATCCCACGAGTTTGAACGAACTAGAGGCAAGGTTACAGCAAATATGGAATGAAATGTCTCAAGACATCATGCAGAACTTGTATGACTCAATGCCCGATCGTATTGCATCGTGCATTCGCGCTAGAGGAGGTCCAACGGAGTATTAACTCCTCCGTTCTTTTGCCTTTTTCTCTGAAATAAATTATCCTTTTTCTTTGATTTTCTTATCATTTACTTATATCAAAGTAGTCATTACGTATGTAAAATTTCGTTTCATTTCGACGACTCCTTCTTGGTGCGCTAATTTTTTTGTCCATCAGTGTATATATATATAAAATTTATGTTTGTTTATTCACTTTCGAAAAGCACGGGGAAACTATGTATATATAACTGTTTAAGGGCTTTTATGAATTAGATTATTTGATCACTATACCATTCTGTCATTTTCCACCTTGTCCTTTTTCACGCAGTTATTTGACAAGACATTAAATCAATTTGTTAAATTCATTGATCACTTAGGATTATCCGATGATATGTACTACCCGTGCATTCAAACATTAGAGAACATTTCTGCCCTCAAAAATTTATTCGTAAGAATTCACATGAGCAAAATACTCCCTTATAGTATCACGTTTTCTAGAATTAAGATTTTATTTTTCTCAATCTATAGTTAATTTTTCGTTCAAAGTTAGCTAACATGCCACAGTATGGGCCTGTTCTCATAGGAGTCCGGTAGCGGAAGCGTTAAAGTATTGAAATATATTTAACCAATGACAAAACTCCAAAGGATTACCAAAGAAATTTTCAACGCCTATGATTGGTTTATTTCCGCCTCAGCGCCATCTTTCCTTTAACGCTATCGCTACCGGACTCCTATGTGAACAGGCCCGAATTCAAGTTTTTAAAATTCATTTATCACTCCAAGGTATGCTGTAACATATATTCTCGTATATTTAGACTTTCGAGGATATATTTGCCCTCAAAAATTCTTCCTTATAAGAATGTATAACAAAATATACAGAGTTCCCACCTATATCCGTTACACCCCCCCCCCTCCTTAACTTCTAAACGGTGACAATTTAAGCCATAAAGCTGGTGTCTAGGTATAGTAAAAAGGCTGTGCGCTACTCGATGAGACAACTTCCAACGCCATCTATTGGCAAAATTTGGAATTAGCGTTTTTATCTCAAAAACGGTACGAGATACGGGAAAAAAGACAAATACAAGGTTGTTCAGCATCATCGATTTAGTAAGAATAGATACCTCACGAGCATTAATACTCAAAATAGAATGTAAAAAATGAACATTTGTTTGGTCGTGATTTTGAACACTATGGCGTCGGGAAACGCGAGCGAAGCTTGAAAAGACCAGAGAATCCAGTCCAGAGTGAAAATGTGTGTAGTGGTTAATGGAGAGCATTTTCAGCAACATAAATAAATGGTCCTGAAGATAGAAAAGTGTCTCATTTTCTTTCTTCCACTCTTTATGACATGACAGTTTTTGAAATCGAGACCAAACAAATGTTCATTTTCTACATTTTGTTTCAAGTATTAATGTGCTCAAGGTATCTTTTCTTACTAAATCGATGATGTTGAACAACTTTGTAATTGACTTTTTTCCCGTATCTCGTACCGTTTTTGAGATAAAAACGCTAATTCCAAAATTTGCCGATAGATGGCATTGTAAGTTGTCTCATCGAGTAGCGCATAGCCTTTTTACTATACCTAGACATCAACTTTATGGCCTAATCTGTCACCGTTTAGAAGTTAAGGGGGGGGGTGTAACGGATATAGTAGGTTGGAACCCTGTATATCTATGGAGCAATAAGCATTCTAACAGAAATGTTCTGGAACTACCAAAAAGCCCCCGAAGTAGGGGATTTAGTTTTAGCTTTTCTTTTTACCTTTTCTAAAATGACGTAGAACAGTGTTTCCCAAACTTTTTTTGATCGCGGAACTATCGGAACATTTTTCAAAGTTCACGGAACCCTCTACATTTTTTTTTATCAATAGACCCCTTCCTCCTATAAATTTAATGTAATACTGAATGCAATAAATATTGTTTTAATACTTAGATTTTATTGAATTAAACAAAAAATCATTTGAAAAAATTCTTCATGAAAACAATAAATAGTGATTATAAAAACAAAAATATTAAACAAAATTATAAAACAAAGGTACTTTGGTCATAAGACTGTCTCGCGGAACCCCTGTGTTCCGCGGAACACATTTCGAGAAACTCAGACGTAGAGGACGCGGGAATGCGAATGTTAAAATTCTTTTACGAATTAAATTATTCAGTCACTCTAGGATACTACTTTATCAACCTAGTTCCTTTTTCACTCAAAGTTATTTGAAACTCACTGAAATGCTAGTTGTTAAATTCATATAATTTTGCTTTGACAAGTACTTCTGATGTATTTAGACTTCAGAGAATATTTTGACCCTCTAAACATTTTTCTTATGAAAATCAATGAGAACAAAATATTTCTTTAGAGGATAAAGTTTTGTAGAATTGAGTTTTCTAATGCAACATAATTTTCTGAAAATGTGAGACTTTAGTTTCAGCTTTTCTGTTTATGTTTGTTTATCTGTTTTCTAAAATGATGAAGCAAGTATTTGATAAGCAACAATTTAAATTATTATTTAAAATTAAATTATTTAAACATTCTACGATGCTGAATTTTTTCCTCGATCAATATTTGTCCTATGCTCTCCAATGATTTATTATTGTACTCTGCAACGATTAGACGCCACTGTTAACGACCTGGTGTTCAGGTCCAATGCCACCCGATCATTAGAATTGGAACATTGGGAAGCATAAAACAAATATTCAGCTTCGGAATACATTCAGCGTCGTCGAACTTTTAAAAGATAAATAAATAAATGCATGCAGATCAATGACCTGCGTCATTAATTTCAAAAAGAAAGCGGAAAAAATTAGAGGAAAGTCATCAAAATAATACATCATAACGTCGCCAGGATAGTTCAGTTGGGAGAATAGTTCTAGAACATCAACGGCCCCCCACTCCAAACGGAGTATCGGCCAAGCAAATCTGATAACTGGCCTCGCAACAGCAATCCCGCCGATCCGACAGGTGCCTCAGAGCGAGCACAAAGATACCAAACCATCCAGGTCCAAGTCCAGCCCTCAACACCGTTCGCTCTCGGCCTCCCCGAGCCAGAGCACCAACAGAGCCAATCCGAGAATTTATTCGTCCGTGTCCAAGTACTTTAAGTTCAATTTATATCAACGCTAGTTTCATCTTTAATGCGCAGCCCCCATACTGCTCTCTACATCGCTCAACAAAACAATTTTTATTTTATTTAATAAAAACTTTTACATCAACTGTACCACTCGTACAGGAAACAAACAAACAAAACAAACAGGGCGGAGAACAAAAACTTGTACCATCTTGTACAAAATAGTCAACTGACTATCATAAACCATGCTAATCGCCAAAGCCACTAATAACAATAATAACAATTATAAATTAAAATTCAAACAAATTTACAAAAGCAAACTACAAAGCTGACAAGCAACAACAAACAGAACAAGAAGCGAAGCAAGCCATCAATTAACGTAAAACTTTACGCACCCCATAGTTAGTCCTTTCAACAATTCTATCCACTTGTGCCTTGAGCCTCGGGCAGTTGGAATCCGTTGGTAGATGTCCAGCACACGCTGGAATTTCCTCTTCTTTATCTATCTTGATGAAGTAGTTCACACAATTGGCACACCTAAGTGGCCCAGTGCAATCTCCCTCATGTGTCCTCTTATTGCATTTTTTGCACATTTTATTTTCATAATCACAATGTTTGGCAACATGTCCAAAACACCAACATTTAAAGCAGATAATTGGCCTCAAGTATTCCTTGAAGCCAAATCTCTCCCATCCTATCTTGAGTCTTTTTAACTTTTCAAGCATTTTGAAGTCTGAACCCTTCAAGCTTATAATCCAGTTTTTCCCATTTTTTGCATTATAACTGGTGATCACATTTATATTTTCACCCGCTAGTTCCTCGTTTTGGACCATTAGTTTCTCCTTGATGTCGTTCTTTTCTAATTTTTCATCAACTCCAAATATAATTATATGTGGATCACGCTGTTTAGCTTTCTTAATATTGTGGCAACGAAATTTGTTGTTATATAGGGTTGTTTTAAACTTTATATTATAATTACTTACTGAATTAAAGATAGGAATAAATCATGCTAATTAAGGTAGGTTTCAGTTAAATTTAAGTACAACAGTATATACCATTTGGCCATTAGTGGTTAGTACAATATAAGATAGATGGTAAAGTTGCGTTGTGTGTAGCAATAACCCATAAACAATTACTAATTAAAATTTACCCTAGGTTCATTACTGAATGCATCACTGTGGTGATTAATGAGCCAAAAGAAAAATGAAATTAAATCTAATAAAATTACTTAACCTTGGAGAACACCTAGAAATAGAATTACTTCACCTAAAAGAAAAAGTTTCATATCTGCTGAAATAAAAAAATAATACCTAAGCTGAAAATCAGAAAATTTACTAAAAAGGCAAGGACCGACATGACACCACTTTACAATCTAAAAATAACAATTCATTTAACAATTCCCTGACATTATAACAAACAAACTCATTATCTCCAGATCTTCTTAACATTATTCTGACAACCAAATTCAATTGAATAAAATACAATTTCGTTTAAATGAGTTCTACTCTCCATAATACAAATAATTATCAATAAAAACAATACAAATAAGTGAAGTGGCTGGCGAATCAAAAAAACCTTCTAAATGAAAAAGTGATGAGAAAAAAAAACAAAAGTAAAACTATAGAAAAATTCAGTAAACCAAAAAAAAGGAAATTAAAATCATATTACCCAATTAAAATGCTGCAGCACAAAAAAAACTATTATTTTAAAAATCATGAGGGGAACCCCAGGCCAGCGCCATTTCTATAGCGTGCTGGCCGCCAAAAATCAAGACATCGCTCTCCATCATGGGTTGCGGGTCAGCTCCCAGCCTCTTGGCTAGCCTCTCCCCTCTCTCTGTGTCCTTGCACCCTCCGCCCCCAAGTTGACGGTCCGTTTTTCCCTTTGTATTCCGCAGAAAGTAAGAAGGTCCAATCCGCTCCGTCGATCTCGGACGAGGAAAAAGTAGAAATTCTGAAATGGCCGAAGAAATCTTTTCTTCGACTCATCGTTGATATTTTTTCAGCTTCTTATTTCACATAATAATTGTTGGTGACTTATTTCCTCCTTGAAAACTTACAGGGCCTCTACGAATCACTGTATTCAACCGCGTAGGGAGCGCATTCGTATCTGCTTGGCTCATCAACATTCCAAACGTCCCGAAGGGGAGGGTGTCCGTGACCAGTCGCTATCGGATGTCTCAGTTTACGATCAACTGACAAAAAGGGGTTCTCAAAAGGAAGGATTTAACTTTAAAAGAAAAGACACACTATAATTTTGTATTCATTCATTAAATAAAAAACCCAAAAATTCACCAGCGTACCAGCCACCTCACAATTATTTCAAAAAAAGGCTTATTAATTTATCAATATTAACAATAAGGTATAACCTGTGATGATCTATTTCAAACTTAATTCTTCTCAATGTCAAAACATTTAGAGAAACTTGCGCACACTTCTCCAAATGCGATGACATTAATCAAATCAATTAATATTTGATCACCACAAGTATAACCCTTACATATATTTAGCAGAGGCTTAATAAATTTATTAAAACAAAGCACAATCGTTACTAAAATTTACTTACTTACTCACTTACTTTACTAATTTAATTATCTGAATACCCGATATTAATATTAACTTTAATCACTTCCAAAACTATTAATTATCATCACAACAATATCATACTTCCCATTCAATTCATCAACTTTCTTGAATTCTTCAATAAGCTTATCTATGTCTTCCTCTTTGCTAGTACCAATAAGTACTCCATGATTTACAATTTTTCGACAAGTTACAATCCCAATTTTGAGTTTATCCGGCTTTATATGTTCTTGTAGATCATCTTTCGGACTACCTCTCCGATCCTCCTTTTCCTTTTTTGGAAAAATCGTAACTACATGGGTGCCTTGCCCTTTCACCTTCGTTTTCCTCTTAACCGTCTTGGTCACAGCTTCGGCATAAGTCACCTTAGCCGATTTTTGCCTCAATTCGCTAAGTTGTCCCATCAGGTAGGTGATCAACAACTGTTGATCCATTGTTGCTCTTCTAATGGCAGTTATGTTATCGTACAAGTTCTTGACCTCTGGTGTCCATATTGCAACTCCAACAGTTTCATTTAATCTGTTGTATCTTTCATCAACAATACTCTCTAGTTCAGCATGAGTTTCCGATAAATTATCAAGGTTAAAAACCCTTTATGTTGGCGACATTCTCTCCCCCTCTTCCGACGTTAGCGGTTCAGCCATAGCTTAAACCCCCAGGGCCCACCACATGGAGGTGTCGGTAAGAAATTTTGAATAACAAGGCTAACGAATACGCTATTAACACTTTTCACCGCACAATACACTCTGGGCGATTGTTGTGGGTAGATAGCCTGCAAGATTTTTAGCATTTGGGGAGGGGCCCCTTGGGAGAATAGAAGTCCTGTAAAATATTTACAAATTTAACATTGAATACACGACTCTTACAAACTAAGCAATAACGTGGATACAAAAAATTACGAGGCAAAAAAACTTAACGAATACAGAACAATTCTTTTTCTGTGATACTCTCGTACCGGGTCATCGTAGTTGCCAGACCCCTTCTTCAAAAAGTGAAATATAAATACTTTTAAATGTCGTCTGTAGCGGGATTCGGCTGCAGACTTGCGATCACTACAGTCCTGAGGTACGGAAAATTTTCAATACGAGTCATCTTTTAAATAAGTGGTGATTCCCAATCGCCCCCTGGTGGGCGCAGTTCTGGCTGAAAAATCAGATACCGATACTTTATCCTGGATTATAGGCTACTAGGTGGCCCAATGCAATCCTTTCGCATGCGATTAAAATACGATAAATTTTATAGCGAGGTTGGTGGCTTGTAGTAGGATGAAAAAAGAACCGGTTCATTTGTAGCAATTGTTTATTTGTCAAATAAAAATGGTGCGTAAGGGTAATACAAAACCAATTACAAAACGCCTTTGGCCACAATATTGGATGTGAAGCATAAGACTGAACAGGGGAACATGAGATATGTACACCTCAAAACACCTTTGTAGACAATATTAAAAGTTAAATATGACACAAACTAGGGGAAAATGTGATATTTAAGTTACAACAAAACCTCTTTGTGCACCCTCTTTGACCGTGCCGTTTCGACGCATCCAGGGAAAGAACTTCAGGGCCAAAAGTCAATTTTTCACTTCGATTTTTAAACAAACAGTACAATGTGTCATTCTGAATTAACAATTCGTCAGAAGTGGAGAACTTAATCTTTAAAATGGTACCTCATTTATCGATTTTAGTTAAGTATGAAGGGAGGGAGAGGGATAAAACAAAAAAAAACACCTTCTAGAAATAATATATAGGGTTTTTCCCATGCAAAAAGAATAATGTACACGTACGAGGATGCTGCCAATAAAGAAACTCATTATGAAATCATAGAATGGTAATAAAAGCAAACGGTTTTTAAATTTAAAAGTTCAGTGTGATTGATAATAGTAAAATTTAAAAAAGCTGGCGTGCGCGCCATCTAGGGGAAGAAAATTTTTTTATAATGTTTATACTTCGATTTTTAAACAAACAATAAGATGTGTAATTCTAAATTAACAATTCTCACCAAGCGGAGATCTTAATCTTTACAATGGTACCGCATTTATCGATTTTGGTTAAGTACGAAAGAAGGAAAAGGGATGAAACAAAAAGACACCTTTTAGAAATAATAGAGGAGAGGAGAGTATTATGCAATAGTCGGGTAATATGGTTCGGCTCTGTTTGGTGCTGCTATCACGTGGGAATACTATGAACTACTCAAGAAAGACTTCCATGATGCAGTGCACTGAGAGTTGACCGCTTGTTTTTGTCATACCACTCGCGACAGAACAAAGTGTGTTTTGTGATTTTCAAGAGTTTTTGCAGGTAAGTTTTCGAACATTTTAACCTACTAGTACACATGTGACTTGAACATTGATGTTAAGCATAATGTACACTAAAAGAATTGTAGTTTGTTATACTGTGGTCGTTTTTTAGCTGACAATGTTTTGTCCATCAGTTTAAAGGTTTATTTTCCATGATGGCGTGTCGGGTATTATGGAATACTAGGTATTCCATAATCCCCTTAGAGGCAGGAAAGCTGGATCTTCTGTAATAACCTACTCCCCATATAAAAAAAGAGTTAGAGGATGAACTGAAAGAAAAGGACATAAAGAAGGAACCAGAAGCTTCAAAACAACAAAAGAAACCAACCGAACATTCAAAGACCCCTGTTAAGAAATTAAACTTAGACCGACCTTCTAGACCTAAACCTACTAGAGATGACTCCTGTGTTAGCAGCGATGAATCGTTCCATTCTGATGTATCATCTGTAATGGAGTTCATGCCATCAACTAAAGAATCGGAAAACAAAGACGCTGAATATATCATGTGTAACGGAAAATTCTCCTAAAATCAACGAGGAGAATTTTGATTCAATGCTTCAGCTGTTCTCTGTGGGCTCACCTTGACTGTACCGGAGCAGAGAAAGAAGATTACATCTGTGACTCTTGTAAATAGACTAGAAGCAGAAATGACATGCACATAATCTTAAAAATACAGTTTTTATACTTAAAAATAACTATGTTTTATGAAGTCTAATTAGTTTTTCAATGGTTTAAACCGCCTATTCCATATCACCCGACTATTTCATACTAACCTCCATTTGTAACTTTTTTTAAATAATTGTTTTTTATAACAACAAAATAAATAGTATTATTTTACAAGTGACAGTTCATTACAATTAGTTATAGTATGTACTCATGATTATTTTGGGGATTTTTATTCAAAAACCAGTAAAGTTATTTTTAGAAATGTAAATGGTATTCCATAATACCCTCCTCTCCTCTATATATAGATAGTACAAAAGTTTTTAAACGTATTTCCTTCATCCTATTGAGTAGAACATGGGTTCAGTGTAGTCGCAAATCTGCTTACTATATGCCATATTGGCTATTTACGGCTCTGGAAATATACGAGTACATAAAAGGACGTAAATTTGTCACTGCATCTCTGTTTGTTAGTAATAAAAATTTGCAGGGGGGGGGGGGGCGCTGAGTAATTTTCTCTTAAAAAGGGGGTCGTAGGCTAAATAAGGTTGGGAACCTCTGTTTTAAATAATGAAAGACAAAATAATAATAATAATAATAATAATAATAATAATAATAAACGAAGCCAAAGAAGTAAATTTCAATCTGGCTGCTAGACACATTTCGTAATCGTTCACTCTCTACAAAAAACAAAACAATGAGAAACCAGCTGTGTTCCCCCACTTTCACTTTCGCAGCAGGCGACCATAAAATTCCACGAGCTTCCATTAGCAGAACAGCAGTCACACTCCAACTCTTTAACAGCGTGTGACGCACTTCCGCCAAAGCTCGCAGACAGATAACATCTCACCTAACTGTCCGTTTAACCTGCTGCGAAGACTTGCAATATTCTCGTTAACTGACGACACAGAAACTTTTACCTCTCTTGTACTTTACGAGATCTTTTGTTTTGTTTGTTTGTTTGTTTGTCCCCCCCCCCCCCCGCGCCTTATCGGGGATCGATCGTTACGAAACAGCATTTTGAGAAAAAGGAGGCGGGTTGGGTTGTAACGTTCTATTTCCGCGGAAAATCGCAGAAAAGACGACGATAAAAAATGATGATAATAAAAAAAGAAGGGCGAGATGAAGTGAAGAGAGAAACGGCTGCTTCTAATGAGGCTGAACTATCTGGTGGGTGCTGCGTGACGACACGTGGCTGCATGTAACCTGTGGGTCAATTTGCGATAGTGATAGTTCCGTGTTTGAAAAAAAAAACAATTTCCTTCGTACTCAGTGGCCCCAGGGTGGCCAGAAACCAGTGTTGCCAACTTGGGGTGTTTTTCCCCTAAATTTGGGGATAAGTTAGATGAAAAGGGGTGTTTTTAGGGGCCACATTTTTTTAGGGGAATTTTGTAGGGGGAACATTTTTTAATGTTTTGTACAATCGAGACGCGTTTTTTATATATTATAAGTTCTATACATATGTCAAATGTAAATAAACCTCCATTTCATTATGTAAATGTGTATTTTCTATTTATTTCTATTTATCTCACAACCAGGATGCCTATCTATTTATCTCACCACCAGAATTTCTTTTAGGAAGGTCTACGGTGATCTCAAGTTGGTGTTAGGGGGAAACGGGGATTTCGAGATGGCACTAGGGGGGGGGGGGGTCGCTTCGTAGAGGTTGGCAACACTGCCCGAAACTTTTATTCGGCACGGAGGAGGTGGAGCACGATGTCTGTCGATAACATCGTAATAGAGAGAATAAAGCTCTGACTTTGAAGATCTCAAACCTCCATGTTAAGCTATGGGAAAATTCACCATATCAAGCTTGGCATTTCGATAATCACAGGTTAAAAAATGCATATTTTTGAATTCCGTTTTCGTTTTAAAAAAAAGAAAAGGCAAACAATGTTTGAAAATTTAAATTATTCGGGGAAAAGTCTGGTATAATGGGTTTTAAACGCTCATCAGTTCCTTTGGTGGACGAAATTTATAAAATGAATCCTGTTGCAAGGTGTGGAAAAATTCAGATTACATGAAAATACCATTTTTACTGGATTATCAGCCTTTATGTAGCAGTAAATAGTAGACACATTTTCTCCATAGGTTAATATTGAGTTGAACGAATCCAATAGGGTTAGTACACATTAGCCTTAACACAAAGGGTAGCAAACATCTAGATGGTGATAAATTGTGAAGCATGGTTAAACTGTTTATCCCCATTAAAATGTTGTTTTTTAAACATAATAATTAATACTTTCGAATATTTGGTTTTACAACCATTGTAACCGGGTTTTGGGATCCAATAATTCTGCAATGCGTAGGTGGAAAGTAACAAAAGCGGTCACCAGGATTCCATGCCCTTCCCCTAGTCAAAGCCCAGGATGTGGTGAGGAGGAGATTTTCGCCGACCAATTTCAACTTTTCGCTTAATATCGGTTTATGCTCCATGGAAGGGTCAATGCTGTAACAGGCGTCTCATGGGGCGCAGTGGCCCAGTTGACAAGAGCAGCGGGCCAGTGACCTGAACGTCACTGGTTCGATGCTCGTCGCCGACAAATCCACTACCGTGTACACTAATGGCGGCTGGCGCACGTAAAATCTTTCGTGGCTGCAATGCCCTACAAGTTGTGCCACGCATCTCAAGATTACCTCTGGAGGTGCGGGGTCAAGTGTTCTGGTCTCGTCCCTTGACTCGGTTCAAAATTACGGGACTGGTCCTTTGGCCAAGTCGGACTCCGACCCTTGTGGTGCTAATTCAAAATAGGAGCCGCACCTTCATCGCCCATAGCCTTCGGGACTTGATCTGATGTTGCTGTCGGTCAAGTGGCATAAGCAACAACAACAGCAACACAGGTGTCTCGTACTGCCGATTCGGCACTGGTTTTACCCTAAGAAAAGGCAGTGTTTATAAGAGACAAAAGTGTCCAAAATACGCATCTACTGTTAAGGCTGCCATGTACTTAACCCATGGAGAAAACTGGTCCAAGGATTGCCGACTTGGATTGAAAGATTTTCTTCCAAAAACATTGTACTCCATCATAGAGAAAGAAATTTTGCACCTTGGGGCATTTTTCACTTTTAAAAAAATGCAAACAATATTTTAAAATTTAAATTATTTGGGGGGAAAATCTGCTGTAGTGTGCTTTAAACGCTCCTAAATTACTTTGGTGGACGAAATTTATAAAATGAATTTTGTTGCAAGGTGCAGAAAAGTTCGGGCTGTCTGAAAATACCATTTTTATTGGATTATTAGCATTTTTGTAGCTGTCAATAATAGACACATTTTTTCCATAGGTTAACACTGAGGGGAGCGAATCCAGTAGAGTTAGTACACAGCAGCCTTAACATCTGAAAAGAAGTTCTCCCGCTATGCCTATTTGAATGTTATCTGTCGTGATTTGCTCCCCAATCTGAAACGTTTAAATGTTTATTTCTGGGAGCGGTGGCTCAGTTGGCAAAGACAGTGATCTAAACGTCTCTGGTTCGATGCCGGTTGCTTACAAATCCACCGCCGTGTTCACAAATGGTGGCCGGAGCACGTAAAATAGGTCGTGACTGCATTGGCCTCCAAGTTCTCAAATTTACCTCTGGAGGTGCGGGGTCAAGTGTTCCGGTCTCGTCACTTGACTCAGTTCAAAATTACGGGACCGGTCCATAGAGGGGTAATGCTGGTCCACCTAAATGGTGCTCCCAGAAAAGTAGCCAGCAAAACCGCGGTGTCATATGGCGGTAAGGATAATGTCTAAGAAACTGACTGCCGCATTGGAAAATAAAAAGTTGATTTCTTATGTCTATTTTCTAAGTTATAAATCTACAGCTAAACAAAACATCTTTTTAGTTTCGATAAAGCTTTTAAATTGACAAAAAATATGGCTATGAAAAACTAAGTAGGTGTTGAAAATAATTAGTAAAGTTGCATGGGATTTTTCAGTAGAAGCGGTCATTAGTGTAGTCATCGTTAAAATGGCAGGGACGGCCTTAAGCCGATTGGACCTATTAGATCTAATCGGGTCCCCCGCTACGAACTAAAAAATGTCTGAAAAGAAATTGCTTTAACAGATGCAAAAATGATTCAGAATAACGACCCATTGAGGTCTGTAAAACATACAGATGTCTAACTTCTGGTTGAAGAAATGGAAGCATTAAAGGTATAAATACGTTTGGAAAGCCAGATCTGTCATTCGTAGGAAGGAATTGTAGAATTTTTATGGGGTTTCGGGAACATGAAGAAGGAAGAATATGTTTTAAGGCTATGTCTACCAATTCCTGTAACCGTGACGTCGGGAAGCGGGAGAGAGAGAGAGAGGAGGGAAGAAGCTTTTCTAGTTTAAAACTGATTAAAACATACCTGAGGTCAACAATATCGCAGTAGAGACTTGCAGTACTTTCTATAGAGCGTGAAGAAATGAGGAAATCAAAACTGAATCAAATTAAAACAGATGTTTTCAACCCCTTCGTGGGGTCACTATATCTTTTTCAGAGATTTTAACTGCTTTTCACAACCGTCTGACTCGAACAAAGCGATGAATGCGATAGAGCGATTCAATGGTAGATAAGGGCGCATACAAGAATACACCCTTGCAGTAATGTCGGTACAAATAGTGAAAGTAACAGAGAAAAAAAATATTCGGATACGCAGATGTTCGGAGCTACGTTGTTCTGAAGAAGGCAGTAGACGCTGCTGCAAGCAAAAATATACATATATCTCTGAGTTTACAAAGACCTTTGCAGACAGTAGAAGTGAAATTTCTCGTTCAAATTTCTTTTCACTTTCTTTAATTTTCTCTTCCATTGCTTCAAATTTTCCTCCAATTGCTTCGAATTTTCCTTCAATTGTTTCAAGCCTTTCTTCATTTTTCTCTACTTTTTTCGCAATGACGTCCACTTTAGTATTGATAATATCCACAATGTTAGCCTTTATTTCTTCTAATTTCTCTTCTTGCTCTCTCTTCATCTCTTCCTGCCCTTTCTGCATTTCTTCTAATTTTTCTTCATGTCCTCTCTGGCCTGACTTTATTTCATCTTGTCCTCCGTTCATATTGTCCAATTTTTCCTCTTGGCCTCTCTTCATCTTCTCTAATCTTTCATCTTACGCTCTCATAATACCGTCTAATTTCCCCTCTAATTTTTCTTCTTGGCGTCTCAGGCCTGTCTTTATTTCTTCTTTCATCTCTTGAACGAGTGCCAAGAGTTGCTTCATTTCCATTTCAGCCATAGCTGCAGCCATAGCTTTCCATTTCAGCCATAGCTTCAGCCATAGCTTTCCATTTCAGCCATAGCTTCAGCCATATTCAGTCTTCACCATTCAATCCCACTCCTGACACCAATTTGTTACGAATTCCCAGTTCGGGTTTGACGATTGAAGCCATATTCAGTCTTCACCATTCAGTCCTACTCCTGACACCAATTTGTTACGAATTCCCAGTTCGGGTTTGGCGATTGAATGGACTTTGAATAAGACAGAATAAAAACAAAGATTTATTTACAGGAAGTCGAAATACTACAGCTTACAGATCGTCAGAAACTGACTACAGTGCTTCTAACACAATTTCTAGATCACAGAAGTACGGAATATATATATATATATATATATATATATATATATATATATATGTAGGACGGCGTCTAGGGGTAAGTAACTTTACGGAAAGAATTATACGAAAAGAATAAAAAGATTAATATCTAAACTAACATTTTATTTACTTTTAAACACATAAAGAAAAGACATCACGCTATTTACAATTTACAAAGTTACGAGGAAGGTAAATTAAGGTTTTACTACAGAGCATGGTTCACCTGTGAGATGGGGACTTCGAAATATCCCAATTCGTTAAGCGAATTCGTTAAAAACACGACGCGAGGAAGAAGGCACGACATTACTCGTTCATGTCCGCGGGGGGGTCTGCCAGTGAGCTCCGAATGCTCTCTCCGAAAAGGTGACGTCATACGCGCTAAAAGCTTTCCTATTGGACGCTTAAGCCCAACGGAATAAAATTCGTTCAGGTCGAAGTCTCCATCTCTCACAACTGAATTTTCTACAAGTTCGGCCAGCCTGGAATCACTGACCTCAGTGATCTGACTTTACATAAAACGATTGGCCTAAAACATCACTAAATAAATGTACATCAAAATTTCCGAAATGATTTAGATATGAGAAATAACCATACAATTCGCGCAAATGAATTACAATGAGGAAATACAATAAACAAAAATAAAATAAAAACACAGTAAACAATTATGAATAAAAAGAAAAAAACGTTTAATCCCTCATCCTGGTGTGTAGGAATTCATTAGATCGGCAGACGAGGAGGTCAATCTAGGACCCTCGTGGTTACCTACTTTCTCTAACTCGTATCTATCTCTAGGCTTTACTTCGATAACTCTATATGGTCCTAAAAATTTAGGCCTTAGCTTCAAGCCTGTTCCAAATTGTGTTCTTCGGATGACTACTAGATCTCCCTGCTGATACTCAGGGGCCTTCTTGCATTTCTTATCGTAGGTTCTTTTATTCTCAGCCTGGATCTTCTGAATGTTTCTTTTAGCATCTTGTCGTAATTGGTTTCTTTGCTCTTGAAATTCTTCCACCATCTCTTCCATTAGCAGATTTTTTAGGTGAAGGTCCTCCTTATTTCTCATGATGACGCCAGTTAATAGTTCAAATGGAGACCATTTAGTACTTCGGTTGGAGGTGCTATTTAGAATTCTTTGCAGTGGGTCTACGAATTTGTACCACTTGGTAGGATCGACGATGGACATCTTGGTCAAAACAGGGATAAGAGTTCGGTGGATTCTCTCCACTTGACCGTTTCCTCGTGGTACGCCAGTGGTGATCTGAAGATGTTGGATGTTCTCTTCGGTACAATAGTCACTAAACACTTTGGAGATGAAAGCAGAACCGCGATCTGTTATTATTCTTTGGGGATTGCCGAAAGTCTTTTGTTGCAATTTCAATTTATCGAGGGCATCTTCTGCGGTGGTAGATCTTACGGGATACAGCCAGGTGAACTTCGTGAAGGCGTCGACTATTGTGAGGATATGTTGGTACCTTTTGTTGGTAGAGGGCATAGGACCAATGAAATCTACGTGATAGGTGCTTAACGGTACATCTTCTTTCGGAATAGGGTATAGGAAACCTTCTTTTTTCCCGCTCTTTCTGTTGGTTAAAATACACGGTACACAGTTAACGATCACGTTTTGCACTTGTCTGCTTAAATTAGGTATGAAAAATTCTCGTTTAACTATTTCTTCTGTTTTTGCAGCTGCGAAGTGTCCCTTCTCATGAGCTAGCTTGATTAGCTCAGTTTGCATATCTCTTGGTACTACTATTAATTCACGGCCATCTACATATTTGTATAATATTTCGTTTTTAATGAAGAAGTCTGAAGAAGGGTTTGTTTCAATCAGTGATTTAAAATTTTGAGTGTTTTCGTCTCCTTGTTGTGCTCTTTTCAATCTGGCGGTGAGAGTATCGCTTGTAATTATGGCGACGGGGTATCGGCTTAAAGCGTCTACATGTTGCATTCTCTGGCCGGGTCGATGCACAATTTCGTAATCATAATTTTCCAACAGTAGTGCCCATCTCGCTATACGAGTAACTAAATCTTTTTTGTCCATAGTCTTTTGAAAAGCTGAACAGTCCGTTATGATTTTGAAATGTTGCCCTAGAAGGTAGATTCGAAATTTCTTTAAAGCGGTGACAACAGCAAGAACTTCCAGTTCATAGCTACTGTATTTCTCCTCGGCTGGAGTAGTTTTCTGCGACATGTATTGAACAGGGTGTAATTTTCCGTCATCCGCTTCCTGGAGCAAAACAGCGCCATATCCTTGTTGGCTTGCATCGGTGTGTAGTTCGGTCCTTTTCCCTTGCTGAAAAATGCTTAAAACGGGACTTTCAGTTAATAGTTTCTTGAGCTTTTCGAATGCTTCAATTTGGGCTTGTTCGAATACAAATGGATTGTCTTTTCTTGTTAGATCACTCAGAGGTTTCGCTATTTTAGAGTACGCGGGAATAAATTTTCGAAAGTAGCCGGTTAGTCCTAAAAAACTTTGGATCTGCTTGACCGTTGTTGGCACTGGGAACTTCTTGACGGCTATCGTCATCGCAATTGATGGGCGTATTGTTCCATTTTCGACGACGTGACCCAAAAATTCGACTTTCCTACTTAGGAATCGACATTTCTCAAATTTAATTTCTAAGCCATACTTCGAAGCAACTTCAAACACTTTCTTTAGTTTTTCTAAACCTTCTTCTTCATCTTTTGCCGGAATTATCAAATCGTCCATGTAAATTACTACAATACCTTTTCGCATTAGTTCTCGAAAAATACTGTACACATATCTTTGGAATACGCTGGGACTAGTGCTTAGGCCGAAAGGTACTTTGTTGAACTCGAATTGTCCGTCCGGAACAACGAAGGAGGTGAGATGTTTGCAGTCTTCATGGACATCGACATGGAAAAATCCATTTCTCAAATCTAACGTAGTGTACACCTTGGCTTCTTGGAGTTTATCTAATACGTCTTCTATCAACGGCAATGGAAAACGATCCTTGACTAATTTCCGATTCAACTTTCTGTAGTCCACACACAATCTAGTGGTGTCATCTTTTTTCTTGACTAGCACAATTGGACTCGCATATTCGGATGAGCTTGGTCTTATAATTCCTTGTTCAAGCCATTCGTCGACTTGCTTGTTGACTGCTTGGTTCTCGGTAAAGGATAAGCGACGTGCAGGCTGGTAAACCGGTATGTCATCTTTCAAAATAATCCTCATGGACACGTTTGTCGTTTCGGTCTTATTTGGCTTATAGTTGGAGATCAATTCAAACAGTTCTTTTCTTATTCGTGGATTGCTAACATGTTTGATTTCAATTTCGTCTTCAGTTTTCGCTTCGTATACTTGGGTGTGCATGAACCAAGTTTTATCTTCATGTTTACGGAACTGAACACTTTCTTTGTCGAAGAAGACGGAGGCTTGTTCCAAAATATCTGATCCGATTACTGCCTGAAATTCTAAACACGGCGTAGGTACGATGTGCCACGTGAGGGAATATTCTTTTCCATCCAATTCAATTTTCCGTTGGAACGACCCTTTTGTTTTGACTTCGTACTTCCCTAATCCAGATAACACTACTATGTCTTTCGAGAGTTCTGAGGGTTCGATTATTCCTTCGCACATATCTTCACGAATGAGCGTCGCTGAACTGCCTGTATCGATGAGAGCTTCAAAAGTCTTGTTACCCATGGTTATTTTCTTCGTTTTAACTCTTCCTTGAGATATTCGTGAGCAGACTTGAACCGGAGAGCTTGCAGATTTATTAATGTTTGGGTTTTTGGGTCGCTTTGTACAATCTACGGCATAATGACCTGGTCCTTTGCAGTAGCTACAGATTAGTTGCTTATTTCTTCCGGCGTAAGGAGTTCCGTTCGATTGAAAGTATTTCTTTTCATGCCTATTGTTCCCAATTTGGAAATGTTCAGGTCTTCGAGAATAAGTATCGTTAGATCCTCTGGCTTCATATTTTCCTTTAGCGAATGAGTTGGATGACTTCGGTTTTAATGTTCTTCGGACATCTTCATATTCTTCAAATTTTTTAGCTAGTTCGGAAGGTGAGTTAATAGTAGACCATTCGTCTAGAAAATGTTGCTGAAACTCGTAAGGTGCTTTCTTCTTAATTTGATCGGCTATAATTAACTCTCGCAGTTGATCGAAGGTTTCTATTTTCAAACCGGAAGTCCATCCGTCGAAATACGTCTGCAGTTCGTAGTGAAAATCTTGCCATGTTCGCTCATCAGATTTTTGGTGAGATACAAATAGTTGACGAAGTTTTTCCGGAGACAACTTAAATCTTTTCAATAGTAAATCCTTGATGTGGTCGTAATCATTACATTTGTCCGCTGGTTCTCTTGCGATCAGATGAGCAATGTCAATGGGTATCAATCCTATCAGTCTCTGTACCCAATCTTTCTTCGGCAAAAATATTAATTCTGCGTGCCGTTCAAATAAGGTGAGGTTGAAGCTGATGTCATCCTTCATATTAAACTTATGGAAAGTTTCGTGAATCAATTTATTTGGCGCTTGGACGTTTTCGGCGTTGTTCGTCGTATTGACACTCTGTTGAGCCTGTATTCGTAATTTCTCGAGTTCATGTTCTCGCTGTTCTCGCTTCTGTTCAATTTCTCTATCTTCTGCTTCTCGGCGTAATTTTTCTTCTTTTTCTTCTGCTTCTCGGCGTACGCGTTCCTCAGCTATGCTATTGATCAGTATTTTGACATCTTCCTCTACGTAATTTGGACTTTTCACGATCAGTTCTTTTATTCGAAGTTTAGTTGAACCCTCTTGGATACTTAACGACAATTCTGAGGAAAGTTCTATCAGGTCTTCCCTTTTCTTAGAGAGAAGAAATGCCATTTCGTATAAAAATAAATCGGAGTGGTAACCCAGAGAACAAATTTAATTTAAAACTTAGTTCAATATTTCTTCAAAACTTATTCTCAATGTGAGAAATTTATTTAGTCGCACTTAAAAAAAAAACTCTTGCTCAACCAGGAAGAAAGATAAAACGTGAACAACAAAATGCAATCTCTTACGATATTCGAATAAAACAAACAAATATTAGAAACTTCTGAAATCCGAAAATGGCACTAAAAACATATGCATAAACAACTTTTCAATTATTCACAATACCCAATTATTCATAAACAACTTTTAAAAAATATATCCCGTTCTGGTTTCAAAAGATCAATAAAAGAACATTATTTGAACTCATGGTTTCACACAAAATGCAAAACATCCTTTCTCAGCATTAGACTAAACAGAAGGAGAAATATAAACACCTGTCGCGACAGCAATTCGCCTAATGTCTGCGGACGAGCGGAAATGATTTTTTTATTCTACTGTTAACATCTGATAGCAAACAAACACTCTGAGGGTAAAACTTTAGCTTTTCAATGTTCTATATCGAACAAGGCTGTATACCATAAAAATGGGTTAATTGATATCAGAAAAAGGTTAAATATTTAAATATAGACTATTCTTAATTTATAAACATGGAAAGATAAATATTCAAATGAAATTTCGACACTTATATATTTCATACAACGTAATTGTAATTTCCCTCGAATAATATGACTATGTTAATACAATCAATGTATTGGCGATTGTTCTTTGGCGTTGTTTCCTTGGCTTAATAATAAACATCACTGACCTGGCGATGGCGATTTCTCGGCGATTGTTGTGCTGTCCCTCTTTCGCTGGCGGGCTAATTTCTTTGATGAATCTGTTAGCTGTGGACTTAAAAAAATACATTAGCATAGGACGTTGGTCTGTGAGCGAAAACCGAAAAAGGTGAACCCGAAAGGAAAAAATGCTCTTAGTTAAAAATAAAATTATTTCATACCGAAAACGGAAGTAAAAGTATAAAATTTTTTAAACTGAAAACGAAAGTAAAAGTAAGGATGTTCCTAGGCAAATGCCTAATGTAAGGAAGCAGGTTTTAATCCGGGCCGGGGCCCCAATTTGTAGGACGGCGTCTAGGGGTAAGTAACTTTACGGAAAGAATTATACGAAAAGAATAAAAAGATTAATATCTAAACTAACATTTTATTTACTTTTAAACACATAAAGAAAAGACATCACGCTATTTACAATTTACAAAGTTACGAGGAAGGTAAATTAAGGTTTTACTACAGAGCATGGTTCACCTGTGAGATGGGGACTTCGAAATATCCCAATTCGTTAAGCGAATTCGTTAAAAACACGACGCGAGGAAGAAGGCACGACATTACTCGTTCATGTCCGCGGGGGGGGTCTGCCAGTGAGCTCCGAATGCTCTCTCCGAAAAGGTGACGTCATACGCGCTAAAAGCTTTCCTATTGGACGCTTAAGCCCAACGGAATAAAATTCGTTCAGGTCGAAGTCTCCATCTCTCACAACTCAATTTTCTACATATATATATATATATATATATATATATATATATATATATATATCTGTATAGATAGCCTCTGACCTATAAGAGGCAGAGTTTTTAGAAATAGTATATGCACCTTTTTAAGTTATCTATCTTGATTGAGATTTCAGATGAGTCAACTATATGAGCAACGTCTTGATCGTGACTGCCTTCTTTAAGGTGGTACTTATTTAGTTTTTGTTTCCTCCTTTTTCAGCTTTTTCTAGTCATGATAGACCTAAAATGAAGTTGAAGTTGAAGTTAATATTTAGGTTTAAAAAAGGCAGAAGTGACTGAAAACATTAATTTAATGGAAATGCAAATAGCTTTTTATAATGATAAATACTTAGAAATTACTCAAGCACTCAGAAGGAGGGTTTATGACTAATTTTAGCAACAAAAGAACAGCTAGGAAGTGCCAATTGCAAAAATATGCATCTCCAGTATACCAGATAGTCCAGGTCTCACCCCGCTACCTGGACCTATGTACAATGAAACTTTATATATATATATATATATATATATATATATATGTATATATATATATATATATATATATATATATATATATATATATATATATATATATATATATATATATATATATATATATACAGTGGTACCTCGACTTACGAGTGTCTCGACATACGAGTTTTTCGAGATACGAGCATTCTGTCGGTAGATTCTTTGCTTCGAGTTACGAGCTAAAATTCGGGTTACGAGCAAGCTTCAGATATCCCACAGCTAGTTTGAGCAGTGAATGCCATGTTACGTGCTCATCAAATGAGAACACAAGAAGAATATAATATTTACAACCTGTATGCACAATTATTATACAATTGTATACATATTATTCTGAGACTACTATCCAGTCTTAAGCACTGAACAATTAGCACCCGGGGCAGCTTGCTCTTCCCAAACTTGAGCCGCCCTCTGAAACCGAACAGCGCCCAACCTCTCTCGCAGAGAGATAGCTTCATTTCCCTCCCCCACACTGGAACTCCCCATGGGGTCTAAGGCATGGGATGACCTTGGTCCTAGGATCGTAAGCTCTCCCGCAAGAAAACGTTCTTCGGATTCTCAGAAAGAAGAATCTGGACATTACAGCCACAGTGAACGATACAACAATAGCCCAGGTTCCGTGTCTCACTCGTTCACTTTTAGAGAGTAGCTGGTAATAAAAGCGAAAGTGAGAAAAGCGGGGTGAAAAGGTCAAAAATCAACGAATAAGATTTAATTTTTCAGTTCAGCCTTTCTCCTCCTCTTCCATCAGCATCTTCAAGTCTGATCTCCAAGGTAAATGTTGTACATTACACTTAATAAAACAAATTTGTTGCAGTACATTCTATTGTATTGTGTTTTTATACAATGTTCGTCGTTTATAAGCACAATTTTTCTTATTTAAAAACATGGATAAAAAAATTGCGGTGTTTTGGGGGAGCCCGGAACGAATTAATGGCATTTACATTAATTTCAATGGGGAAAATTGATTCGAGATACGAGTATTTCGAGTTACGAGCTCCGTCATGGAACGAATTAAACTCGTAAGTCGAGGTACCACTGTATATATATATATATATATATATATATATATATATATATACACTGCTGGCCACTGTAAATGCAACACCCTGAAGGAAACATGCAAATAACATGAAATTTACAACATGCATTAGCGGAGGTGAGACATGCAAATGATTAGAATTTCAGCGCAGACGCACATCACCCGCGCCTGTGGCGCCACTTCAAACGCTATTAAAGGCTTGGAGATTTAGACGATTTCAAGTTCGGCAATTGTGTTTTTCTTGTGGTGTTTAAAAAAAACGATCAATTATGCCTCGTCGAAAACAGCGATCATCTTTTGATCAAGTATCCGAGTTCGACAGAGGAAGGATAGTGGCCTACCGAGATTGTGGATTATCTTTCAGGGAAATCGGTAGTCGTGTTGGACGAAACCAAACAACTGTAATGCGGATATGTGATCCTTGGATGCAGGAGGGTACGACGGACCGGCGTGTTCGATCGCATCCACCTCAGCGCACCACTTCACGTGATGACAGGCAAATTGTGCGCATGGCAGTGACGGATCGCTCAGTCACATCACGAACCATAGCACAGCACATGCAGTCTGTAACGCATCATCCAGTGTCTGTGCGTACCATTCGACACCGTTTACAGCAGAGTGGTCTGTCCGCAAGGCGTCCATTGCCTTGTCTACCCTTGACGCAGAACCACAGACGTCTCCGCCGCCAATGGTGCGATGACAGAAGGATGTGGACGGCAGAATGGAATGAAATTGTCTTTACTGACGAGTCACGCTTCTGTCTGCAACACCACGATGGTCGCATTCGAGTCTGGAGACACCGTGAAGAGAGGATGCTGGACAGCTGCGTTATGCACCGCCACACTGGTCCTGCACCGGGTATTATGGTACGGGGCGGTATTGGATATCACTCTCGCACACCTCTAGTACACATTGCCGGTACTTTAAACAACTAGCGCTACATCTCCGAGGTGTTGGAGCCAGTTGTCCTTCCTTACCCCCAGGGCTTGCCCACAGTCATATTTCAACAGGATAATGCGCGACCACACGTGGCACGCATTGTCCAACGGTTCTTCGTCAATCGCCAGATTGAATTGCTTCCCTGGCCGCCTCGCTCTTCGGATCTTTCGCCGATAGAAATCATGCGGTCCATGGTTGCTCTACGATTGACCCAGATTCCATCCCCAGCTGCCACAGCAGATCAACTTTGGTAACGTGTGGAAGCTGCTTGGTCTGCTGTACCCCAAGAACTCATCCAAAGTCTCTTTGAATCAATGCCGAGGCGTGTGGCAGCGGTGATCTCCAACAATGGCGGCTACTCTGGCTACTGATTTTGGCAGGAACCACACTTCACAGAAGTCTATAAATTTAATCATTTGATACTTGTTCAACATGTTATCTGCAAAATAAATTTTGTTGTGATATCTCTTGTCTTTCTTGGTGTTGCAATTTGGGTGGCCAGCAGTGTATATATATATATATATATATATATATATATATATATATATATATATATTATAGTGAAGTGGGCTATATCACTTCACTGCCGAGTTCACCTAATAGCGAAGCCGGGCAAGGCTAAAACCAAGTATATCTATCTCTTCAGATATACTGAACTGGAGACAGGGTTAGAGAGTCAATATCCTTTATTACACATCAATATCTACAGTAATGTACACAAAATCAGTGGTGTTGCACACCCAGTGCTTTCTGGCCTACAGCCAGAGTAACAACAGTTCCGTTCCAGGCACTCCGGCCTACTCCATTGGGAGCACTCAACAGCCAGCCGCACGGACGTACTGACCTAAGTCAGAGCAAACACCGTTCTCCGTCTCTCTCTGACTGAAGACGAGTGCCGGTTGCTTAAATAATCTCTTCAGCAGTCCCTTCACAAACGACCCTCTTGCCCTGCGATGATGCTATCCGCGCTCGCCGACTATTGGCTCCTTCAAGTCTAGTCGCTTTGTCTTATGCTCGTTTGCATTCATGTGCTCTGCTCTGCTCTGCTCGGAATAAGCCAGTGATTTATGTTCACTGCGTACTCTGTATATGCGCTGATCTCCTCCTCTGGCGGTCCGTATGCATAGCATCAAAGGAGAACCCGAGGTCCCGGGGGTCAAATGGTGACAGTGGTGGCGGGGGACACTAGATCAAGAAACACGAGGGACCTTGGGGGCGGGAATGGGGGGCTCTAAATGGGGGAATATCTTGAAGACACGTGTTCATTCATATCGCTTTGGACGGGTAGGGTTACCGTGACTAATGTGATGACAGGAGTCGGGGGGTCTCCATACAGAGAACTCGGCATGAATGCATATGCACCATTAGCGTTCTGGTCTCCTCTGGGTGCTGACAATCGGCAACATCCAATGGTGAGCAGATCATTTCGCTAACGGCTCCAACGAGGCGGCCGCCTTGCGCATCTTCCAATGGGTAGTGACAGCCGAACCGCCTTTGACAAATGCTCACATACACATGAAAAGAGCAACAGCTTCCTGGAAAGACAAAGTTCGTTAACGCATCCTCTCGTCGAGCTCACCCTTCGACCCAAGAATGCAGAGCGATTCCCACTACACAATATATATATATATATATATATATATATATATATATATATATATATATATATATATATACATATATATATATATATATATATATATATATATATATATATATATATATATATATATGTGTGTGTGTGTGTGTGTGTGTGTGTGTGTGTGCGTGCATGTGTGTCTATATATATATTGTAGCGTAATGGAAATATGGGGTTATTTTTCCCAAGACCGCACTGGGTGCACGAACACAGCTGCGAACTTATGGGAATACCATTTTCTAGTTCCCATCGTTTTTGAACACTTGTGTGGATTCCGAGCGGATTAAAAAACGATACCAGCAAGTGCCACCAGAATTTTTAACCTGAAAGTTAAGCCCAGGCATATCGGTTTTGTCCAGCAAGCTGTGAGGATAACTGTTTTGAAAACAGAAGCGCCTCCCATCGTTGCGTAAAACTGCGAGTTTGACACTATAATGATCGTAAAGTTGCCTAAATATTCGACAATAAGAAGAGCTGTCACCCGCTAATCTGCCGGCGCCTCTCTGGAAATTTCAAGGCATGCCGTCCAAGAAAAGACCGGGAGATGTAGTCAGAGAGTTGGAGAATTTGAGAGAGATCCCGCATGTGACTGCCGCCGAAGCGGACGTGTTTGTTAAGCTCCTGTTTTGAGACTATCTGGGTCTCAGAGCGTGCGCTGCTAAATCTGCACTTAAGTTAAAATTAATTGAATATGTTGTATTTGTTTAATGTTAAATTTCCTTGTTAAGTTTCTGTTTTAAGATTTGGCCTTATCATTTACAATTAGGACTCTGTCTTTCTTGGTCATGAATTTAGTAATTAAAAAAAAAAAAAGCCTCAGAGAATAGCCTACCTACATAATTCTGAGAAAAGCGCTTTTAAAGTTGTTTGTCCCTTCAATTTTGTAGCAGACGATGTTTTTTTAAATAGCTATAACTCTGCTTCTAATTGATGTAGAATGAAAATCAAAACGGTTTTGAAAAGAGAAAAGATTGAAATACACGATTCTTACAAAAATGAAATTGACCAAAATAGTATAATAATAATAAATAAAAAAAAGGACATTTTCAACGTAGGCAGTCACCTTAAGCCCCAGACATATCGATACCTGAGAAATGCGGGGGAAAACTGGATGCCGCATTTACACAGTCGCGCGCGTGCCACCGTTCGTCCCCCGGAAGACATTCGCGAGACATTAATCACGCTCCTGCATCGACGCGAGTGACCGTTCTCATATTCGCTCCTCTTGCTGTCAACAAGACTTCCCGACGCCATTCACCCGTTTGACCCTTGACGCCCTACCCGTCGCCATTCGTCTCTTTGACTCGGGCCAGGAAAACCGCTCCCGAAGCGAACGCCACGATTGGGGAGGAGAATAGATCATGATTATCAGCTAGGGTACCGTTTACACATTCGTCTCTCACTCTCCCCCCGCGATTCAACTCTCCGCTTTCGCGACTGTGTAAATGCGGGGGGGGGGACGAAAACATCGTTATCTTACAACACCACTAGTGAATCTGTCTTTTAGGAACAATATCTCAGCGATTTTGACACTATAGAGGCCATAAGTTCCTATAACGAACCACCAGAATCTAGGCCTGTCAGCGTGAGTTAACCCCGCTGCCCCTGTTTTCAAAGGGAGCACAGTTCTGCGAATTCCAGAACGCGCCGACAAGGAAAAACCGCGAAGATATAATCAAGATACTTTGTTTTTTTTTGGAGAGCCCCTGTAACATCTGGGCTAGAGCGGCCGCTCGAATTTCTGATCTCCGAAAGACTAAACTAGTCCCCGGAGTTTGCCGCTGTTAAAATCTTTTGCACCAGTCTGGTTATGTTGCAAACTGCTCAAACCAACTTCTTGCTAATTACGTTTGTTATAAAAAAATATTAAGTTTTTCGTTAAAGGCTGCTTGTTAATTAAATCACTCGGATATCACGGCAGTTGAAAACGTTTCAGTTAGCCTCGGTTAGCCACAGCATAAAAGTATGGTATATTCATCAGACATTTTAATTCCGAAAGGAGGGAAAACTACCGGGTGGTCATAAAGAAACTTTGCCGATATATGGACCTCTAGCGGCCGTTCCGTTCAACCGATCGAGATGAGATTTCAGACATAGTTATTCAGAGGTATGACATCAGGATTCTGCGAACGGCAACCAAGTGGCTCTCACGGTTACGGTTATTGGTACAGAAACTCGAAATTTTCAAATGGCAACACCCATTTTTTCCTATCACAAAATACTCAGCGCATGCGAAAACCCTAAAGAGCGTCGGAACGGTATGTGTATCACAAAAACGGACGTGTTATGCACTCACAAAAAACAGCTCTGCGAACGGCCTATAAAAACGATATATGGACCTCTAGCTGCCGTTCCGTTCAACCTATCGAGATGAGATTTCAGATATAGTTATTCAGATGTATGAGCTCGAGATTCTGAGAACGGCAACACAGTGACGCTCACGGTTCCGGTTATAGGTATAGAAACTCGAAATTTTCAAATGGCAAGCCCACTTTTCCCGTCGCAAAATGCTCAGCGCTTGCGAAAACCCTAAAAAGCATTCGAACGGTACGTGTATCACAAAAAACGGACGCGTTATGCACGCACAAAAAAACAACTCTGCGAATGGCTAACAAAAACACGATCAGAGAGCTTTTTATCTCTTTTGTACGCTGAATATCTGGCGAACGGCGTTCTGTGATTGGTTTCTAGCCTCTGTCATATGGAAATTTCCTCCGTGCGCCCCGATCGTGTCTGGGCATTTTGCGACGGGAAAAAGTGGGCGAATAACTAACCTCTGAATATCTATATCTGAAATCTCATCTCGATAGGTTGAACGGAACGGCCGCTAGAGGTCCATATATCGGCAAAGTTTCCTTATGAACACCCGGTATACATAAGCCAACTCTACGGATTATTGTATATTATTTCTGCGCTTAGTTTTCAACACCATCTTTATTTTTATAAAACCCTGGCGAATAAAAGAAATATAACAGGCTAAATAATGTAAGACCTGTGCGTCGATTAAGATCATTTTGCTTAAAATTTACATATTGGAAGTAAGTGAGCTTATGAAACTGATTTATGCAAACGACTCTTATTGCATTAACATTACATAAAACAAAATATTTTGCATGCTGATATTATCAAAAAACGTAAACTCTTTCTTACGGTATTTCGAGACTAGGTGTATCTAAAAGAGAGAGTACATTCATTTAGCACTAGTTGGTACCCGTCAAAACTTGACGGCTAGGTAGTAAATAAATGCACTAATACACAAATTATACTCAACACATCATTGCCAAATGTTGAAAATCATAATAATGCGCAGAAACAAATTAATGTGTTTAAGCGGCCTCGTGCTTAGTGAGTATCTAAAGCCAGATTTAAAAATGTCACTGAGCATGCGCAGAAAGCAATTTTTTTTACTTGTAAATTATCACTAATTAAACAGCGCAAAACAATTTCCATGAGGTTTAATCTTATATTTCACAAACATAATTATCATAAAAATAAAAATGGCAGAGAGAGATTTAGAGAGACTCCTCCGGCATTGAAACATGTCACTGAGCATGCGCAGAGGTCCATGTCGCTGGCCCGGCACTTATGGAATTTTGAGTTGAAACTTTCACAACAATTAGTACCTAATTAGTACCAATTAGTACCAAAATATCAGAATTAGTACCCATCAGGATCGCGAGTTATAGCGTGTCCGATTCTGCCGGGCCAGCGATATGGTAACCCGGCACTTTTGGAATTTCAGGTTGAAACTTTCACAAAAATTAGTACCTAATTAGTACCAATTAGTACCAAAATATTAGAATTAGTACCCATCAGGATCACGAGTTATAGCGTATTCGATTCTTCCGAGCTAGCGACAATCATGTCGCTTCCAAGCCAGACGCTTTGCAATTTCGAGTTGAAACTTTCACAAATATTAGTACCTAATTAGTATTAATTAGTACCAAAATATTAGAATTAGTATCCATCAGGATCACGAGTTATAGCGTGTCCGATTCTGCCGGGCTACCATGTCTCTGGCCCGGCACTTTTGGAATTTCGAGTTGAAACTTTCACATAAATTAGTACCTAATTAGTACCAAAATATTAGAATTAGTACCCATCAGGATCACGAGTTATAGCGTATTCGATTCTTCCGGGCCAGCAAAAATCATGTCTCTTTAAGGCCAGACGCTTCGGAATTTCGAGTTGAAACTTTCACAAAAATTAGTACCTAATTAGTACCAATCAGTACCAAAATATTAGAATTAGTACCCGTCAGGTTCACGAGTTTAGCGTATTCGATACTGTCGGGCCAGCCACAATCATGTCGCTTCTAAGCCCGAGGCTACAATTACGCTTGCTGAGTGAATGCAACTCCCAGCAAACGAATGGCGTAAGGCAGGGGTGTCAAACTCAAAGGCTACCTTGGGCCAAACAAACAAGGTTTAACTATAGGTGGGCCGCAAAAAAAAAATCAATATTAATAGAAATTTATTAATAGCATTTTGTTTAATAAAGGCAAAAAAAGAGTATCATTAAAAAAAACATTTAGCTAATTCTTCCTATCTTATTATAATTCTGCGTCGGTTATTTTATTATATATTATTGTGTGCCAATATATTGGCCGGGCCGCAAAAGTATTCGTCGCGGGCCGCGAGTTTGACACCCCTGGCGTAAGGAGTCAAAGAACTTTTAAACCTCGAACGAGTATTTAACAGTGAAAGACACAAAAAGAAGGTAAGCTAATTTTATTTCACATTGGTTTTAATGAATGTTTCCTATATGCATGCCAATTAGATACGAGTCACTTTTATAAAACAATTTGTACAAAATTAATCATTTTCACACCACTGTATATTGATATAACTCGTTTATTAATTTTTCTGAAATTTGGGAATAGGGATCTAATTTATTAGGAATCGTTTATTAACTTTTTGAAATCGTTAATAAATTTATTTGCTTTCAGATTGAACAGTGAAAAACCGGGGGCGTTGGTGGGCCTTATCTAGAAAGAGAAATAGCCCTAAGCCCCAAAATTGTAGGTGAAATGTCGGAGCAGTTTGAACCCCTTTGCAACAAAATTTTAATATTGCAATTGAAAAATACCTTTTTCATATATTTAATTTAATTGACTTTCATATTAACCTTAAACCGTTTATAATACTGTTTCGCACAGTGGAATTGAATTACTATAAAAAAAATCGACTATTTTTTATTTTGATAGAAATTTTACAAATAAATTTATTAGAAAGCTTTTGCTGATTTGTTCATCAACATTATCAACCTGCCTTGATTAAATTTAATAAAGATTTAAAACTTGTCTCCAGGTCCTTTACAATAACTGGCGCATAACAGCCCATTACCTTTCAATCGGGATTCTTGCAACTATTTAACGGTGGATTATAATTTCAAAGCTGTATTATTAATTTAATAACGATTTTTTTAAATTGAAGTTTCTGCAACTCAACTCTATGTTTAAGCGACTTTTAACTGGAGATTATTTCTAAACATCTGTTAACTGAGTTAGCAGGCGTTAGACTATCATTTCCTCATTTAATTCATAGTAATAATTAGTAATAATAATCGTAATTTTAAAGGTAGTACGATTGTATTTTCAGTTCTATATCTTACGGATCCAGGAGAAAAAATTATCCAGACAGCCTTTTTTCTGTTATAATAAAAAAAAAATAAAAAAAAATAATATTTATATTTTATATTTATATTTTTTGAAACATAGAGTGCGTTTTAAATTCAATACATTTTTTATTTTTTCTAGTGGTGTATTCTTAAAATAACACTACCCACATAAAATAAAAATGCCCATTGAAAAAAATATCGTAAATTTCCAATAGATGATCAGATGAGATGAAAAATGCTGTTTGCACTTGGTAGTACAAAATGCGCAGTTTAGCTGATCCTTTTGTTAACAACCGTGGAGGGATGACAGGTATAAATTCCAAACTATTTGGCGACGTCATTTATGACACAAGGCGAATTTCCAGATCAGTGTTCTTGTTGTACTTATGATGTGAAAGTGGTAAAAGATGAAGTGTGCTGGTAGAAAGATGAAATTGCCCGGATGTATTTTTTATTTTTTACTTTCCTGCTAAGAAGCATTGATTTTTAAGAACTAAAAAATGGCGCGAGTTTGAGATTTTTTATTTCTACATATTCGGGACTCCAAATTGCCAATTATTTGAGAATGACCCATAAGTTATTTGACTCTCTTACACCAGTCGTTTGCTGTGAGTTGCATTAACTCAGCCAGCGTCACTGTAGCCCGGCAGATTCGAATACGCTATAACTCGTGATGCTGATGGGTACTAATTCTAATATTTTGGTACTAATTGGTACTAATTAGGTACTAATTTTTGTGAAAGTTTCAACTCGAAATTCTAAAAGTGCCGGGCTTCCATGTCGCTGGCCCGGCAGAATCGGACACGCTATAACTCGCGATCCTGATGGGTACTAATTCTAATATTTTGGTACTAATTGGTACTAACTAGGTACTAATTTTTGTGAAAGTTTCAACTCGAAATTCCGAAGCGTCAGGCTTTGGAACGACATGATATTTTCTGGCCCGGCACATTCGAATACGCTATAACTCGTGATCCTGATGCGTACAAATTCTAATATTTTGATACTAATTAGCTGCGTTTACATGGACAACAATAATACCCGGGATTTACCCGCTAATAGGGAAAACCTTCGAAGCCCGTTTACATGGGACCACATTTTCACCCTGCTTTTACCCGTCTTACCGGAAGTAAAGGCCGTCACATGATTCGGCGGAAGTGATCCTCATACACCATCATTCCTTGTAAATCACGTTATGGGTTCTATCCCAGCCGGTGTCATACTTTTCCAAATTCTCTGTATTGCTATTTTTAGCTTTCCATCTTCGAACTCCGCATTTATCTCGTTACGAAGTGTATGGCCCTGGGGAAGGCCTTTTTTTCCCCCAATTGCTGTTCTTTTGACCTCGTATTGTTAAATTTTAAAAATAACAACAACAAAAAAATCATAAAACTTTAAAAATCCAAAAAGATTGAAAAACTTACAAAAATATTTTTTGTATTCTTATGATATCTGCTTTTCTGGGCCTTTTAATATTATTACTTTTTTGTTTTCCGTGGATTATTAGTCTTATCTAATTTTTCTTCTAAATTTTCTTAACTTGCAAGTCTATATTTTTTCTGTTAAAATTAACTTTTTTGTTTTAATTTAACTTTACTATTAATTTTTTTTCTTTTATCCGCGTTATTCTTACCTTAATATTTTAATTCATTACTTAAAATTTTAACTACGGAGCACTCCCACCTTGATTACATATATCTTGCTTACAGGAGATAAAGTCGACACGACCAATGCACTCCTCTTCTAAAACACAATTACGTCTGCGTCTATTTGTTATTTAAATGCAGCATATGTCAGTCGCTGTTGATAATTATAGAATGTTTACGATTGTTTACTGTTGTTTTTAAAAATAAATTTAGAAAATAGATAGGAAAAAAGGAATATAAGAACTAGAAGATTGATGCGGATATTAGATATAATCGTACGATCTATGGCTTCATTGCTAAATTTAGTTTTTCCACAACAAAGAATGTGGGCAAAATTACGAAGCTCTGTTTGGTGGGAAGAAATTATTTTAAATTCCTGAAGTAATAAAGACTGGAAAGAAAATTTTCCAATCGATAGGTGCATTTTTTTTAAATTATAAGATTAATTGTAAGATACTTATTGTTTTAATAAATCCTTTTATAAAATCAAAATGCAATTTTGATTTCAATTTTGTTTCAGTAATTTTTAGTCATGTATAAATAAAAAAATCATAAATAGATATAAATAAATTTTTATCTGTGAATTCTAAAATAATTAATTTATAAATAAATTTTAATGTTACGTTTAATTATTGATTATACTTATTAAATTTATTAATTTTACCATAACACTTTAAATGAAAATCTTACTGAAATTTTATTGAAATGAAATTTTATTTCTTATTTTACATACCAGATGGCAGTACCATTCTATTTATAATGTAATTGAGGATGGTTCAGATCAAGAAATAAATGAAATCCTTCGGAAAAAAATAGGCACTTTTCTACTGTTTTCTTGAAAATTATGCGATCGTTAAGGGGTTCCAGATCCTTCCATCGATGATTTAGCTGCATTTTTATGGATTCACACAAGTTCAAATCCGCCATGTTATTTACTCCCAGCTTCGAAATGCATCATGGGTAATTACCGGGTTTTATCCTGGGTCGAAGCAGGGTCGAAAATTCACCCTGCATTTTTCCCTATCGTAGGGAAAAAGTAAGAAACGACCCTGCTTTTACCCGGGTTTTTGGCACATGTAAACGGCACTAGTGGGTACTAATTTTTGTGAAAGCTTCAACTCGAAATTCCAAAGCGGCTGACTTGGAAGCGACATGATTGTCGCTGGCCCGAAAGAATCGAATACGCTATAACTCGTGATCCTGATGGGTACTAATTCTAATATTTTGGTACTAATTGGTATTAATTAGGTACTAATTTTTGTGAAAGTTTCAACTCGAAATTCCAAACGTGCCAGGCTACCATGTCGCTGGCCCGGTAGAATCGGACACGCTACAACTCGCGATCTTGATGGGTACTAATTCTGATATTTTGGTACTAATTGGTACTAGTTACGTACTAATTTTTGTGAAAGTTTCAACTCAAAATTCCAAACGTGCCAGGCCAGCGACAAGGAACCTCATGCGCAGAAACAGTGAGCTTCTAAAGACAGATTTAAGCATGCCACTGAGCATGTGCAGAAATCAATTTTTAACTGTAAATTATTGCTAATTAATAGAAATTGCGGTTACAAAAACCAAATTTGACAAATATACAGATTACAATCTTTCGTTTAAGACCAAAATGAAGTAAATCGATGCAGTAGTTTTCTCTCATGGACTGCCCAAAATGTCGGCTTAGCAACTTAAATATTTAGATTCCTAAATTAGTAATAAATAACCAATCATATAAGTGTTTTATCAGTTTACATTTAACATTTTTTTCGATAACGATAATTAGTTAATATTTTCAAAATTTTAGTTCGACTTCTTTCCCATCCTCGTCCAGAGAACGACATATGGGAATCAAACCGACATTGATTTCCGCCTGACTGTGAGCTTTAAATCATTTTATAGATAGCTCGGATGCCTCGAAAGTATCAAACAGCAAATAAGGCCATCCGGAGTTGAATACATGCCACCACAGGTTAGACCAAACACCCTAATGGGGGACATTTGGAGGATTTGTACCACTCTCCCACCCCTACAAACATCACGGAGCGACTTGTCAATCTACACCGGTGATTCTCAACCACTGTTCCGCGATATTCTTGAAGTGTGACGCTCCTGCGAATACCCATCCATAAGCGACGTCAGACTAGTAGTTCAATCAGTTCTACCTTCCTAGCGGGGACTGGCTGAACCCATGCGCAAGACTATTACAGCTCTGGACCGATAACTCTGGACTATTACAGTTCTGGACTTTTAATCTGGATCACGAGATGAGAGCAGCACTATAAATTTTACCATGTTTTTATTAACTCGCTTTCTTGTTTGTTTGTGTGTTTGTCCCGTACAAATCTTGCAATCGATTTTTAACTAACTTCCCGACTAGCTAGACATTTGAAACTTTTAGAATAGCTCAGAACACGATGACAATGCATTTTTTTGATACTTTTAGCCATCTTTAAGCAGAATTAAATTCATTTTCAGTTATTTTCAGTTAATTTTGTTTTGTAGACTGGTGCAGCCATCTATCGAACGGAACGGGAACGAAAAGTTAAACGCAAGTTAACTTCCAATTAACTTCATTTTCTTTCAAGTTGATGGGATAATTCATCAAAAAAATTGTAAAGCATTTATTAATATATAGAATTGTCAAGTTTATATAATTCAACAGAAAATTTAAAAACATGGTGTTTAAAAAGTTCTTTTTATCTTGTAATTATTTACTCCCAAATATAAATGAAGTTAACAACAAGCTCAAATTTCGCATTAAATATAATTTGTAGTTAAATAAACATTTTATTTAATTTTCAATGCAATTTCATTTTGTATTTCAATGAAAATTATTTCGTGTGCTATTTTTACAAAATATATTATAGGTACATCAATCAATTATCCAAGTAAAATTCTTTTAAATTTATCTTATTGTTAGTGTGCCGCCAAATTTTGAAATTTTTAAAAGTGTACAGTGACGAAAAAAGGGTTGAGAGTCACTGCTGTACGCATTTAACGAACATATACGTGGCATAGACACGACAGTGTTCAGTGTAGCTAGTCGGGACTTGAATTGAGCACTGTCAGTAGCGATTCAGGAGCGCTAACCACTAGGCTGCTCCTGGTCCCATAGATAGTTCATGGACATCTACTAGAATTACGTGGTTTACAACTAAGCACTAACACGGGAAAACAAAATTTAAAGTATGAAACTTACACAATGATTTCCAACTGGTGTGCCTCGACACTTTAGAGTACCGTGAGATCGGCCAAGAATGCCAAGTGATTTTCTTTACATGTTTATATTAACTCGCTTTCTTGTTTGTTTGTGTGTTTGTGTGTTTGTCCAGTTCAAATCTTGCAACTTTTAGAATAGCTCAGAACACGATGACAATGCATTTTTAAATACTTTTAGCCACTTTTAAGTATAATTGAATTCATTTTCAGTTATTTTCAGTTAATTTTGTTTTGTAGACTGGTGCAGCCATCTATCGGCCGGGACGGGAACGAAAAGTTTAACTCAAGTTAACTTCCAATTAACTTCATTTTCTTTCAAGTTGATGGGATAATTCATCAAAAAATTTTAAAAAAGTATTTATTAATACATAGAATTGTCAAGTTTATATGATTCAACAGAAAATTTAAAAACATGGTATATAAAAAGTTCTTTTTATCTTGTAATCATGCTTATTCATATCTGCAGGTAAAAGATCCACCCCTACCTAGCAGGGGCATCCTAGCGAGGTTGTCCCAAGTATTTAATCTCATGCCCAAAAGTGCCGAAAACATTAAATGGTTGGGAATCTCTGCACTAATTAGTTTATTTCAACCATTTGCTCGTAATTTTTAAAGAGATAGCTTGTCATTTGCATTGTATATCTGTACATTTTACAGAGTACTAGACTTTAAACTGTTCCTTCGAAAATTCAACCTTATTTTGGTTTACCACACTAAGCATGGAACGTTTAGAATTCCTTTCGACAGGACCGGAAATGCGCGAGAGACAGAAAATATACTCCATATAACTTGGTCTAGATCAGGGGTGTGGCACGGCGGCGTTTTAACAGTGGCACGCGGAGACTTATCGAAAAATTAGGTAATTTGAAAAAATAATAGTTTGTCAATATCTGTAAAAACCCTACTCATACGCTTCTGAAAATAACAGCGCTGGAAAGCGGCACTGCTTAACACCAGTACAACGATGTGCTAAGACAGCGGGGTCATTTCCAAATTTACACGATTTGGCTGCCAGGTAATGTTGTAGGTTTGGATCAACATATGTTTCTGAACAAATGTTTTCTATTATGAACATAATAAAATCAAAATATTGATCAAGATTAACTGATATGCACCTAAAACACCTAATTTTGTTAGCATCTTCAAGAACTAATCCTAATGTAGATGACTTGGTAAAAAAACTACAAATTCAAAAGCCACATTAATAAAGTTCTGACTGTTTAATAATTATTTAGAATTAAATGTTTCATGTTATTCATTTTATTTTATGCATAACCTAACTGACTGAACTTTTAAAAAAGTTTATTAACAATAAAACCTAAGTTTTTACTTTTGTTTTACTTATTATATTATTTTTTAAATCTCCACTACTCAGATAAAAAAAAAATGTACTATTTGTGTAAAAACCCAATAATCAGCCTATAAATAACATTTTTTCACCTATTTATATTTTTTGTATGTTGGAAAAGTTGGAAGTGGCACGCATAATATTTTTTTTTTAAATAGTGGCACTCTTTCCAAAAAGGTTGCCCACCCCTGTTCTAGATGCAGCTTTAAAATAAAAATACTGGGATCCTTAATAGGCTTGATTAAAAGATAATGAGAGTTAAATCAATTTTTCTCCGTTGTTTCCATTAATGATTTTTCCATGTTTCAAGCCAGATTTCCTTAGTAATTGCCACTTCAAACGTTCATTAAACAATTTCTTCACTACAATTCAAACGTAATAACATTTTCACCCACTTCCTTAGCTTTGGACTCATAACGATTTCTAAACGAACCAAACCGGTTGGGTCTGAATATTCTTTGAAACCAGAACACCTGGACGTTTGGTACGTCTATGCATATGTATATATACGTATATCTGTTAGAGTGGGAAATTGTTGGTAAGTGCGTCCAGCACCGGATTAAAAAGAAGAAAAAAAATTGTTCGGCCTAGATATACTCCTTTCGCTATTAAACACGTATAAGACAAGAAAGTGAAAGCGATTTTACGTGCAAATATGTTTAGTTATTAAAAATGAACCTAGGGTTTCCCCGCCACAAGAAAATTACATTCTTACATGCTCTTATTCAAATGTAAATATCTTTTATATGAAAAAAAAAATTAAATTAGTTTCTTTTGTCAGCTCTGTTACAATTTACGTTCTGCTTTTATGAAGTAATTTCATGCTTTCATGTAAGATATTAATTGTGCTGAAATAAATTCAGGTGACATAAAATCCACGAAAGTAATTAGCACAAAACTACAGATTTTGTTTTGGATGCTTGTATCATCAAAGAACGTCAAAAGTTTGTCACAAAAACGTCAGCTGTTGCTCACGGTATTTTCTTATTAAATTTGCCGTAAGCTCATGAAACGTATTAATGCAAACGACTGTTATTGAATTCACGAATAATAAAACAGAATATTCTGGATGCTTTTATCATCAAAGAACGTCAACTCTTGCTTACGGTATTTTCTTTTTGAATTTGTCTGGAGCTTATGAAACTCCTGTATGCAAACGAATCTTATTGCATTAACATATCATAAAACAGAATATTTTGGTTGCTGATATTGTCAAAAAACGTTAACTCTTGCTTACGGTATTTTCTTTTTAAATTTGACTGGAGCTTATGAAACTGATTTATGCAAACGACTTTATTACATTAACATATCATCAGACAGAATATTTTGGTTGCTGATGTTATCAAAAACGTCAACTCTTGCTTAAGGAATTTTCTTTTCAAATTTGCTTATGAAACGTATTTGGGCAAACGACTCTTAGTGCATTCACATATCATAAAACTTAATACTATGGATGTTGATATCATGAAAGAACGTCAAACGTTTGCCACAAAAACGTCAACTCTTGCTTTCGGTATTTTCTTTTAAAATTTGCTGTGAGCTTATGAAGCGCAACTATGCAAACGATTTTCATTGCACTTACATATCATAAACACAATTATTTTGGAATCTGATATTATTAAAAAAATATTTCAGGTAGTTTCTTCTAACGAAACTACCGCGGGTTATTAACGCAGGATTACTTATCGTTTCTCACCACTTTTTCTTGACGCATTTTGGTACTTTTCTGCTTAACTGTTTACTGCTACTGGGTTTGGCGCGCTGCCAAAATTATAACTCGCGACGATTGACAGTTTTTTTCTCGAAGGACCGTTATTGAGGAACGTAATCTTACGTTAAAAACGTAAACCCTTTCTTACGGTATATATATATTTTAAAAAAATTTGCCGGGAGTTTATGAAACGTATTCATGTCAACGACTCTTATTACATTAACATCTCATAACACTGAATATTTTGAATGCTGATATTATGATATCATCAAAGAACGTCAAAAGTTCGTCACAAAAAAAAAAAAAAAAAAACGTCATTACTTGGTTTTGGTACTTTCTTTTTAAATTTGCAGTGAGCTCATGAAACTTACTTATGTAAACGACTCTTTGCAATAACACTTCATAAAACATAATATTTTCGATGCTGATGTCGTCCAAGAACTCTAAAAGTTTGTCACTAAAACTCTTGCTTATGAAACTCTTCAAATTTTTTTTTTCAAATTTGCCGTGAAATTGTGAAACATATTTATGCAAACGACTCTAACTACATTCACACATCATAAAACAGAATGCTGTGAATACTGATATCATCAAAGATCGTCAAAAGTTTGACATGAAAACGTCAACTCTTGCCTTCGTTATTTTCTTTTTAAATTTGCAGTGAGTTTATGAAATGTACTTCTGTAAACGCCTCTTATTGCATTAACATATCATAAAACAGAATATTTTAGATCAATAGTCAATAATGACGCAAAAGGCCATTCATACTTAATAGCATGAGAACGATTTGTGCATTAGACGAGGCACTTCTTTCCACCCGCGAAAGGAACCCACGAAAACAGATCTACAGTTTGAAAAGCATCTTATTCTGCTCGCGCAATCAATCATCGATTTCTGACCGACTTAGAGCGAAAAACAAATAAATAAGCAAAAGCAAGGAAAATTGGTAAAGGAAGACATTTCGTTTCGGAAAGGGAATCACACCGGGTGTTCCAATTTATCCAGATCCCTAGCAGGGATGTTGCATGGGGAAAAGAACAACGGGGTGTGTCTTTCGGAGCTGTTTGAAGTCAATGTCCATTTTCAAGGGTTGCCATTGCGAGAAGAAGCCGGCCAAATGGCGCCAAACTGCAGATTCGATTCTGATGGATCGGTAAATACAGGGATGTATTAGTCTGTAATTAAGAGTATATAGAGAAACTTCTCTAGACGGCCACCTTCTCTTACGGCCATATTTTGTTCAAAACTAATTAAATACACTCCATAGAGCCAATGTTATTATATCCCCTTTTCCACGGTCACCCCTCAAAACGGCCACTTTTTTTCGGAACCATGACAGGCGGCATCAGAGAAATTTCCCGTATGCGAAAAGATTTCGCATACAGGGTCATAGATTAGAAGGTCATAGATTAAAAAAAATTCACGAATTCCGAAGCAGAATTCTCTAAGAATAATAGTTCTGACAACTTAGACAGTCTCATAATTGGGAGCGTTTGAGGGACTGATCAGAGATTGTATGTCTTTTTGCCCGGGTATTTATTTATTCCAGTTTTTTATTAGACAAGAAAAGGAATGAATATTACCTATAGTTGGAAATCTAAGTAATTTCATTTACAGGTATTTAAAAGTATATGTACAGTATACAAATTATAAAGTAAAATTACAAATTAACTATAATATTAATTTAACTCAAAACTTGATTATAAACAACATTTTAAATTTCCTCTATTCATTTCAGTAACCCCGAAAACATCGATTAGACACTACTCTCGGTCATAATTTACACCCCTTCTTCCCCCAATGCTGATGGGGGTTGAACTTGCACTTAAAAGGCATCGGGAGTGTCGCTATTCATCTCAGTGACCCCGAAAACTTTGGATTCGACACTAATATCAGTCGTTTTCGATTAGTTTTATATGTCCCCCTTCCCCCTTCCTCTCTAGGGATGCAAGGGGTGTCTTAACCTCCCAGTGTTTCTTTCCAGATTGTAAGTCATATGTGTACCAATTTAGGTTGAAATTGCTCCAGGCGTTCCAGAGTGATGCTGGTACATACATCCATTTATATACATATATAGATTAGTTGAAATATACCATACAGGTGTATATGCATATATGTGGGATGTCATCCATAGATCCATGCATGCCTCTCTCATGGAGTGCGCCCTTGTAAGCTCCGGTGAGCGCCACCTAGCGGGCGCCGCAAAGAAGGGAAGAGAGACGGTGTTATGCCTTCGACGAGCGTGCATGTGTGTGCCGTGCATGTGTTTTCCCCCTTTTTGACGTTAATTCCCCCTGTAAATAATGTCCCTCTTTAAATAAATGTTACTTATGTTAACACTATTTGTGCTTATCCCTCCCAACCCCCCCCCCCCATATATATATATATATAGTGTTCTTACTTGTTTTATTGATGGAGAAAGGGAGACATGCAAATCTGTCAAAGTGATAACAATACCTTAGGGCTGAAAACCGATGAAAATAACTTGTCCTAATGTAATTAATGGAATCAGTATTGATGATTAATAATTTTTCTGGGGATAACTTGGATTTTATACAATTATTGTGTATCGTTGGGATATCAAAATTGATGCTAAACTTTTATGTCAGTAAAGCAATAATAATTCGTAAATTTTAAGATATTATACATATATATATATATATATATATATATATATATATATATATATATATATATATATATATATATATATATATATATATATATATATATATATATATATATATATATATATATATATATATATATATGTATGTACAGGGTGGTCAAAAATTATTGATTGTTTGTTTCATGTTTGAAAAAAAAAAGAACAAAATGAGGTACGTGCATGTTTATTGTTTTTTTTGAAAGACTTAAACAAAGTTAAAACAGTTTTACACAACAAAATTTTAAGCATTAAATAACTACCACATAAGCCGGTAGATGGCGCAACAACATTTCGCAAGAAAAAATTAATGATTGCGGCAGTCTGCAGGTTCCATGAAAGCAAATCCGTTGCAACTCATTTCTTCTTTTTTTTTCAAACGTATATTCTCAAAATTTCAGATGTCCTGCGTCACGAGTTATAATTTTGGTAAAGCGTCAAACCCAGTCTGTGTTGCTTGGGCAAGCAGTAAACTGTTAAACAGAAAAGTACCAAAATGCGTCAAAATTTTGACTGACTGACACACACACATATATATATATATGCATACGTACATATATATATAGGTACATACAAACATAACACATGCATACATATATACATACAAAAGGGGTAAACTACGATAAGTAATCCTACGTTAATAACACACGGTAGTTTTGTTAGAAGAGACTATCTGAAATATTTTATTTATTTATTCAAATGAAACCATTATTTTTGGATGGATTTGATTTTGCTCCAAACGATATTTAACGTTCCAGATAATTATCCGACCCGGAGCAATTCATTTGTTCCGAGTCGGAACGAAAAATTTCTCTCACTAGCGATTTTGCTCCTTTTCCTCTTTAGCGAATTTTGAAAGATTATTAAAGTATTTCTATGTCGCTAAAATTCAAAGTTTTGAAATTTTCAGGATACATCCATGCAAAATATTATTTCAAGCATCCCAGATACCAGGATTACATTATAAACTTTATCATTTTTTGGTATGCGTACCATACTCTGGCGTCACGACAAGGCTAAACTCTCTGAGGCATTTTGAAAAAATTTCACAACTATTTGATCCATACCAAAAAAAGACAGAGTCCTAAATAAAATGCGAAGGCCAAAATTTAAAACAAAAACTTAATAAAATTTATTTACAAGAAAAAAAAATTAGCATTTAACCAGTGCAACATATTCAATTAAATCCCGTGTAGATTTACAACGTACGCTCCAGGACCCATCCCGGCCCAAAACACCGGAGCCTAAAAAACACGTCTACACGGGGCGGATTCTCTGCGGCCTCTCCCCCTCGGAGAGGGGGTAGGCAATCGTTAGTGACAGTTTCTTCGTAACGCCGAAACTTTATTACATTCCAGAATCCTTAGGACGACAGCTTTACTGGCTGCATCTGTGGGAAAAACGTTTTTTAATCCCCCAAGTGTTCAAAACAGGTGGAAATTGGCAAAACCTTTCCCTGATAAACACGCAGCTGTGTTTCAAGCACTCTGTGGGGTCTTGGGAAAAAATAAGACCATTCTTTCCAGTACGCTACAGCTCCTCCACGCTCCAGGAAACTTTTTCTTCGCAGAGGAAAAAGTTGGTCCGTCGAACACACGTGAACACAAGTGGCACAGTTTGTGCACCGCATACAGAAGAGTTGACGCAAGATCACATAAACAGCACACTCTTAACACCCAAGTTGCAAACAAAATTAAACAAAGCACATAACCAAAATTTTTGAAAATTACTAACCTATTACATTCGCGTTCAGTGCATTTATTTTGTACGGGATGTCATTCTCAATAAAAACACTTAAATTCCATAAATCAATATTTATTCACTGATAAGAAACAAAAATAATACTAATAAACACTTAAATACACATACCAAAATACAAGATTTATATACTTTTCTATTGCATAAAAAAATCAGTTTAATTACACATACAAGCAATATAAGGTAAATCAACCTCCTGTGTATTAATCTGGATTTTCAACATGGGCTATCCACTTATTAATAATTAAAAAAATGCAAAAACATAATACCCATATGAGAAACACAGGTGGATGCATAGTGCAACTCATTTCAGGCTTAAAACCCGAAACGAAATACCAATCAATCAATCTCTCTCCCGACCGATCTACCTCCGAAATCAACTCTTTGCACTTTCTCATCACCTCTCCCGACGCAAGATGTTTAGTTCCTAACCCGAAAGAAAAACCGGAACTCTCAGGATTGAATAATTTGTCCCTTGCAGGTAACCCTGATCTCTTAACCGAAATTCCAGCTTCTGAAACGACCACAGAATTTGCCATCTCTACCTCTATCTCTATCGATTCTTCCAAATTCCCTTCTAAACTTAATACCCTTTTACCCTCATGTTCTTCACCTTCTCTCATATCCATTACTCCTTTTTCAATTCCGAAATTTTCTAACTCTCCCGGGATTACTAACAATTCCCCAAAGCCCCTGGTCCTATCCTTCAAACGCGAGTCGTTTTCATCGGGTTCATCGACCTCCTGCCCTGACAGTAACTCTTCCTTCATATCCCCGCAACTCTGCTGGACCTTCTCAAATTCTTCCCGAATGTTTTCAAAACACGGCAAGCTTACTCTCTCATTTTTTTTTCATTGTAATTTCTCCCGACCGAATTTCCGCGGTAGCAAAATGACTCTGACTCCTCGTAATCTGAGCTAAGGGAAACCCTTCTTCGGGTGAGGTACCCAACACTCCCGCCTGAGTCTGCTCGACCGTAATTCTTACGGAGGAATTTAGTCTCCCTCTTTCTCTTATTGAAATATTCCTCAACTCAACTTGACTTCCACCTGTTTTCTTGAAATCATAATTCTTTGTTTCCCTTACCTTAGACCAAACCCCTCATTCTTCCTGCTCGGTATTTTTAATTCTGGGGTGGCTGGGCCTCCGATAATCGGTACTACCAGGAGCCAGTTTCTGAGAATAAGCACAACATTCCCTTACAGTATTCTGGGGATATTCTGGGGTCGCCAAACGGGCCTGATACATAATCCGCAATTGTTGTAATTCGAGAGCTCTATCTTTTTCCTGTTTCTCCGTAGCCAAAATCCTATCTTTTTCCTGTTCTCCATAGCCAAAATCCTATCTTTTTCCTCTTTCTCCCTTTTTCCTCTTCTTCCCGTAACCTATCTTGCATAATGTCTCAAGAAGAACCCTAACAAATTTCTCCTCATAATTTGGACTAATCTCGATTAATTTCTTTAGATGGATTATTAAAGCATCTGGGGCGGGCTGTTGGTCTCACCTAATTGCCAAATTTTCAAATCTGCTTTTCTCCCCCTGCTTAGGTAAGCCATTTTTACACACTATACCAATCACAAATTTATAAGCACAAATAAAAAAAAAAACTCAAAAGAACTTAAACACCTTCAAATGAATTTTCTTCGTGAAACCATGTACTTTACAGTGGAACCATACACATAATCAAACAAAATACCAAAATTTTCATATATAATACTTTAGCTTAACTTTTCAAAATTGCAATAATAACTTTTCCAAAATCAAAACATTAGTTTAACCTTTTTAACATTTAATAACACGCAAAAAATACTTCTACATAGCAAGTCGTTAATTTATCGTTTATCCCGCTACTATAATTGAGATATACAGCTTGTATATTTTCCACAAAGGCACTAATTTAGTCAACCTTTTTTAAAAACTAAATAAATAACTAAGTAGCAAACGTTAATTAACACTTATACCGCTACAAGCATTAACTGGAATATACAGTTTGTATATCGAACACACAAAGGCACTAGTTTAGTTGACCTTTGAAAACAATTAGAACCTTCTAATTAGCAACGTTGGTAACGCACAAAACACTCAATAATTGCTTTAAAAAATTATCGAGAGAAAAAAAATACCACTGTATCTATTTTTTTAAAACAAACAGTTTGCAATAGGTAGTTTACCTATAAAAATCAAAAACTCAATAATAACTGTTTCAAAAATTATAGAGAAAAAAATACCATTGTATCCATTTTTTTTAATCATTTTAAACCGTACAACCAGGGTAGTTTTTATCCTCCATAAGAATTACAACCACTTCATACAGCAACATCACTAGTTAGCAATTCACACGTTATATACAACAAAATACAAAACACTCTATTTTTGTCCAACAAAACAATTGCACTGATATATATATATATATATTTCCAGCAATTCATCACAACTTAAAACTTAAAACTTTTTCCGAGAAATACCTATCCAAAAAAAATACAATGCAACTTTGAGTATCTAAAAGCAGTACTTACAGCTTTTGCAGGCAACAGCGCAAGGGTCATCTCACAACACAGCTGACACCGTTGAACACATTCACATCCAGGATATCTTGACCGCAACACACAATACGCATAAAACGAAACTATGCATCAGCCGGCGAACACTCTCAATTTCACTGCGCAATGGAAAACATGGGTCAAAGACCTCTGAAAACACCCTCTTCTTGACCGTACCATGAAAAACCACAGGAGCGCAGGGGTCCTCTCACTCCCTTCTGCCTCGACGCTGAGCCGATGACCTCACGCTGAACTTCCACGGTCCTCCCCTGCTATGGCCGCGTAATAAAATCTGCGCATTCTATGGGTCCGAAAAAAAATGACCAGCAAATTGCATACTGACTCTGCTTTCAAAACCGGATCAGGATCCGACCGCTGATCACCAATTAATGATAGCTGTAGCGTCACGACAAGGCTAAACTCTCTGAGGCATTTTGAAAAAATTTCACAACTATTTGATCCATACCAAAAAAAGACAGAGTCCTAAATAAAATGCGAAGACTAAAATTTAAAACAAAAAAATTAATAAAATTTATTTACAAGAAAAAAAATTAGCATTTAACCAGTGCAACATATTCAATTAAATCCCGTGTAGATTTACAACGTACGCTCCAGGACCCATCCCGGCCCAAAACACCGGAGCCTAAAAAACACGTCTACACAGGGCGGATTCTCTGCGGCCTCTCCCCCTCAGAGAGGGGGTAGGCAATCGTTAGTGACAGTTTCTTCGTAACGCCGAAACTTTATTACATTCCAGAATCCTTAGGACGACAGCTTTACTGGCTGCATCTGTGGGAAAAACGTTTTTTAATCCCCCACGTGTTCAAAATCGGTGGAAACTGGCAAAACTTTTCCCTGATAAACACGCAGCTGTGTTTCAAGCACTCTGTGGGGTCTTGGGAAAAAATAAGACCATTCTTTCAAGTACGCTACAATACATAAGTATAGGTCTATATATCTAACGTCCTGCGCGATAACTTTTGAATAGTTTGCGGTAGAGAATTCAACTTTGGCACAAAAATGGTTCTCTTCTGTCTACCATGGCCCGATTTAGAAAATTCTTGACTATAGGCACAACTCGGGATGGGGGCCCCCTAACACTGATGTGGGCGTAACATTTCCAAAATTGACACACAAAAAAATAATCATTAATCATTGTGAAAGTACCATTTTACCAAGAATTAGCTATTTGAAGCGTAGAAGCCTAGAAGATTGTCAAATAACAAAATGCAATACAACATATTAACTTCATCATTAAAACACCAATACAATGCAACCAGAAAAACTTATTAATCCATTATATACACTATAGCATACATATGATGAACCATACATATAACTATACATATAATAAATCAGTCAATCAATCAAATTTGAAAGGATATATAAAAAGAAATTGCTGTTAAAAAAATTTGAATTTGAATTTTTTACTTTTTTTACTTTTAAAATAAAAATTTCTTTTTTGGGGGAGCCCAAACATTCAGGGGCCCCTAGGCCCGGGCCTAATGGGAAATCAGGGCCTGCTGTCTAGAAGGACGAGTTCCCTGGCCAGCAAAATGTGGCTATGGGAAAATGATGAAATTTCAATACAAAATGTTCGAAAAGTTCTCAAGATTTAGGTTTCCAACAAATGTCTCAAGTTGGGTGACTGTTTTTGTGTATTTTTCCATTCCGAATCAAACGAAGCTAAAATCAAGTCTACAGATTCAACCGGTTTGCGTAATTTGTTTAGAGTTAGAAGGATTCTTTTCGCAACACTGTTTCTTCAAAACTATTTTTGAGTTGAAATAACGTGTGTGAAATTCGCTACATGAACCTTTATTCGTTTCCAAAATATTGTTTTTTTCCCATTACGCATAGGTACATATAATTTAATGCATACAAGGCCTTAATTTATTTTGAAAGAAATATTCTATATTTCTTCAGAACATGGTATTTATTTGTGATTTTTAATACAAAAATAAAATAGCCTTGAATTCCATTATCATCTCTTCTTTTTTCCTACTTCTGAGAAACTGGGTGAAACACGTTAAAAGAAACACTTTAGGTAACACAAATAAAGTGACGAGAACCTTAAATCACATTTTAGAATGATGAAACAGATTTCTGCGATTTTTTTTTTTTTAATCCCTGTAAAATTTCAAGGAGCGAAATTTTTTGCTCCGAGCCGGAATTCAGAAGGATAAAAAAATTTTCTATCCTTTGGATTCAATCTGCAAAGGAACTTTATCTGAGAGATCAGTTTTAACGTAGGATTACGTTCCTCCATAACGGTCCGCGGTAAAGCAAAATTTCAGACGTCGCAACAATTTTAAGCAAAATAAAACCGTCGTCACGAGTTATAAATCAAGAATTGCAGAATATCATTTGTTAAAAGATGTTTTGTTTTATACCTCCCCCCCCCCTCATACTTAACCAAAATCGATAAATGAGGTACCATTTTAAAGATTGAGATCTCCGCTACGTGCGAATTGGTAATTTCGAAAAAAAAAGTAAGCAACGATAAGTAATCCTTCGTTAGAAGAGACTACCTGATTTTTGTTTGTTTGTTTGTTCCAGTTCGGATAGAAATCGTTTGGAGCAAAAATGATTCATTCTTCTACAGATATCTCCAAGCCCTGGTAACAACTTTTTAAATGAAAATAGAAGTTTTTTTGAAAATATTTAAAGTATTTTCTTTTAAAGACAAATCCTCTTATACATGCATGAGAACAGATTAGCTTTAAATCACTAAAGACATCACTAAAGAGCAGTTGAATCTCTGTTTAGTGAAATCCCACTTAAAAATCTCGTTATAAAGAAAATTCGCTAAATGGAGATTAACTTCTAATGACTTTATTTAATAAAATCGAAACACTTCTTAAAGTTATTTCTCACTACTTATTTTCTGTTAAATAAAAATAAATTAACCATCAGTAGTTCAGATTATTTCCCCCTGAATCAAGTGATAACTTGGGTTTCTTGCCTAATGAGGGAAAACTGATAAAATAACTTAAAAAAATTGCATTGATGAATTTTTCTTAAAATAAGGAGCATATAGGAACTTCTTATAAATGAAGTATATATAGGAAATAGAAACGTGTGGAGGTAAAGGCAGTTTTGGAAATTTTAAATAAGATGAATATTAAAGATTTATACATTTTGCATTCCATATACACGTTCCTAAACTATGAAAAACAAGAAAACATTGGGTTCATAATTATTTTAAACATTTTTGTGAAATAATTTACATTCATGGCAAGTTGTAAAACTGTAAATCAAAACTTTTGAAACCCATAAATTGTTAAGAAAAATTTAGAATTTTTTGTAATAAAATTGTTATATACAGATTTAACTTTCCATTCTGTTAGGATTGATATGCTTGTTAATACCCAATCAACAACAAAGTTCTGCACAAAATTTCACTTAAGAGAAATCTTCGTTTAATTGAAATTCGTTATATGTAGATTTGTTATACAGATATCACTTTCCATAGTTTGGGGATTGATATGCTTGTTAATACCTATTCAACTTCAAAGTTCCTTCTTTTAATAGCAGTCTTCGTTTAACTGAAGTTTATTGTATGAAGACTTGTTCTACAGATATCACTTTCCATAGTTTGGGGACTGATATGCTTGTTAATACCTATTCAATGTCAAAGTTCCTTCTTTTAATAGCAATCTTCGTTTAACTGAAGTTCACTATATGAAGACTTGTTATACAGATATCCCTTTCTATAGTTTAGGGACTTATATGCTTGTTAATACCTATTCAACGTCAAAGTTCTTTCTTTTAATAGCAGTCTTCGTTTAACTGAAGTTCACTATATGAAGACTAGTTATACAGATATCATTTTCCATAGTTTGGGGATTGATATGTTTGCTAATACCTATTCAACGTCAAAGTTCCTTCGTTTAATAGCAGTCTTCGTTTAACTGAAGTTCACTATATGAAGACTTGTTATACAGATATCATTTTACATAGTTTGGGGTTATATTTGGTAATACCTATTCAAGGCCAAAGTTTCGCAGGAAACGTCTTTTAATAAGTCTTCGTTTAACTGAAGTTCATTGTACGAAAACTTGTTATATAGATATTTTAACATTCTTTTCGAACTCATCTCAGGATTTTTTAAAAATTAAAATAAAGTGTAGTTCACATAATAAGAATGCTAAAATGTAACACACGAACATCTAATAACAGAACATACGACACGCTACTACAAAAGTAAAGAACTAACACAAAACGGACTCTGGAATCATGGTCACATGACCCCGTAGGTGCTGAAAGAAGAGTCTGTGTGTGGGAGGAGAGATGAAAACACTCCGTTACAATATTACTTTCCATAATTTGGGTATTGGTATGCTTTTTAGTATAAATTTAAGGTTCCACATTAAACTTCATTTAACAGAAGTCTTCGTTTAATCGAATTTCGTTATATGAAGATTCTACGGGGCTAGAAATTAGAATATAACAAGGTATTAATATACAATGAAAATTCTCTATCCCGGCCACCCTTATTCAACGGCCAACCCTCTAAGCAGTCATATATTGTTCAAAACCGATTAAAGGCTCCATACAGCCGATATTGAGGAAGAAATCTCTTTTCGACGGCCACCCCCGAAACGGCCACTTTTTTTTCTGAGCCATCACTTGCCGCCATAGAGAAGTTATACTGTATATTATAAACCGTTTAATGATTTTAACGTTCGCTTGTTATTTAATATTTAATATTTATTTATTCAAAATGCACACTACTGAAAATTCCATTTACAGTGTTGCATGTAAGATACAACTTAAAGCACACAGACAAAAGAAACACCAAAACAAACATACAAAGCTACATAAACAATATATACATATACAATACACAAAACAATACATGAATTACGAATATAGAAGTTGCAAACATTTAGCCTTAAAAACAATAAAGGGCATATTAAAAATATCAAGGTTTTCTGAAAGATGGTTAATAAATTTATAAAATTTGTACAAAGAGAAATTACCTATGTAATTAAATTTCCTATAGACCTCTATATTAATAAAGCAAGGTTGGATTCTGTCGGTCACACCTTCGGGTGTCCATGTTATATGTGTGCTGCTTCGAGACGAATCTATAAAACTTACAACTATTAAATTTGGCACACGGGTAGTGAAGATTCTGAACATGTGCACCTCGAAGCCCGAATTTTAAATTTTATTACCGTTAATTTTTAATTAATAAAAAACCAACAATTTTGAAGGGTGACAACAGTAAATGAAAGCTGTTACATTTCCGAAAATCACCCCTCTTGATATGGCGCGATTTTGGAGGCCATTTTGGTCGAAAATCGGTGTATTTTTTTCTCATGGAAGTACATAAATCTTACATATTTGGAAAGAGCTTTGAAAACTGATAATTTTTTCTGCTTACAGTTATTATGTTTTCTAAAAGCAGACTCCACCACTATCCGATATATATATCCGTAAATAAAGCGTGAATCACAGACATATCGAAGAATTACCGTTGATTCTTCGAAGAATTAATCGCATTTGTTATTATTTCTTAAAGTAAATTGTTGAATTTATTATGTTATCGTTCATTTGTATGAGCATCTCGAGGCCCGAATTTTAAATTTTATTCTAGAAAAAAATTTGATTCAATTTTTTATGCAATATTTGGTTCTATTTGCGCTTAGGTCCACTAGATGGCGCCACGAGAGTGATACAGTATGAGCTGTATCGAGTGTGACACATACACAGCGCTATTTATTGTTGTACCACAAAATTCAAATACCTTTATTCGTTGTTTTTTAGTGTTTCCATTCTCTCACAATGATTGCTGAAGGGAGCGGATCTTTAAACCGACCGGCTAGACGGGCGAAGCCCGGACAGTTTACAAATAAATGCCGCTCACGAAGACATCTGCTCGGCACAGCAAGCTGAATGCAATTGTGAATTTTAACAGAATCAGTAATATTATTAAGGACTTTATAAAAATATAACATACAGGAAAGATCGCGCCTGGATTTTAAACTGGGAATATCAAAAGCGTTAAATAGGAAAGAAGGAGACAAATACAGAGGACAATAGTAATTAGTTTTATAATATAAGTATCGCATAAACTTAGACTGTACCTGCTCTAAAATATTTATTTTATTATTATAATATGGATCCCAAATAAGACTGCAATATTCAAGATTTGAGCGGACCAAACTGAAGTATAAAATTTTAAGAGCTTGTTCATTAGAAAAATCTTTAGTTTTACGTTTAAGAAAACCAAGCATTCTATAGGCCTTAGGAACAATACCAACCATATGGCGGGGGGAGTCGAGTCTTGTGTCAAAAGTAATACCCAAGTCAATTACAGGATCAGAGCGAAAAAGAGGATGACCATTGATATGATAGTGATAAATTAAAGGCTACGATTTACGCGTATAAGCAAGAATACTACATTTTCGAATATTTAGAAATAACTTATTGTTAATGCACCAAACATATAAATTATCAAGGTTGCTTTGCAAAAGGGCAGCATCAACATTTGAACGTATGAGCCAAAATAATTTCAGATCATCAGCAAACAAAAGATAATCACTAAACTTTAATGCATCACATATATTATTAATGAATAAAATGAAAAGCAAGGGTCTTAAATTAGAACCTTGGGGAACACCTGACGTATTGGAAAACTCGGCAGAAATATCACTGTTGTAGTAAACATAAAGCATACGATTACTCAAGCACGAAAAAAACAGTCAACAAGATCGAGATTAAAACCGAAACTAGTTAACTTCCGCAGAAGAATACCGAAATCAGTAGAATCAAATGCCTTAGAGAAATCAGTATATAAAATATCGAGTTGATAGCCACTTTCGAAAGAGGACATAATCTCATTTGTTAAGCAAAACAAATTAGTAAGCGTCGACCGTTTTGGAATAAATCCATGTTGAGCAGACGAAATTAAATTTTTAACCTGGTGATAAAGCTTTTTATAAATGATAATTTCAAAAATTTTGGAAAAAGGACTCAAAATTGCAATAGGTCGATAGTTTTTACAGTCACTTACATCACCCTTTTTAAAATATTTTAAAAAAGGGTGATGTAAGTGACTGTATCACTTACATCATTTACATTTACAACTGTATCTAAACCATCATATTCACCCTTATCAGTTATCTATACATAATCATCTTTAAGCGAGGTAAACCACATAATTGCATTTATATTTAGATACTCATAATATATTCCCGAATTTAAGACGAGATTTAACGTTATGCGTGCAATTTATCGCGAAGAATTTCAAAACAATACAACCATTATATTTGTTTTCTCGAGAAAAGAAATCCTAATTCGCTTTGGATGTATATGCAGATTAGTGGCTGGAAGACTGAAAAAAAATGAATGAACTGCATTGTTAAGTCTTCACCGAAGATAGTGTTCAGCGATAATTTTAGACCGTGAAAAGATCTTGTGTTTGAAAGCTCTTATGTTAAGTTTAAAAAGTAAGTTTGTATATTCTTAGGTTGGAACAATAAGAGTGTACACAAAGAGAACATACACGACGTTGTAAATGCAGATGGGAGAGTCAAACATTCATCAGTTATTTTATTTCCTTGAATGTGTATTATGTAAGGATTTTCATTTTTTTTAAAAAGTATCACTGAACACAAATAACTTTAATATTTAACTCAACGTAAACAATACACGCATGTAAATATGTAAATTACGAATCAATATTCAGCATTGTTTATTGTTATGGGCCGTCACTGTGTTCCGAAAGCCCTGAAAAGTAATTTTAAAAATTTATTTAACAGTTTTAAATAAAATTTAGTAAAAAAGTAATTGGAATTAAAATAATTTAGGGGACGTCATGAACAGGAAGAGAAATATTTTTTCGAAATAAATTTCAATACTATACACACATCTCTCCTCGAGAGCTATTTTCACAAAATAGTCACTTTCTGTCAGAAAGTAATGAAAATATTATCTACTTTTGAACTGTATCTAAACCATCAATTGGACCATCAATTTGACCGCTAAATTAAGAACATAATTTTTTCCCCTTCTAAATGTTCGTTTAGATTCTATGCTCTACAAACGATTCTGCAAACGACATCTATCTCAAGATAACATTGACAACAGATCTGACTAGAATGCAAAACTTTTGTTCGAGAGGTAACTTCCGATGATAGTCACAACAGAGAATGCAAATGCTATCTACCCTTGATTTCTATCTGGCCTCTTGTTACAGTTGTGGTTGAACTTCTGTTGGAGGAGTGATTTTCGAAGTTAGTTACAATATGCTAAATGATAATGCAAGAGTTATCTACCTGATTTCTATCTAGAATCCAATAAGAATTGTTGTTAGGGAAGTAATTTCCGACAGAGCTGTTGTTAATCATCTGTTGGAGAAGTTATTTTTTCTAGATAGTCGCAATCTGTCAACAGATAATCCAAAAGTAATCTGTCTCTGATTTCTAGTTGGTGCACTGTAGTCAAACCTCTGTTCGATAAGTAATTTGATAAGTAATTTTCGAAGGTACTCTTAATTTGCCGACAGGTAATGCAAATGTTATCGAACCATATATGTAATATAAAAATAATTTTTATATTAATAATCTAACTTCTCCATGTATCTGTAAAACATAATTTATTCGATTTCTGAAGAAGATGTAATAGCTCATAAAGTTTGCAGTACTTAATCCCTTCGTTCCCCTGTAGACAGAGAAATAGCTTTGCAGATTAATTCAACCCTTGTCTAGGGAGACTGAACCGATAAGAATCATCGGACACGCCCTAGTCCATGACGTTACATAGCGTCATAGGGATTAACCGTTGCACCACCACTTCTGTTTTTCCCGATATAAAAATGTGAACACGGCTGAAAGCCAGGCTTTTTTCTGATAGTGTTTGTACAAATCATAAGTCCCACGGTCTAGCTCCCCTTCCTATGGGGAACTGCGTAATAAACGACAAATTAAACTATTTTAATTCATTCGCCTGTTTACTGCGCCCCAAGAATTCTTTTACAGCTGTTCCAGTATCTGCTGTTCCAACTGTTTCTATTGAAATGATATGTCAATTTCTAGTTGGTGCACTGTAGTCAAACCTCTGTTCGATAAGTAATTTTCGAAGGTACTCTTAATTTGCCAACAGGTAATGCAAATGTTATCGAACCATATATATCTCTCTGAATATATATGGTTCAATATATCCAGAGTGTCGAGCTTTACGAGAAATGGGAAGTTACTCCTGTGTAGTAACTTCCCATTTTTCGTAAAGCTCCGAGGTAGCCTAGTGGTAGTGCGTCGGCTTTCAGCGCCGAGGGTGCTCGGTTCGAATACCGATAAGCGCCATTAATTACCTCCTTGTCTAAGCCGTATATGGGCACATTAAATCCATAGACTGGAAAGTCCCTCTATGAGGTCAGAGAGGGTGGCAAAGGGTACGATACCCCCAGTTGTCGTCCCTGGAGATGCTCCGTCAAATTTGAGAGGGCATCTGGCTTAGAAGGACTCTGACCCTTGTGGTGCTAATGTGAACCGAAGCCACACCCCTCACCCCGCAAAGTCTAGATGGACCTGGTCTAGAACGCTTTCAACCAGGTGGCATAAGCAACAACAACAACAACAACAACAACAATTCTTTCTAGATTCAGACTAGAACTGCATCAAAACCTGTGTAGTAACTTTCCATTTTTCGTAAAGCTTAGTGTAGGTTATTACTTACCTTTATATCGACACTCAGAGTGCAAAAGTTCGCATGTCTAAAAACTGCATTTTTCAGGAGAGCAAAAATACTGATTTTTCCTTATGATTTGATTATATAATTATATGCTTTCTTTTTTTCCCCTTAGTTCAGCCTATGCCTAAACTGCATTTTTCAGGAAAGCCTAAAACAAACAAACAAACAAGCAAACACAAAAACAAAAAACTGATAGTTTCCTTATGATTTCATTATACAATTATATGCTTTCTGTGTTATTCTTAGTTCAGAATAAATAATTACAAGAAAAAAAGAACATTTTATATACCTTGTTTTTTAATTTTCTGTTGAATCATATAAACTTGACAATTCCATGTATTAACAAATACTTTTCAAAATTTTTTTGGTGAATTATCCCATCAACTTGAAAAAAAAATTAAGTTAATTGGAAGTTAACTTGCGTTTAACTTTTCTTTCCCGTCCCGGCCGACAGATGGCTGCATCAGTCTACGAAACAAAAGTAACTGAAAATAATAAAAACATGGTAAAAATCTGCTTAAAGATGGCTAGAAGTATTAAAAAATGCATGTGTTCTGATCTATTCTAAAAGTTTCAAATGTCTAGCTAGTCGGGAAGTTAGTTAAAAATCGATTGCAACATTTGCACTGGACGAACACACAAACACACACACAAATAAGAAAGCAAGTTAATAAAAACATGGTAAAAATCAGTGTTTTTGCTCTCCTGAAAAATGCAGTTTTTAGGCATACGACCTTTTGCACTTTGAGTGACGATATTGGCCATAGCATCAGCTCGACTACAAACGGTACAGGATTTGGTTTCCAAGTTAGCCCATTGTAAGCAAAAGAAAAAAATAGAACGCGCACAGAAGGATCATAAGTGGTCTTTCAGATGGGTCGGAGCGTGAGAATATTAATAGAGAAACAGCGCATTCCCGTCCGGAAAGCAAACGAGGTTGTTGTTGTTGTTAATGCCCCTGGCCAGTTCCAGACTAGGTGCATATCGGCTTTGCGGGCTGAGGAACGCGGCTCCGGTTTACAATAGCACCACAAGGGTCAGAGATCCGTCTCATCCAGATGCCACCTCAATTCCAACCGAGCACTCAAAGGAGCGACATCTGGGGGGGGGGTCGTACCCTCTCCCACCTTCTCTGACCTCATTGAGGGACTTTCCGGTTTACGAATTTAACGCACCCCATATCCGGCCTAGACATTAAATTATTTAGTGGCGTTTGTCAGGATTCGAACCGAGCACCCACGTTGCCGAAAGCCGACGCGGTACCACAAGGGTACCTTGGGCCCAAGCAGACGAGGTATTGAGCTTGATTCCCAGGCATACCTGTTGAATTTTATGACAATGAAAATTGATAAATACGAGAAAGAGCCACAGGTGGGGATTTATGCGCTTCTAAATTAATTAATGATTTTGATCAGAAGAAAATCCTTTCTCGTTTCTTTCGAGGAGGAGAAAATATACTGCTGTTCATTGAATTTGAAAACACCAAGAAAGAGTTGCTGGGCTGACATAAAATTTGGAAGACTATAGTTAATAATGGCAGATGCAAATGAAAATAATACAGGGTGGTCATAAAAAACTTTGCCGATATATGGACCTCTAGCGGCCGTTCCGTTCAACCGATCGAGATGAGATTTCATATATAGTTATTCAGAGGTATGAGCTCGGGATTCTGTGAGCAGCAACCAAGTGGTACTCACGGTTACGGTTATAGATACAAAACTCGAAATTTTCGAATGGCAACGGCCGCTTTTTCCCGTCGCCAAATGTTCAGCAAATGCGAAAACCCTAAAGAGCGTTGGAACGGTACGTGAATCACAAAAAAAACGGACGCGTTGTGCACGCACAAAAAAACAGCTCTGGGAGGGTCTGTGATGGCACCTATGTGGAAAATATGTAATTCAAATAAAAGTTTTCTTTTGTCCAATCGGTGTTGTCATTAGCGATTGGTGTCTTGCCTCTGTCATATGCAAATTTCCTCCGTGCGCCCCGATCGTGTTTTAGTTAGCTATTCGCAGAGTTTTTTTTTCGTGCGTGCATAACGCGTCCGTTTTTTGTGATACACGTACCGTTCCAACGCTTTTTAAAGGGTTTTCGCATGCGCTGAGCATTTTGCGACGGGAAAAAGTGGGTGTTGCTATTTGAAAATTTCGAGTTTCTGTACCAGTAACCGTAACCGTGAGCACCACTGTGTTGCCATACACAGAATCCCGAGCTCATAACCTCTGAATAACTATATCTGAAATCTCATCTCGATAAGTTGAACGGAACGGCCGCTAGACGTCCATATATCGGCAAAGTTTCCTTATGACCACCCGGTATACATAAGCCAACTCTACGGATTATTGCAGAGCTGTTTTTTGTGCTTGCACAACGCGCCCGTTTTTTTGTGATACACGTACCGTTCCACAGCTCTTTAGGGTTTTCGCATGCGCTGAGCATTTTGCGACGGGAAAAAGCGGTCGTTGCCATTCGAAAATTTCGAGTTTCTGTATCTATAATCGTAAACGTGAGCGCCACTTGGTTGCCGTCCACAGAATCCCGAGCTCATACCTCTGAATAACTATGTCTGAAATCTCACCTCGATCGGTTGACCGTTACAGCCGCTAGAGGTCCATACATCGGCAAAGTTTTTTTCATGACCACCCTGTATGTTAGATGCGCGTGCAAATATGATACATTCGTAATTTAGGCAGAAATTTGTTTTTGAGGATAGGGGAAAAGGCCACAAAAGCAAATTTCAAGCACCGCGTGTCGGTAATTCGATTGGTATTGCTTTGCAAAAATACCTCATCGCAAATTGAAGCAATATTATGGACAGTTGGCAGAGTTTTGGAGCCGAAGAATAACTGGGTTGAGATAAGGTGGTCTGCCGTATCGGGATATTGCTGCAAGTGTTGGTCGAAACGCTAGTACAATTGGGTGTACTTGGTTGACCCATTCTTGCCGTCAGGTGGCGGGTCCTTCTACCTCCATGTTTTTTATTGCTTTTAGCCTTGGAGATTTGGCATCCGGGGCAAAAATAAATCTGTCATGACTCTTTTGTATTCTTTTCTTTAAGGTAGAAGTAGTCGCTTTTTTAAAAGTGTTAATCTGATGAATGCTTATATAGCTGATAGCTGCAATTATTTTGACAGTGGTGTAATTCGTCACTGAAATGTACACGATTCTTCCTGTAAATAGAATGTAATAAATGTTTGTGACGAAAATATGGATCATGATTTTGCCTATGAATCCGGATTGACTCCAGAACAGAGCCAACGTAAACGGAAAGACCTATGAGGTAAATAAAATTTATTCACAACTAGCTGAAAACCCGTACTTCGCTACAGAGTACATTCAAATTAAATACAACTGTCAATGTATGCAATTAATGCCAAAAATATGTTTAAATATACTTAAATAAATACAACGATCAATGTATGCAATTGATGTAAAAAAAAAACGAAAAAATATATTTATAAGAAAATCGTAACGGATATTTTTATAGATAAAATAATACAGAAGAAAATATTCAAATTAAATCTAATAGTTAAGAAAATATGCAAATTAAATCTAATAGAACATGCTAAAGAATATAGTACAGTTAATATAGTACAGTTTGAGGAACATATCTTTTACTGTAATTTTTAATGTAATTTTACTGTAATTAATAATTTTTTGGATAATTTCCAATCGTCTGCCGCATTAGCAAGAAATTTTTTTTGTCTATTTCGTTGCTATGAACGTGACGATAAATTAATTTAAAGTACCAGAAAAAAGAAATCACGTGATCAGCATTTAATAAATTAAATTCTAAAAATTAATCTTTAAAAATTCACCAAAAATCAGAAAATGAAGGTAAAGATTCGAAAAAGATTTCATTTTAAAGGAAGTTTTATGATCGTTCTCGTGATATAAATTTTATAACCCTCAAATTATTATTTTAAATGCAAACCTTAAAAAAGTTACAAAAACAGCTTAAAAATTTAATTTAAAAAAATCTAAGAAGAATTTTTTAAAAATCTTTCTTAGTACACCCCTACACTATAAGAAAAATCGCTATGCAAAATTTCAGCCCTTTAGGTCCAGCGGTTTGGTCTGTGCGTTGTATGTCAGTCAGTCAATCAGTCAGTCAGTCAATCAGTCAGTCAGTTACGGAACCGTTTTATATATATATAAAGAGTTTGGAATTTTCTGACGGGACATTTGATGGTCCATTGCCACCACTATTACGGAGTATAATTTAAAAAGAAATCTTTAAATCCAAGTCGACAATCACCGGAATTTTTTTCTCTTTATGCTGACATTCAACCGAGAGATTCCATTCAACCCAGAACCCTTATGGACCAATACAGAAATTCTTTGTAACATATCAGTGCCGACAAAAGGACATCTCAGAACACGTTTAGGATAATTTTTTCTCCGATGAAAACTCGGAAAGAAGGCATACAGGGAAAGCTGAGTCTACGGCCCCAGACAATTCATATAAAGCCCTTTATATAAATACACAAAAAAGGAGAAAAAACAGAACACTGACCCGACTATTTTTGAACTTTAAAAATAACGCATTAAATTCCCAGAGACCCACCTATAGTGACAGTAATCCAAGAAAATCAATTCTTCAAATGTCGTCAAACAATTTACCATTCTATGCGTAATGAAGCATTCTAACTATGCATATTATTAGCAACGCGTTTTGTTTCTCTGTCTAGCGTACTGTGTTCGATCCTATCGTCTTCATGTTCTTCCGTAAAACAATCTTATCGAAACAGCCAGACAATAGAGTGTGGAAACTTACGCCACGAAAAACTTTCCCGTTACGGTTTCGTTTAAGATAAACCGTAGCGATAATTAAGAGAAAATTTCGTCCTAGTTTCTGGCTTAAAATGCTTGGCATACCGTTGGCGATCATTGTATTCACCTCAACTCAGGAAAAAAAATAGTAATGTATGTAAATATTTTAAGAGTAAGTTATATCTGTAAATTGAATGAAAGCCGAATTAGGGCATTCTTATGCCGAAAGAAGCAAGAAATATTGCGAAAGGTGATCATTATGAGAGATGAGAAAGTTCATTGTATTGGTAATACCCGTTAAAACTGCTTTACTATTCAACGTATTTCTTAACGTATTCTTTACATAATCCTTTGCTTCCTGGGTTCCTCAAAGGGGTTTAATGTTAAACTTTATTTAGCTCTTTGAATGCGACGGAATATTCCGTGTTCGGTTTCATTACACTTGTCTGTGGGCAACTGAAAATTCCGATTTTGCTACGTCTGGTTGTTTTCTGGAAATATGGCCAATAGCAGCCACTTAAAACTACAGAGGGTGTCCACACATTTTTGTAACGATTTTGGAAAAAGGAATACAGGAAGTCCGGGCTAAAGGTATCGAAAAGTCATGACTTATTTTTACGGAACTATACATTAGAATTTTATAAAAAAATATTTAAGTAGAAAGACCATCTCACCAAGTTTTAATATCAATCATAGATTTCTATCATAGTATTATAGATTTCGATGTATGCACCTTTTGCAGCACGACAAACGTCTAAATGGTAATTCAGTTCTTTCAAAGCGTTTCGTAGCATATCAGAAGTTATTACATGAATTGCTTGGATGAAACGCTTCTTCAACTCATCCACAGTTTCAATTTTTAGTTTATATACAACGGATTGAATGAATCCCCGGGCAAAAAATTATAATAACGCCTGATATGCCACGAAACACCTGGAGAGAACTGGATTACCATTTAGACGTCGGTCGTTCTACAAAAGGTGCACACATCGAAATCTATGATACTATGATCGAAATCTATGATCGATATTAAAACTTTGTGAGATGTTCTTTCTATTTAAAAAAAATTAAATTCTAATGGGTAGTTCCGTAAAAATAAGTCATGACTTTTGGATACCTTTAGCCCGGAGACCCTGTAAATAAACAAATATAAAAATTTTGTTTTCTAATACATTCGATCTGATAGCCTTGTTGAACTATCATATTACATCTTGGTTTCCATGATAAAAGAGCTTTTCTTAAAATATCAAGGTTGATTTTGTTCCACTTCTTGATCACAATGTTCCAGAGCCTATCCAAAGTTATGGCATGCCACTTAAAGAGAGCTTATTTTAAAAGTCCAAATGCACAGGAATCCATAGGAGACACGTCGGGGGACTTGGGTGAGATGGCATTTAAATGGAATAAATAGCCCCAATTCCGGTTCCATTTCTCATTTTTTTTCTAAAAATATAGCAATAGATTTAGAGGTATGGCTGGAAGCCTTATCCTGATGGAACTCAACACAATGAAGATTGTTTGGGTAAAGTGATGGAATGTTTTTTTGAAAACAGGTGTTAAAACATATTTCTGATAATATTCCGAGTTAATTTTCACAGTCAAATGTAAACTTTAACGTTTCTTTCCTTCTTATTACCATGTTTTTATTAACTTGCTTTCTTGTTTGTGTGTGTGTATGTGTGTTTGTCCAGTACAAATCTTGCAATCGATTTTTAACTAACTTCCCGACTAGCTAGACATTTGAAACTTTTAGATTAGCTCAGAACATGATGACAATGCATTGTTTTAATACTTTTAGCCATCTTTAAGCAGATTTTTACCATGTTTTTATTATTTTCAGTTAATTTTGTTTTGTAGACTGGTGCAGCCATCTGTCGGCCGGAACGGGAACGAAAACTTAAACGCAAGTTAACTTCCAATTAACTTCACTTTCTTTCAAGTTGATGGGATAATTCATCAAAAAAATTTTTAAAAAGTATTTATTAATACATAGAATTGTCAAGTTTATATGATTCAACAGAAAATTTAAAAACATGGTATATAAAAAGTTCTTTTTATCTTGTAATTATTTATTAATTATATAACTTATTTTATGCGTAGAAATATTAAAACCATGCTTTTCACACCGTTTTTAATAAACAAATAAGAGTATTTCTCTTCGGAAAGCGCAAATACATAGCCTTCGATCCATTGTTTATTTTCCAGCGACATGTTAAAGCAAAGAATATTTTTAATGATGCAGACGATAATTAAACCTTATTCCGAAATGATGCTAGCTAGGTTTTAATTTTGTTCATTTAAATTCAAAATCTTAGAGAAAGTCAAAATCGTTACAAAAATGTGTGAACACCCTCTGTAGCTTATTTTTGTGCGCGGTATTCCCAGTTTTTCTCTCTATTTAAATTATTTTGTCATATTTTTGAATTGTAATAAACTGTTTCTATGTTATGATGTCAATCAACGGAAACTGCTGATAATGGTAACTATAAATAAAAAAAATATTAAATTCCAACGACAAATTCAAATGTTATGTGATATGAAGGGTGTCTAACGTACTTCACGAAATCACCAAAAATACCCCGTGGTACGCAGTTTAAGACGTGCACATTTAATTTGTTGAATATGTATGCATCCAAATATATACTAAGTAGCTGCTTTAAAAAAGTCATTCTGCTTTAAAAAATTTTAAATAAAGCAAAATTAAACAGAGATTAATTGAAGCAGTAAAATCGCAAGCTAATACAATAGAAAAGTTTGAATAAGCAAAAAAGTCAGACATTGTAACAGGCCGAACCATGGCGGAATCGCTAGGGCGCCGGCATTCGGTACTAAAGACAGTGGTTGAGTTCCACTGTTGGCATGGATGTTTGTAGCCGTTCGGAATCGTCCTTAAACTGCGGGACCCAGTCTAATTAGCTATCGTGTAGCAAAATAGGACCATAGCACTCTAAATCAACTACCTAACATAAACATTGTAAATTATAAACACTGCCGTGCTTCGCATTTCTATATACGTCTGTGATTCTGTTCTGAGCTTATTTGATTCATTAGTTGAATCATTAAATAACTGCAAACCTCCATTAAACGAAAGGTGGATCTTTATACCCCAAGGTTCCACAGCAAACTCGTCGTTTTAGAACGTTAAAGTACTATTCACATTGCATCTGGAACATCGCGCTGCGTTACAGTGTTCGCTCCGAGGTGGTCGACATGACTTGTGTTTGGTTTGATGTGTCACGTGATCAATGAATTGACCTCTGCGGTTTGTTAACATTTATTCCGCTTGCGCTACGTTATGATCCGGCTTTAGTGTGAACAGGCCGTAACCCTCTCGACTTACATGTCGTTTACCAATACGGGATCTCCCGTCAATGAAGACATCCGCATTTTAACCGCGGAAATCGGTGGTTGCTTTCAATGGCAGCACCGTAAAGGTGAACCAACATCATAACCTGATGCGACCTCCATTTTGACCTAACCCCCCAGGGGGGGGTCACATTTGGAGGGATCGTACCTATTCCCACCCTCTCCAACATCATAGATGGACTTTCGGAGAAATATAAAGTACAACGATTACCTCTTTCCGATGATGGTACTTTCAACCACACAAACGGAGGTATCGTATAAGTGAACCAGCACCCCCCCCCCCTTGTGCCCCCTTCATTTTGACCGTGCCAGACTTCTGGGGGGATTATACCTTCTCACACCTTCTCTGACATAATAGAAGAACTCTCGATCTATAAAACAGCAAAGCAAAACTAATCAAAGTAAAGTATTAATTAAAAAATTCGTTGAAGACGAATAGGAATAGATTTCGCGATATGACTACTACTTTTAACCTTGAAATAAATTTCTCTACTTCAAAGTTAAAGTTCTGCCTGAAATTTTAGACTATAGTCCGTGTGCGTGTATATATATAACGGGTAGTCATAAAGAAACTTTGCCGATATATGGACCTCTAGCGGCCGCTCCGTTCAACCTATCGAAATGAGATTTCAGATATAGTTATTCAGAGGTATGAGCTCGGGATTCTGAGAACGGCAACACAATGACGCTCACGATTACGGTTATAGGTATAGAAACTCGAAATTTTCAAATGGTAACTCCCCCTTTTCCCGTCGCAAAATGCTCAGCGCATACAAAAACAAAGACACGATCGGGGCGCACGGAGGAAAATTTGCATATGACAGAGGCTAGACACCAATCACAGAACACCGTTCGCCAGATATTCAGCTTAGAAAACCGATAAAAAGCTCTCTGATAGTATTTTTGTTAGCAATTCGCAGAGCTGTTTTTTTTTTTTTGTGCGTGCATAACGCGTCCGTTTTTTGTGATACACGTACCGTTCGAATGCTTTTTAGGGTTTTCGCATGCGCTGAGCATTTTGCGACGGGAAAAAGTGAGCTTGCCGTTTGAAAATTTCGAGTTTCTATACCTATAACCGTAACCGGGAGCGTCACTGTGTTGCCCTTCGCAGAATCCCGAGCTCATGAATCTGAATAACTATATCTGAAATCTCATCTCGATAGGTTGAACGGAACGGTCGATAGAGGTTCATATATCGTTTTTGTTAGCCATTCGCAGATCTGTTTTTTTGTGCGTGCATAACGCGTTCATTTTTTGTGATACACGTACCGTTTCAATGCTTTTTAGGGTTTTCGCATACTCTGAGCATTTTGCGACGGGAAAAAGGTGGGTGTTGCCATTTGAAAATTTCGAGTTTCTGTACCAATAACCGTAATCGTGAGCGCCATGTTGTTGCCATTCACAGAATCCCGAGCTCATACCTCTGAATAACTATATCTGAAATCTCATCTCGATATGTTGAATGGAACGGCCGCTAGAGGTCCATATATCGGCAAAGTTTCTTTATGAGCACCCTGTGTATATATGTTGATTGATTTATAGAAATAAGTTAATAAGCCTCTAGTTAAGAAATTGTAGCTTCTAGGTTTGAAGTTTGATTTCGATTCTTAAGATGGGAAGCTTAGCTTTCATAAAGGCTTTCATTCAAGAGTGCCTGCTAGACACTGTTGAAACTATATCAATCTAGTATAAATATAATGTATTGACTTTAAATAAACTCAGCATGGTTTGTTAAAGGAAGAAACATGTTTAACTCTATCTCTTTGTATGTATTCATTCATCATCTATTTTTAGACACATAATATTTAACTGAAGAATAGTTATTGAAATAAATCCCATCAGTCTTCTATAATCAACTGCAGTAGACGTGTTCCTACATAAACGGGAATTAAATTTAAATTTTATTTCATTATTTCTGAAAATAGGAAAAAACCACCATGCAATGCTGAATTGAGTGTAAAATTCTACACCCATAAGTAGTTCGAAAGGAAGAAAAGAACCAGATCTATTCAGCATTTGTAAGTTACGTCACCACGATCAGATTCATATTTTAGAAAAACTAAATAAAAGTAAAAGTACATAAAATCGAATTAGATTACTCTTAACACCTACACTTGTTGAATATTCATGCCTTTCATTATGAGACAGATGAACGATCAGATAAAACTTTGTCAATATCTCACATAATTGGCGGCTTATCGCCGTTTGGCGAAAGTTCATTATCGACGCACAGCATCATTGTTATCACCTTGGGAAACGAAAATGCGGAAGTCAATTCGATCAGTTTATTTTCGTCGCGTGGAAATCCGTAGATCACTCCACCCTCCAGAGCAGTTAGCGTGAGCGAGAGAACAGTATACGAATCGAACAGGGAAGCGTGGCAGATATAAATACCGTTAGAAATACGGCTGTTGCCGAGAGGTTTTAATTATTACACTTTACCTGACGGCGTTTACGCTCGTTCATTGGCGCAGACGATAAAAACAAAATTAGTAATTGGAGGCTCGCTGTAAAGTATCTCTCGGATCTGCAGTCAATGATCTAGATGGAGGATAGAGCAGGCATTTTCGAACTGCGTTATCGGGCTGTACTGAGTAGAATGGGAAAGGAGGTGCGTGGGACATGCTTTCGTAATATCGATGCGTGTTATCTCGGGTGGGGAATTAGTAAAACGAAGCAATTATATGTAAGCGGAAAGGATGGGGGTGTTGTGTGTTACATTGTTCTTTATATGCACGCAATGAGGTGTGTAGTTTTATTATAGCTTGAATGTGTTTATGTTCCGGAGGTCAACAGTAGTTATGGCATCAGGCGACCTCGCAGATCTACATGTAAGATTACGGAAAACTTTCTCTCGGTAATTTTAAAAACACTGATTAGCACATGCGAATTTTTTTATTTTGTTACGTACGTTTGAAATTAATCTTTCTATGCAATGTGCAATTTTTTCAAAAGTCTTTTTTGTTTAGGTTTATTTGAAAAACAATTTTAATCTTGTAGTAATAGACATGAATAGCTTAGAAACCTATAAAAATGAAATAGAGAAACAGTTTAAAATTTAAAAACTATTCAGTCTTTATTTAAGGCTGCTGTGTGCTAACTCTATTGGATTCTTTTCCGTCAATGTTATCCTATGCAGAAAATATGTCCCAGGATTGCCGACTTAGACTGAAAGAGAATTTTTTTTTTTGAAAAATTGTACCGTAATAGTTTCCGTAATAGTAGATCCTTATTGGCAACGGAGTAAGGGCCTGTTCACATAGATTCCGTCAGAATCAGCGTAAAATTTTTTATCCAATCATTTTTTTATCCAATCATATACCAATCATTCACCCATTGAACCAATCAGCGCCAACGGAATAGTTAACGCTGACGCTGACGGATGCAATGCAAACAGGCCTATGATCGTTACTGAAAATTTAATTATAGACAACAATCGGTGTACATTTTCGTTAAGTGGAAATGTAATAGCGTAATACCCATGAATAAAGTTTTCTGCGAATCAAATTTAAGTCCCCAAACATTCTTAGTCCGTATTATATCCCCTGACTTTCTTAGCAATGCGACGTTATGTTATTATCAGTGACTTTTTTCACGTATTCCCCTTTTTCTTTTTTGACCAATGGCTGAAGATATTTACCAATCTTATTTACTAATTAATAATTGGAAAATGAAGAGTTGTAACCTTGGTGAAAAAAGTTAATTATAAACTAAATCAAAAGTTAAACAGCCAAAAATGCTTTTAAATCGAAGTCAATAAATCATCTAGAGAAAAGCCTTGGGCTACTCTATTTAAACATTCTTCTTTTGTTCCTGACTCACCGTGTTTTGCTGCGGTCGCATGTTTTAGACTTTTGACCGGCCACTACTGTATCAGTGCACATCTTTTTCTGATTGGTATGGTTGATTCGCCCGACTGCGTCTTGAGCCATTCGGGCCAATGTATGACTGACTGCATTACATTTTGACGTGTGCCCTGCACTTTTGAATTTCAAGTCCCTTGTTTTGAAGTATTGGAGAACCCGTGGTCTAATGACCTATTAGCCAAATGATTGGCATTTTGTAATTAAAAAAAAGAATCAATAGTTAAGGCTGTTGTGTACTAACCCTATTGGATTCGATCACTTCAATCTTTACCTATGGGGAAAATGTGTCTACTATTTGCAGCTCCATAAAAATGGTATTTTCAGATAGCCTGAACTTTATAAACTTCGTCCATCAAAGGAATTTAGAAATATTCAAAACACATTAGACCAGATTTTTTTTTACCGGATTTAAATTTTAAAATATTATTTGCACTTAAAAAAATACGAAAAATGCCACAATGTGTGAAATTTCTTCCTCTATTACGGAGAACAATTCTTTAAAAAAAATCTTTCAATCCAAATCGGCAATTATTGGACACATTTTCTTCATAGGTTAACATTGAGGTCAGCGAAGCCCGTAGGGTTAGTAGACAGCAGCCTTAGTGCCGGTGCACACTTGCGGCAAAAGTACTCGGGACGCTGCGTTATTTTCACTCTGCGTGGAACGCCGTTCCAGTGCACACTTTCGCGGTGATAGGCGTCAGCGGTAGTCTCTCGTTTGCCACCAACCGAGATGGATCGTACGCGCGCCCAATTATTTTTTAAAAAAAGTTGTTTTTACTTACTTAGTCTACAAGCATGTTCATCGTGAAAATAGAATTAGAAAAAAGAAGCACTGGATCCATCCATACAACACAGACAGACAGGCCCTGATTTTCCATTAGGCCCGGTAGGCCGAGCCCCAAAATTTTTATTTTAAAAAAAAAGAAAGAAAAAATTCCCAATTCAAATTTTTTTTAAATTTTACTTTTTTTAATAACAATTTTTTTATACATCCTTTCAAATTTGATTGATTGGTTATTATATGTATAGTTATATGTATAGTTCATCATACGTATGTTATAGTGTATATAAGGAATTAATAAGTTTTTCTGATTGCATTGTATTGGTGTTTTAATGATAAAGTTAATATGTTGTATTGCTTTTTGTAATTTGATAATGTTCTAGGCTTCTACGCTTCAAATAGCCTATTCTTGGTAAAATGGTACTTTCATAATGATTCATGATTATTTTTTTTGTGTCAATTTTGGAAATTTTACGCCCATACCAGTGTTAAGGGGCCCCAATCCCGAGTTGTGCCTATAGTCCAGAATTTTCTAAACCGGGCCCTGGCGAGAGGTACTTGAAGGGAGCGTTTAATGTATGCTTGATGGATCTCAGGGAAGATGGTGAAAAGTTTTTTAATTATTTTCGGACGACCCACTTAAAATAAACTTTAGTACTTGACCATCTAAAAGTTTTTTTTTATCTAATGTACTTATTTTAAAAAAAGTTGTAAAAAATTATACTTACTGGTTGTAATTTTTTCATTCTCCGTTTTTTGGCTTAAGTTCTCAATAATGGTTTTATAAAGATTTTCGGGCGAGATTTTACTTCTTCGATGAAAAGTTCCACAACACATTTTCATCAGACATCGTGTAAAGAGACTTCACGAGCTCGATAGGTGATAAAACGCTGCTGCAGATGTGCACTGCCCAGCAGACAAATGAGTACTACCAGCTATCGCGTTACAGGAATGTGCCGCGCGTTCCACAGGAACCTGCGGCGACCTGGGAGTGGCGCCGGCGGCAGATGGACGCCGGCGGCACGTGTGAATCCCAACAGCAGTTGCTCTGCATTTCTTCTTATCGGAGTGAAAATAACGCAGCGTCCAGAGTACTTTTGCCGCAAGTGTGCACCGGCACTTAAACTGAAAAATACACCAAAACCATAAAAACAATTTTAAGCATAAAGAGTGGTGATTCACTGAACTCACTAAAAGTGGTGATTCACTGAACCTATTTGTTTTCTAAATTTATCCTTTATAAAAAACTAGCTGAAAACCCGCGCTTCGCTACGGAGTACATTCAAATTAAATACAACGGTCAATGTATGCAATTAATGCATATATATATATCTATATATATTTATAATAAATTCGACGATCAATGTATACAATTGATGTAAACAAAATACATTTATAAAAAAATAGTAAGGGACATTTTATAGACAAAATAATGTAGAAGAAAATATTCAAATTTAATCTAATAGGACATACTAAAGAATATAGTACAGTTAATATAGTACAGTTTGAGGAACATATTTTTACTGTATTTTAATTTTTTAGATAATGTCCAATCGTCTGCCGCATTAGCAAGAAAAGAAAAGTATTTTTTGTCTATTTTGTTGTTGTGACGTGACGATAAATTTATTTAAAGTACCAGAAAAAGAAATCACGTGATCAGCCTTTAATAAATTAAATTCTAAGAATTAATCTTTAAAAATTCACCTAAAATCAGAAAATAGAGGTAAAGATTCGAAAAAATTTCATTTTAAAGGAATTTTTATGATCTTTCTAGTGATATAAATTTTATAACTCTCAAATTATTATTTTAAATGCAAACTTAAAAAAAGTTACTATAACAGCTTAAAAATTTAATTAAAAAATCTAAGACGAATTTTTCAAAAATATTTCTTATTGCACACCTACACTATAAGAAGAATCGCCATGCAAAATTTCAGCCCTTTAGGTCCAGCGGTTTAGTCTGTGCGTTGTATGTCAGTGAGTCAGTCAGTTTCGGAACTATTTTATATATATAGATATATAGGGAAGCATTTAATTTTTTGACAAGTAGATTAAAAGATTTTGTGCGCAATTTTTAATAGTTTAACGAGTCTTATATTTTAGGAAGAAGTTTTCCCTCCTCCAAATCAGATTTGAGTTAGGGCCTGTTCACATAGGAGTCCGTTGCGGAGCGTTAAAGTATTGAAATATATTTAACCAATGACAAACTTCCAAATGATTAGCAATGAAATTTTTAACGCCTATGATTGGTTTATTTTCGTCTCAACGTCATCTTTCCTTTAACGCTACGCAACGGACTCCTATGTGAACAGGCCCATAAAGTGACACAGCAATGGACGCGGTGGCCCGGTAGGCAAGTGCAGCGGTCCAGTGATCTGAACGTCCCTGGTTCGATGCTCGTCGCTGCAAATCCACCACCGTGTTCACTAATGGTGGCCGGGGCAAGTTAAATAGGGCGCGACTGCAATCTCCTCCAAGTTCTCAAATTTACCTCTGGAGGTGCGGGGTCAAGTGTTCCGGTCTCGTCACTTGACTCGGTTCAAAATTACGGGACCGCCCATTTAGCCAAGTCGGACTCCGACCCTTGTGGTGCCACTCAAAACAGGAGCCGCACCTTCATCGCCCATAGACTTCGGTACTATCTGATGTTGCTGTCGGTCAAGTGGCATAAGCAACAACAGTGACACAGCTTTGTGCGCCTTATATGCAAAATAGGTACATAAAATTGCATAATACGCTAGAAGAGAAAATTTTTACTAATTGGAGCTAAATTTTTCCCACAATTAGCTAAACCAATTTCGAGTGCATCGAAAGTGTAAAAATATATATATATATACATATATAATTGGAAAACCTTCAAAGATGATTTAATACTGTAATATCTGACATAATGGGGTAACCTACAATTTATGTTCTCGAGCTTATTTCATAAGATTTTTGGTAATTTTCGCTACGATTAAAATTGTACCCCTCTTTATGCTGTTGTTCTTTATGCTCCCTATCAGGAAGTTCCAGATCAGGTCCATATAGTCTTCGGGCTGAGTAGTGCGGCCTCGGTTTCAATAGCACCACAAGGGTCGGAGTCTGACTTGGCTAGGCCCTACTACAATTTTGACCGAACAACCCCAGGGGTGACATCTGGGGATATCGTACCTTCCTCCACTCTCTCTGACCTTAGAAAAAGACTTTCTGGTCTACGGATTGAACGTGCCCATATCCGGCCTAGATACGAAAGTATTTAATGGCGCTTGTCAGGATTCGATTTCGCTCTCAGTACCGAAAGCCGACGCGCTACCGACAGGTGACATCGGGCCCACCCCACTTTATAAGATATTTAATTGTTTAATGTATTCTTTCTTTTGCCCTTATTTACCCTCGAACCCTTCTCTTTTTTATCTGTTCTTTATGGCAGTGATTCTCAACCTTTTTTTTCGTCACGGTACACTTTTAATAATTTTAAAATTTGACGGCACACTAACAATAAGATAAATTTAAAAGAATTTTGCTTGGACAACTGATTGATGTACCTATAATATATTTTGCAAAAATAGCATACCAAATAATTTTCATTGAAATATAAAATGAAATTGCATTACAAAGTAAACAAAATGTTAATTTAACTACAAAATACATTTAATGCGAAATTTTTGAGCTTGTTGTTTTTTGATAACATCATTTATATTTGGGCGTAAAAATTATAATGCTACTCTCATTTCGTGATCCAGATTTAAATGTCCAGAAATGTAATAGTCCAGAGTTACCAGTCCAGAACTGTATTAGTCATGCTCATTGGTTCAGCCAGTCCCCGCTTGGAAGGTAGAACATATTGAACTACTTGTCTGACGTATGGGTATTCTCAATGGTGGCACACTTCAAGAATCTCGTGGCACACTGAAGTGCCGTTGCACAGTGGTTGAGAATCCCTGCTTGATGGTATTGTGGCATCACGATAGGTTGTTAAGGCAATTAATTCTCTGAGGCTTGTTTTAAAATTACTATTACTGAATTCATGACCAAGAAAGACAGAGTCCTGATTATAATGAAAAGGCCAATTCCTTAAACAGAAACTTAACAAGGAAATTTATTTACAAAAAAATAGACATTAAACAATTACTTAATTACAATTAATTAATTTAAGTGCAGATTCACAGCGTACTCTCCCAGAACCATGGTCTCAACAGGAGCTTCCAAAAAACACGTCTGCTCGGGGCTCGTCACGTGGAGCATCTCTCTCAAATTCTCCAACTCTCTGACTATCTTTCGTGGTGTTTTCTTTGTCGGCGTCTATCCCCATTCCTCGAAAATGCGTCTATTTTTCAGAGAGGGGGCTGACAGCTTTGTGGGTGACAGTTCTTCGTATCGATGCATAGTTAAGCCATCTTTATGGCCCACCGATGTCAACTCGCATTAAGCTATTGCTAAGAAAGACAGCTTTACGACGGTGATGGGAGACGCATCTGTTTTCCAAACAATTACCCCCACTGCTTGCTAGAGAAACCGCTATGCCTGGGATTAACTTTCAGGCCAAAAACTCTGGCGGCATTTATTGATATCGTTTTCTAATCCCCCACAGAATTTTAGAATGCAGGGGTACGCATGGCTCGTGTTTTTTAAATCTTGCAGCTGTGGAAGGCTCTTCGCAGATCGTGGGAAACGCACAAAACACGTGACGTCACAGTGTTGTCACACTGGTATGTCATGATTACGTCACCGAATGTAATACTTCAACTTATTTCAGAACAACTTATGTCAGAAAAATATGGTGATAATATGAAGTAACGTTACTTATCAATAACATATCCCAGCTCATTACAAAGCCATATCTCTTCAAAATTTGCTGTAGGGCAACATCACCAGGTTATGAGCCAGAAAAGAACAAAATTGGATGCACCGGACTATTTCAGTTGTCCAAATATTTACGCCAGCATCCTCGGACCCAGGTTTCGCCTTTGTTATGGGCTCCCTAGTAAGGCATAGGGCCTGTTCATATAGAATCCGTCAGCGTTTTAACCAATCATACACCAATCATTGACCCATATAACCAATCATCGCCAACGGAATCTTTAACACTGACGGATTCTATGTGAACAGGCCCTTAGTTGTGCTGGGCACGCTGGAGGTATATATCATTGCAACTGTGCACCCCTCTCAACCTGGGGGGGGGGGTTTCCAAGTATTTTGTTTATTTGTTTGTTTATCTGTTGTCATATTCAGTCTGAAGACAAAATATTCTGTGAGTTATCATATACAGTCTAAAGTCTTTTTTGAGAACTAGACTATTGAAATAAAATTAATATAAAATAAACCCATTTTTCAAGGTGTGACGTCACTTATCGCATAATGCCCCTTGTGTGTGTGTGTGTGTAGGGTTGAAGGAAATTATCAATATCACAATGCTCATCAATATCACATTGCTCACATACATGAATTTTCTCTCGGCCTCCTGAAAACACTCTGATTCCTGCACTGTGGGTCCATTAGTCTACGGGGTAAGTAAAAAAAAATGAAGATTACCCTATGAGTACATTTTCTTAATTGCATAAAAAAGAATTATTTAACCATTTATACCTTTATAGCTTTTTACAACATACTTTTGAGAGGTTAGGGGCTGATATAGCTTTCTCTCCAAGACCTTCAGTATTGGGGCCTTAATACCTTCAAATAGGGGATTTTATTTAGTGTAAACATCCAAAATTAGGTTTACCGAACGTTAAAAGGGAGGGGAGGAGCCATATTGGATTCGTCGAACTTAATGTTAACCTATGGACAAAAAATTTCAGATGATTTTTGACTTCGATTTAAAGTTGTTATTTTTTTAAAATTATATTCCCCAAAAAAGGAAGAGTATCTTTTTCATTCCTTAACAGAAACACAAATAATACTTTTAAATTTTGAATTATTTGAGGAAAACACGTGGTATACTGTGTTTTAAAGGCAAATTATTTCTTTTGACGGATAAAATTTCTAAAATGAAAAAAAATATCCGAGTAAAATTTTTTCTCTCTCTATCACGGAGAGCAATTAAAAAAATCTTTAAATCCTTGTCGAAAATCATTATTTGAAAAATTACCCAGTAGTCTCAAACAACGTACTGATAAACGAGAGCTAAACAGTTTTTTCTTAGCAGACGAGAAATGGTACCGCAAAAATGTTTTTATTGATTTCTACACAGTAAATTTATGAAAAATAACGTTTACTTCTAATAATGGAACCAGTCCCTTAATAAAAGAATCATTTCGAAACTTTCATATAATCAGACTCCACTGTTTCCTTATTTGAAAAATAAGTTCCTTAGAAAGAATTTATACGTTTTTCTTTACAATCAAGAACGGTAGTAAACGCCAGTGTTTCTAATCCAATTAATTCTATTCAAATCCTTTCTTATCTCATTTTCAAAAACCCCCATCTTATTCCTGTTGATATTCCAAACGCATCCGACCGTTGAAACCAAACCCGAACCTTGACCAAAGTTGCAGGAAAAGTGAAAAAAAAAATAGAAAAATAGAGAATGAAAAAAATAGCGAAATACCCTTTCCTCTCTTGTAGTGCGAGGGAGTTAAGAGGACTTCACGCATCACTCTTCTTTATATCAGCATATGCATAGATCCCGAAACCTAAAATCGGAATCTTTGTTTGATTTCCTCGTGTAAGTCTAGCGGAGCGATGCTAATATCGGTTGCTCACTCACGAGACTGTCGAATGGAAGAATTTTTTCTTCTTTTAAAAAGAAAAGAAGAAAAAAGAAAGAAAGAAAGATGTAAAATTTTATCGTCTGCTTTTCAATCTCATGGAAACACATTAAGGTAAGCTGAGAAAGTATAAGCTAATATAATCTTAAAGTGATCAAATTACCGGACAATTATTTATTTCTATAATTTGGACGTAAAATTATATCGACTGCTTTTCAATCTCTTGGAAACACGTTAAGGTAAGCTGAGAAGAAATATAAGCTAATATAATTTTAAACTGATCAAATTACCGGACGATTATTTATTTCTATAATTTGGATGTAGATTGATATCGTCTGCTTTTCAATCTCATGGAAGCGAATATAGGTAAGCTGAGACAAAGTAAAACGAAAATAATCTTAATTTGATCAAAACTAAGGGACCAATAATTTATTTTGCTTATTTGGTTGTTAAATTATATCGTCTGCTTTTCAGTCTCATGGCAGCAAATGAAGGTAATCTAAGACGGAATAAAAGCTAAACCATCTAAATTAATCAAATTAATGGTAAATTATTTATTTTGATGATTTGGATGTAAAATTATATCGTCCGCTTTCAACTCCATGAAAGCAGATAAAGGCAAGCTGAGACGAAGTAGAAGCTAAAAATCACAATTTGACTAAATTAAGGGGCAATTATTTATTTTCATAATTTGGATATAAAATTTACATCGTCTACTTTTGAATCCTATGGAAGCGTGAAAAGCTAAACTGAGATGAAGACCCCCCTCCCCCCCCCAAAAAAAAATATATATATAAAAGAAAAAAAAATTAATCTAAATTTGTTCAAACTAAAGGATAATATTACCTTAATACAAAGATTTCCTCTATGATAATATGCATCTGTGAGCGAAATTAACTAACTGCCACTTTCTCTCCACTATAGTTTTCAAGTTTTTAATTTTCAGAGAAAAATGAAAGGTTTATGAAGCTTGACTGAGTAATGTTTATTGAACACACGTTTTCTATGTTTTATGGCCAGTTTCCCTTAAATCTGGAATATCTGATATATGAGATATATTTCTCATCTTCAACTATAGGTTTAAAAAGTAGGAATGGCTTTTCTAATTTTATGAAGAAAATGTTTCCATAGAGACATGTTATATGATTTCAATTACTGATGCCCTTTTTAAAGCATCTATTTTGAAACACACCGATATCTTGGTATAAAAGGGATTAGAATTTTCAAGATGAGACAGATAACTCCTCACTTCTATGCTACAAAGACTATTCACTGAATGTTACGAGATCACTGATTGTTCGTTTCCTACCAACAGGATTTCCGTGATAGCTTGGCGACTTGGAACTTGGCGACCAAAATAAGAGTGGGATTATTTAAAAAATTTTCCAGTTGAAATTTTCTGTAAAATATGAGGAAAGTACGTAACGGCAAAACCCAAACTAAAGAACCTAGATATTTGAGAGAGCTTATCAGACTATTTATTGCCCATTGGGCCAAAATAAAGTCACCAATTTGATATTGTGCTTATAGAAACGTTCTTCAGACTTTTTTTAAGTGGTCTCTTTTTCAAGAATTAATACATTCAATGACGAGAAGTGAGAGAGAAATTTTAACTTCCAAGCCTCTATCCGAGACTATCCGAGATAACGCATCAGACATTTTGTTGCCCATTGGCTCAAAACGAGGTCACCAATTTGACCTGATGCTTTCAGAAACATTCTTTTTCCTTTTAAACTCTGTTTTACCAACTTTTCTGGGGACAGTGGAGTTTTAAAGCTCCCCGGAGTAGGAGGTTTGAACTTTTACGCTTCTGTACTATCTCAAAAGGACCCATTGTGGTAAGAGGAGTTTGTGTGTTTTCAGGTGGTAATGGGAAACTTCAGGGACTTGAAGGTGAAAATTTCTCACACTCAGGGACGATTAAGCGAAAAGCGATCACTCGTAGAAAAAACGTAATGGGTCCATCCAAATTAGGTATGAGCTCAACGCCCAAAATGTACTTCTATCAGAAAAATTGTCTCGAAAGAAATATTTCTCTGAATTATATCTTTGCATGAATAGGCACCATATTAACTTAAAGAAAGAGAGTGAAATGAATTTTTTATAGTGGCAGAAAAAGGAAGTTTAAGATTGATTTGGTGATAAAATTATAACGAAGGTATTGCATTCCGGGATTTTTGGTGACGCCGGGAAACACCGTGGGTGTTCACGCATTTGGTTTTATGTAATCCATAAGCCCAGGGTTATCCAACGTAATTTAACTATTTGTATCTATTGGGGACTGCGGGAAAGATAAGGTGCAGGGGGGGGGGGCTGATGGTTCTTCGAGCTTTCGAAATACTGTGTACTGCTGTTTTATATACTGTGAGAGATTTGCATTAAAATATTTATGCATAAGTTTCTTTGATTAGGAATTTATAAGTTATTCATGTTCGGGAATTTTTTTGAAGCCCAGTTATAGCTTAATTTGTCCTATTCCACTTCTAAGTTAAATAAAAGGAAAGCTTGCTTGAATTACTACGAGCAATTTTTCTAAATAACGAATTTTTAAAAAAATTTAGATGAACTCTCAGTTTATTTATTTATTCATTTTTAATCCTATGTGCATCCTGGCACGAACATCTGCATCAGATTTTAAACGTCCAATTAGAAAACATATTTCATGGTGCAAACGGTGGATACGTTAGAGGCTTCCTTAGGGCCTGTTCACATAGGAGTCCGTTGCGTTGCGTTAAGGAAAATATGACGTTGAGACGAAAATAAACCAATCTTAGGCGTTAAAAATTTCATTGCTAATCGTTTGGAGGCATATGATTGGTTTATTTTCGTCTCAACGTCATCTTTTCCTTAACGCAACGCAACGGACTCCTATGTGAACAGGCCCTTAGCCTTAGCTCCTGAACTGAAATATATTCAAAGTAATTTAGTCTTTCACTTTTAAACGACTACACTAACTCACGAGGCCCCTTATTAAACAATGCTCGAAAATAATTAAACCTAGGGCCTATACTACATTGGAATACTTTAATTAAATATTCCAGTCTATTTGCACTGTTGGTTATTCAAGTGACGCACTTAATTTGTGTAAGTTCAATGAAAAGAGTTTTTGGATGGCATATTTGTTTGATATTCCATCACTTTTCAAAAACAGTTCACCTTTTTCATAAAATTTATTATATAGTATTATAAAATGATTATCTGTAAAATTTCTTAAAAAAATAAGTTTATTTGATGCTAAGACTAGTATAAAATTCACAGTTAACACAATTTAAATTTATAGAACAACGTTATCGGAAATAACAGCATTGAAAATAACAGTTGAATATTCACTATAGAAAAGAATATCTTTTAAAATTTTTCTCTTAATTAATAGTTCTAAATTAACAGAGTTTTTTACTTGGGCGGGGGGCGGGTGAAATTCTTATTTTTTTCACCAAGTAGTATTTAAAAAATTTCTCTCTCAAAATTTTGGTAAAATAAATACTACATTAATTATATTCTACTTTAGCTAAATATTCTACTTTAGCTGAACAGACGACATTCTCTGACCCTACTTACGTTCATTTTTGATGACGTCAGGTTACTTTATCACATCCGAAAATGTGCCCAGAATAATCGCTAAATATTTAAATCTCGCCGCCAAATAAATTCACCCAGGGCGCATCAGTTAATGCCTCAGATCTTCAATCATATTGTGGAGAATTCATAATGACACAGAAAAGAATAAACCTTAAATCTGAGAATCAAAAAACTTCTATTTTCTTATGTAATTTACAATATTTTTCTTCGGAAGTAGTATTTTTTAATTTTCTCTCTCAAAATTTTGGTAAAATAACTAGTACCTTAATTATATTCTAGTTTAGCTGAACAGATAACATTCTCCAACTTTACTTACTTATGTACATTTTACTCACGTTCATTTTAGATGAAGTCATTTTTGATGCCAAATTACTTTATGACATCCAAAAATGTTCCAAAAATAATCGCTAAATATTTAAATCTCGCCGCCAAATAAATTCACTCAGGGGGCATCAGTTGATGCCTCAGATCTTCAATCATATTGTGGATAATTCATAATGACACAGAAAAGAATAAACCTTAAATCTGAGCATCAAAAAACTCCAAATTCCTTACGTAATTTACAATATTTTTCTTCGGAAGTAGTATTTTTAAATTTTCTCTCTCAAAATTTTGGTAAAATAAATACTTCATTAATTATATTCTACTTTAGCTGAAGAGGGGACATTCTCTGACTTCAGTTATATTTTACTCGCGTTCATTTTTGATAACGTAATTTTTGATGCTAAATTTCTTTATGATATCCGAAAATGTGCCAAGATTAGTCCTAAAATGCATTTAAATCTCGCCTCTAAACAAATTCACTCAGGGCGCATCAGGTGATGTCGCAGATATTCAATCATATTGTGGAGAATTTCATAATAACACAGAAAAGAATAAACCTTAAATCTGAGCATCAGAAAACTCTCTTTTCCTTACGTAATTAAAGTCGTTTTTCTTTCCACTGTAATTTCTTATTTCCTGAATGAAGATATGTGGACCTGCGACTTCTCGGTTTATTCTGACATGATAACATTCCATTTCGCGAATGAGGAACACATCCTGCAGACGATGAAAATAGCAGGAGGGAAATCATCTGAGATTGTTATCTCGATGTTGCTATCTTGAAATAGAATTGGAGAGCATTGATATATTTACCTCTGGCATGATGGATATAATTTATGGTAGACAAACAACAAAGTAAATGTGCGATGGAAGCGAAACGCAGACGACACATATACAAGATACGGATTACAGTTTTTATGTTGAAATTTGGAATTTAAATAATTCTATAAGAGAAAAAATTAAAGTTATTAAAAGAAAAATAATCTCAAATAACTTTTTAAAAATTATGTTTACAAATTAAAATTATATATATATATATATATATATATATATATATATATATATATATCAAAAGATTATATATATATATATATCAAAAGATTATGCACCAATTTAAACTTTAATTTTACATAAAATAACTTTTATACGATATAGGTTATGTTAAATCCCTGGTAAAGATAAATAAAACTTATACAAAAAAACAACAACAGCAGCAAATGTACGATGGAAGCGAAAAGCAGACGACAAATGTAAATTTATCGTATAAAAATGACAAATATTAAATTTAGTACACAGTATTCTAAAACGGTTATCTGTAAACACTCTTTAAAATTAATTGTTAAGCTCATTTAATACCAAGACTAGTTAAATAGTTAAAACATTTCAAATATATACAGTGGCTCCCAAAAGTGTTCGTACACTTACGAATTTCAATGAAATAGGGGTCTATCCATTAATTAAAATGAATATTTCAGAATGGGTATTTAATAATAAGATCTATAATCTATTCTTAACAATTATTGATTAAGATTATTGATTAAGATATTTATTGATTCTTAACAAAACTACATGAAATATTTTGAAAACATAGTAAAACTTTATTTTTAAGGAACCAGTAATCAAAAAGTAACAAAAACTTTGTCACAAAAGTCATCGTACACTGAAATATTTTCGGATAAATTCATAATTAAAATTATAGTCTGGCGCTTTGTTTTTATTTTTGAATTGTGGGGTCATTTAAAATATCGTTTGGCTTTAATTTTTGCTTGCCTACTCCGTAATATTCTATTTATTATTTAAAAATGGCTCGTAGTCGTAAAGAAACAACAAACAGCATTGGAAAATTGATTATTTTTCATCATAGTAGTGGTAAATCAGTTCGGAATATTGCTAAATTACTTAATTTATCCCATTCTACTGTGCAGTATGTGATAAAACGCTTTAAAGAAGAAAATTGGATCGAAAACAAGGTAAGAAAAGGCCGTACGACAAAGTTAACAAAACGTGATCAGAGATTTATAATTAGAAAATTAGTGAAAAATTCATGTTTGAGTGCTGTAAAAGTTTCTGCAGAATTCAATGAAACATTTTCTACTTCAATTTCACCTGAAATTTTTTGACGAGTTCTCAGAACAGCTGGATTACATGGGCGTTCTGCCCATAGAAAATTTTTTGTGAGTGAGAAAAACAGAAAGTTTAGGCTTCCCTTCGCACTATCAATGGTAAATAAGCCCCAAACGTATTGGAATAATGTCTTATTTGCCTATGAAAGCAAGTTTAACATTTTTGGTTCCGATGGGCGTATAATTGTATTGAGAAGAAAAAATTGGGAACTTAATCCCAAGAATTTAGTAGGAACAGTTAAGCATGCCGGTGGAGGTATCCTTGTGTGGGGGTGCATGTCAGCATCAGGACTAGGAAATTTGGTATTTATTGATAGCATAATGAATCATGCTGTTTTTATAAATATTTTAAGAGACAATTTAAAATTATCAGCTCAAAATTTGGGTATTGGAAACAACTTTGTTTTTTATCAAGATATTGATCCTAAGCCCACGGCTCTCAACGTTCGCATCTGGTGTCTATACAATCTCTATAATCTCGCATCTGGTGTTTCAAAAATAGTCCACAAGTTTTGAAAACACCACCTCATTCGCCAGATTTAAACCCTATAGAACATATTTGGAGAGAACTGGAGGTTCGAGTACGAAAACACGACATTCACACGAAAAGCGAACTAAAAACAATTATGATGGAAGAATGGATGAACATTGATGAAAAAATTACAAAAGAACTAAAGCAATCTATTCCCAGACGTTTAAAAGCTGTTATGGATGCTAAAGGATATCCTACTCAATATTAATTTAACGAAAAATTAGAATATTTACTAATATGTAGAGATTTTTTACGAGTGTACGATGACTTTTGTGAGATAAAGTTTTTGTTACTTTTGGATTATTGGTTTCTTAAAAATAAAGTTTTACTATGTTTTCAAAATATTTCATGTAGTTTTGTTAAGAATAGATTATAGATCTTATTATTAAATACCCATTCTGAAATATTTATTTTAATCAATGGATGGACCCCTATTTCATTGAAAATTGTAAGTGTACGAACACTTTTGGGAGCCACTGAGGAAGAATTATATCGGAAATAACAGCATTAAAAATAACAGTTGAAAATTCACAATCGAAAAGAATTTATTTTGAAAGCTAATTTTTTATTTAATTATTAGTTTTAAGTTAATCTGTTTAATTTTACCGAATTTCTGTAACATTTTTTTTCTCGTGTCAGTAGTAGTTTAAAATTTTTCTCCCCTGATTTTGGTAAAGTAAATACTTCATTAATTCCCCCTAAGTATTCTACTTTAGTTAAACAGTCGAAATCGCCTGACTTTACTTTTGATGATGTCCTTTTTGAGGTCAAATTTTTATACGATTTGATGATTGCAGTTTTATGATGTAGTTTTGTACGATTGCAGTTTAATGTTGAAATTTGTGTTTTGTATAGTTTTAACCGAGAGAAAGTGAAGGTTATTAAAAGAAAAACAATTTCGGATAGCTAAACAAATTATTTTAAAAACATCTAGAAAGAGATATGTTAAAACAATGATGCACTAATTTAAACTTTAATGTAACCTAAAGTCACACATAAATGAAATGGGTTACATAAAGTTAAAGAAATATGACGGAAATTTGACCCATAGCACTTCTTTCCAAGCGTGACGTCATTTGTCGCATGTTACTGGTTCCCGTTTGCTGAAATGTTTCAGTTTAAACACTTCAGTCACCGCTCACGTCTCTAATTTTCCCATCGAATCCAATCGAATTTTTCCCATAACCTCTTCAAAAGACACCAAAACTTCCCCTACCTCAATGGGCACATTAAAAAGAACGATTTAAATTGAGAAATAAATACAACCTGAATTTCAGAGACGTGATTGAAAACGGAAACATAGTTATAAATTGACGATTGCTGTTATGGTTTCAAGTCACGTATTTTAAACATTATATGTCTTTCAAAATAATGAAATATTGATTGAATAGAAAAAGATTTTAGATCAAAATATAAAATGAAAGCTCCCTCTCCCCCCAAACTGAATTTAAAACAAATTCTAATTTTTTTGTTATTTATACATACCAACGCTGCCCCTGGTTCAGATCACAGGCCCGCTGCTCTTGCCAACAGACCCACCGCTCCAAGTTGGCAAGAGCAGCTGGCCAGTGATCTGTACGTCTCTGGTTCGATGCTCGCCGCTGTCGTGGCTGTAATGTCCGCCAAGTTCTCCAAATTTACCTCTGCAGGTGCGGGGTCAATTGTACCGGTCCCGTCACTTGGTTCAAAACTAAGGGACCGGACCCTCAGCCAAGTCGCACTCCGACCCTTGTGGTGCTGAGTTAAAAACCGGAGCCGTATGTTCGAGTTCAATAGCCTATCATGGCCTTGATCTGATGCTGCTGTCGGTCAAATGGTAAAAGTCACAACAACACCAAAACAAACACACAAACACACACACACACACACACACACACACACACACACACACACACACACACACACACACATATATATATATATATATATATATATATATATACATATATATATATAGACATAAATGTATGTATGTATGTATGTTCCAGCATAACTCTGGATCACCAGGAACAATTTCAACCAAATTTGGTATACGTATGACTTGCATTCTGGAAAAAATATTGTGATGGTAAGACACCCCTAGTACCCTTAGGGGTGGCGGTGGGAAGGATGACAGGAAAAATAATCGAAAACGAATGATATTAGTGTCAAATTCATAGTTTTCGGGGTCGCTGAGATGAATAGTGACACTTCGATGCCGTTCAATTTCAGCCCCCATGGGCATGGGGGGATGAGAACTGGGTAAAGTAAAATTTTCAAAGGGACTGAGAGCAGTGTCGAATCCACAGTTTTCGGGGTAGCCCAGCTGATTGGTGACAGTCCCGATGACATTTAAGCCCAAGTTTAGTGCCCCTATAGGGGTAGGGGTGGAATGGGGGTGACATTTAAAACAAGAAACTGAGATTAGTGTCGAATCCATAGTTTTCGGTGTCGTTGAGATGAATGGTGACACTCCCTATGCCGTTTAAGTCCAAGTTCAGCCCCAACGGCATGGGGGGGGGTGGCTGAGAAGGGAATCAAAAATAAAATGTCCAAAATGACCGTGATAAACCGAGATGCCCCAAATACCCGACGAATGCCGGGAAAACAACTAGGATATATATATATATATATATATATATATATATATATATATATATATATATATATAATATGAAACCTACTGCAATAGTGTGGCCGTTGAAAGAGTCGGAAAGATCTTCTGTCAACAATCCTATCAATTGAAAGGAGTGCAACAACGAAGTAAATAACACCGCAATCCAATCCTAGGATCTCGACTAACATAAGCCCTGTACAACGTTCACTGCATGATATCGGATTTAATAGCAGATGGCCTATGACGCATTAGACAGGCATCCCAGTTTTTCTAGCACTTCAGTTTAAATACATTAAGAGAGAAAACGGCAATAAAATATGAAAATATTGAAAACACCTGCGATATCTTAAAAGCTTTGACGTCGTGTTATTTCACTTGCTGAAGCAATAAAACTCTTCCGTTGAGCCCTATTTTACTCGGGATTTTCGATAAAATTATATCAAGCTTAATTGATCGGAATAATTGATTTCAAGGTAGTTGATAAACTTTTATGTGCAATATCAGTGTTTCGCAAGGTTCTTTGTCCTTAGGGCTTAAAAAAATACCAACTTCCTGCAACTTTCACTCAATCGCATTTTAAACGGTATTTTAACGCAGCTAATTGGCAGCACTTAGGAGGCGCGCTTATCTGTGACTGTCTGCATTCGAGTTACGACTGGGCGGTTATCTGTGAGAAATATTACGATGAGTGAAAAAGCGATTACATTCAACTTGTGACCATTGACTTTAATCAAATTACATTCTGCTTGTAATCCGTATCGATGAAAATAATTCTGTATCTGTTACAATGTATAAAAATGATTATATTTTAACACGAGACCATCGACTTTAATCAAATTATATTCTGCTTCTTTTCCGTATGAGCAGAATCACGAAATTGTGTTAGAAATGCTTAATATTTTATGCGGTAAAACATTACGGATCAATCTTCAATAAAAAATTCAAATCCGCAATAATATAATACTGATTATATTCGTAATAATTTCTTATACACTCAAACCTGTTAACCGCATAAAAAAAGTTAAAAAATTGCACAAAAAGAATCAGTTAAACTAACTTAAAATTTCCCTTTAGTTAATTTTTTTACTTTTTCTTACTTTTCATTCATATTATGTATTTTCATGGACATTTTTTTATATATACCGCGCAAAATAAATCACACAAAAAAATCGCACAGTAAAATCACACGAAAAAGTCGCTTAAAATAACTTAAAATTCCCCTTTAGTTAATTTCTTACTTTTTCTTACTTTTCATTCATATTATGTATTTTCATGGACATTTTTTTACATATACCACACAAAAAAAATCGCACGAAACATCACACAAAGTCGCTTAGAATAACTTAAAATTCCCCTTTAGTGAATTTCCTACTTTTTCTTACTTTTCATTCATGTTATGTATTTTCATAGACTTTTTTTTTACATATACCGCACGAAAAAAATCACACAAAAAATTACAAAAAAGTCTCTTAAAATAACTTAAAATTCTCTTTTAGTTAATTTCTTATTTTTTATTCATAATATGGATTTTAATGGACATTTTTTTACATACCACATCAAAAAAATCTAACAAAAAAAGCACACAACAAATGGCAAAAAAATCTCGCATGATAAAACTTAAAATTCCCTTTTAGTTAATTTCTTACTTTTTCTTACTTTTTATGCACATTATGCATTTTCATGGACCTTTCTTTTACATTACACCGCACAAAAGAAAATCGCCCCAAAAATCGCACAAAAAAGACCGCACAAAAACAGATTTGAGTGTATAAACAGGAAACCCAACGTAAATAAAGCACAAATAGCAGTAAGGTGCAATTTTGCAC
>OU015490.1:108608547-108701047 GCA_907164885.2 Dolomedes plantarius | reverse complement strand
ATTCACTATATTTAATTCATTATATATAAATAACGGTATTAAATACACTATATATAATTCACTTTATTTAATTTACTTTATATAATTCACTATATATAATTCCCTATATTTAATTCACTATATATAATTCACTATATTTTACTTTGATTATGAAATTTGTATAACAAAGTTTGTAAAATGAAAAATTTTTTCGAAACACTCTTTCAATTTTCAACTGAAAATCAATGAGCATTACCTACGGTCGATTTCTCCGTAACACTGACAATCCTATATCGGCCCAGACATGTGAAAGTCACCGTTTTTCAGCCGATCGCAACCTGACCTTGCAGTGAAAACGGTCGAACGCTCCCTGCAGCGGTCAGTTTTCTCTCATTATTTTCGAAAGTCCACTTCCTCGTGTTGCTTCACTTTTCCATCCCTTGTTGCATCACAAAGTGAATGTGGTACCTGAGAAGAACTTATCTGCTGCATCAATTATTATTTTATTTTATTTTGACCCGCTAGCGACAATCTGCTGCATCGGTAGCCCTACGTTCATCTTTTTTTTCTTTACCAAGAAAAGCCGATTTCTCCTCCTTTTCTAGGTCGCCCTACCTCTTACCGCAGATTGAATTGCTTTAGCCAAGGGCATTTCCTCCTGGACCTTTTGTATTTCGGACATAGGGTTAGGAAAAGGAGAGTAGATGTCCACGCACAGTAATTGATGGATGCGGTGTATGTTTTCGACAAAGCCGACGTTTCGCTGGGGTTATTTTAGTACGGAGTCAAGCTTTTTTGGAAAGCCCTTCGAATTCTTGTTTGTAGGCGACACCAAGATATTTCTAGAGTGCTAGTTTCGTTAAAAAAGAGTGGAATTTGAAGGAAAGTTGCTACTAACCTACTTTTAAGTATGGGGGCCTTATGCCCGGGACATGCGAAAATTTTACAGCACGAAAGTGACGTCATCATGACTAAATGTATTGCATATAAAATATTTAATATCATAATATTTAATATGATAGAATATTGAAAACATACTGATATTTACTATATTGGGAGAGCGTTATATATTAACACTAGCTGAAAACCCGCACTTCGCTACGGAGTACATTCAAATTAAATACAACGGTCAATGTATGCAATTAATGCAAATATATATAATAAATACAACGATCAATGTATACAATTGATGTAAAACAAACAAATATATATATATATATATATATATATATATATATATATATATATAAGAAAATCGTAAGGGATATTTTTATAGACAAAATAATGTAGAAGAAAATATTCAAGGTAAATGTAATAGGTCATACTAAAGAATATAGTACAGTTAATATAGTACAGTTTGAGGAACATAATGTCTTGTACTGTATTTTAATATTTTTTTAGATAATGTCCAATCGTCTGCCGCATTAGCAAGAAAAAAAATTTTTTTTGGTCTATTTAGTTAAAGAATAATATTAATAAATTTATTTAAAGTACCAGAAAAAGAAATCACGTAATCAGCATTTAATAAATTAAATTCTAAATATTAGTCTTTAAAAATTTATCAAAAATCAGAAAATAGAGGAAAAGATTCGAAAAAGATTTCATTTTAAAGGAATTTTTATCATCTTTCTCGTGATATAAATTTTATAACCCCCAAGTTATTGTTTTAAATGCAAACTTAAAAAAAATTACAAAAACAGCTTAAAAATTTAATTTAAAAAATCTAAGAATTTTTCAAAAATCTTTCTTAGTGCAGCCCTACACTATAAGAAGAATCGCCATGAAAAATTTCAGCCATTTAGGTCCAGCGGTTTGGTCTGTGCGTTGTATGTGAGTCAGTGAGTCAGTCAGTTACGGAACTGTTTTATATATATAGATTAGTAAAATTGCATTACAATAACTGCTTACCATTAAAGTTATGACCGCAAGTTTTCTTAAGGTATCCAACTACTTTAAAAAGTTTAATTTGGGTCAAAAATAGCAATTTAAAAATTTTTTTTAATTGTATAGATCAGTTATTTAGCTTTAGAAAACAGGTTTATTTTTTGTCTTAATTAGAAGTCGAGTTATTAAAGATTTTATAATGATTAGAAAACCAGAAGTGGACATTTAAATTACCGGAAGTGGCCGTTTATTAAAGAGTCAGAAACCTATTAACAATTAGTACAAAGAGAATTTCAATTTTTAATATAATTTTAGTAAACTTTTAATGAAATAATTTAAGTAAGAACAATTTTGAAAACTGTTTGGCAACGTTAAATTACTTCTCATAGCCTGTAATTCTAAGTTTGTATTCAAATGTAAAACTTATAAAATGCATTTTTCTCAAAATTGAGATATCACTTTTGAAGTCAGCAAAACATAGTCATAACTCAAAATATTATCATTGAATTTTTATGAAATTTTGTGTGCCTAGTCTACATATTGTTTTCTAGAGGATCTACCAAAAGAATTATGATTGAAGAAATATTTTCTTATTTATGATCTATTATTTCAATAATAACATTGTAAAACTGGCAAAAATTTCATTATAAATATTCGATTAGCTGTAAAATATTCATTTCTTAATATAACTTTAAATTTTTAGTACATTCTCTAGATAAAAGCATGTATTTTATTTTGGTATAACTTTTATTCAGATAAGACTAACTGTTCTTAATGTAGAATTTTTGAATTAAAAAAAATCCTTTAAAATTCTACACATTTTAAAAATTTTGAAAAAATATAGAAGTTTATTTTAAATATTGACACTCTATCATTAATCTTTATTGGAATTAAATCCAAAAATGTATTTAAAGTGTGCTTACACCATGTGTTTGTAAAACATGTGCTCCAAACGTGTTCGGATACCTTAAATAAAAGATTTTTGAAATATTTGCATTCAACATTGCAGAAAGCGAATGCAATGGATTGTTTCTCAAGAAGCGATGGTAAAACAGTTTAACTTTATTTATGTTCACATGTTTTATGGTGGTTCAGTTTATAACCGACAGCGACACTCAAATATTTCAAATGCATCCCGATAACCCCATTTTTGCATACCCAGAGACCAAAAACCACGAAAGCCTTTCTTTGTTCAAAAACGGTTATCAAAGTTTTGAGTGAATTGTGCTCTGTAGTATAAGCCAGAAGTGGGGAAACTTTTTACCATTAGTGGCCACATGTAAATTAGGTAGTAATAAAGGAGGCCGCATAAGTTGATGTACCTATAAATGCGACTTTTATGAAATTATTATAGTTAGGTATAGTTTTAACAATTTGGTGCATCATATAGAAAAATAACAACAGAAAATTAAGTCCTTATTTATTTATTATTTGACTTAAAAAGTTACAATATAAATTATTTTTGTATTCACATAAGGGTAAAAACTTGGTATAACATTAATCATTAATTATTATTTTTTTATAAATTTATACGATTCATAGGTACCCCTGTAATTTTTTATATTTCCCTCTTGGTATTTTTATTTATGTAAACACGTATATATATCCAGATTTTTGAATTTTAATAAACAACTACATGTTTAAATACCACTTCAAATAAAAAAAATAAAGTAGAAGTATTTTTAAATAATTTTAACATTATAAAGAAATACAATAGAAAAATAGTAGTATTAAATTATAAATAACTAACATAGTAACAATTCCTAAAATAATTTTAACATCCGATGGAAAATTTAAGCTAGTAGGATATTTGCATTTGTTTCTTGCTCGAAAGTAATTGAATATTTGGATCAAGCTTCGTAACGCGAAGCCTGCGTACATACATTCATGCCGTTCTTTATTTAATTCCATTGATTTGTAAATTGTAGTAATCTATAAAATTAAATATTAATTAATACAAGCGCTAGCTTTTATTAAGGCCTCACAAGAAGATCACGGAGGCCAGGCGTTCCCCACCTCTGGTATAAGCTATCTGTTTGAAAGCTCCTGATCCTGGACACTAGCTAAACTTTAGATTATTGTTCAGTAGTGTAAATAACATCAAACGTTTTCTGAGGTGGGCTGTGAATGCCAGAAATTACCCTCAACGATGTAAAGTAAATTGATTCCCCCTTTGAAAATTTTGATACACTGTGTGCAAGCAGATCATAAAAGTCTATAGCGCAGTATGGAGATGTCTGTTTATTAGTTAAAAGAAAGTTTATTTCTGGATTTCGGGAATACACAATATATTTAAGGCGATCAAGCCTTCAGCGTTTTGATAGACTCAATCATTTCACTTATGTTCCACAAAAATCATTGACCGATGCTGGACAATGTTGTTTCCAGAGAGATTTTTGCTTCAAGAATATCTAACGAAAATTCTTGAATTGGAATCTTTAATTACACGACGTAAAGGAATTTAGTCTTAAATGGGAGCAATTCTTGACCCATCAGTCACACATTTCTTGAATTTTGTGTTAACCTGGCATTTAGTTTTTTAGGGGTTGAGTAAAAAAAGATTGCTATTTCAGTGAAAATTTAATAATGCCAACAAGTCTTCATCCTCGGGGGAACCTGTAATCCCTAGAAGGTGAGTTCCCAGCTGGCGGATAGGGGAACGCCTCCACTCGAATTTCCATTGGGTGGTATAAAATACCTAGGGAAATAAAATACCTTTCGTGGACCAACAGGTACAAGTCCAACCTCTTTCGAGGCAATGGCACCCTTCTTCTATAGATAGTGCATTCTTTTTTCTTTTTTCTACCGCACTCTTCCTGGACACGACAACAACAACAACAACGACTCTTCCAAACGACAAAGATTCGGAAACAGGATGAATTGTGAAAAATACTTTTTTACCCTCTCAATTATTGAATTATCGGTGCTCTGATTGTAAACAATGAACAATTCAAAATTAAAAAGTGCATTCTTTTTACTTCTTTTTTCTTCTGCACTATTCCTGAACACGACAGCAACAACAACAATTCTTCCTAACGAGAAAGATTCGAAAACAGGATGAATTGTGACAAATGCTTTTTTACCCTCTCAATTATTGAATTATCGGTGATCTGATTGTAAACAATCAACAATTCAAAAGGAAAAAATGCATTCTTTTATCTTATTTTTTCTTGTATCTTCTATTTTTTCTTTTTTCTTCTGCACTCTTCCTGGACACGAAAACAACAAGAACAACTCTTCCAAACGACAAAGATTCGAAAACAGGAGGAATTGTGACAAATGCTTTTTTACCCTCTCAATTATTGAATTATCGGTGCTCTGATTGTAAACAATCAACAATTCAAAAGGAAAAAATGCATTCTTTTATCTTATTTTTTCTTGTATCTTCTTTTTTTTCTTTTTTCTTCTGCACTCTTCCTGGACACGAAAACAACAAGAACAACTCTTCCAAACGACAAAGATTCGAAAACAGGAGGAATTGTGACAAATGCTTTTTTACCCTCTCAATTATTGAATTATCGGTGCTCTGATTGTAAACAATGAACAATTCAAAATTAAAAAGTGCATTCTTTTTACTTCTTTTTTCTTCTGCACTATTCCTGAACACGACAGCAACAACAACAATTCTTCCTAACGAGAAAGATTCGAAAACAGGATGAATTGTGACAAATGCTTTTTTACCTTCTCAATTATTGAATTATCGGTGCTCTGATTGTAAACAATCAACAATTCAAAAGGAAAAAATGCATTCTTTTATCTTATTTTTTCTTGTATCTTCTTTTTTTTCTTTTTTCTTCTGCACTCTTCCTGGACACGAAAACAACAAGAACAACTCTTCCAAACGACAAAGATTCGAAAACAGGAGGAATTGTGACAAATGCTTTTTTACCCTCTCAATTATTGAATTATCGGTGCTCTGATTGTAAACAATGAACAATTCAAAATTAAAAAGTGCATTCTTTTTACTTCTTTTTTCTTCTGCACTATTCCTGAACACGACAGCAACAACAACAATTCTTCCTAACGAGAAAGATTCGAAAACAGGATGAATTGTGACAAATGCTTTTTTACCTTCTCAATTATTGAATTATCGGTGCTCTGATTGTAAACAATCAACAATTCAAAAGGAAAAAATGCATTCTTTTATCTTATTTTTTCTTGTATCTTCTTTTTTTTCTTTTTTCTTCTGCACTCTTCCTGGACACGAAAACAACAAGAACAACTCTTCCAAACGACAAAGATTCGAAAACAGGATGAATTGTGACAAATGCTTTTTTACCCTCTCAATTATTGAATTATCGGTGCTCTGATTGTAAACAATCAACAATTCAAAAGGAAAAAATGCATTATTTTATCTTATTTTTTCTTGTATCTTCTTTTTTTTCTTTTTTCTTCTGCACTCTTCCTGGACACGAAAACAACAAGAACAACTCTTCCAAACGACAAAGATTCGAAAACAGGAGGAATTGTGACAAATGCTTTTTTACCCTCTCAATTATTGAATTATCGGTGCTCTGATTGTAAACAATCAACAATTCAAAAGGAAAAAATGCATTCTTTTATCTTATTTTTTCTTGTATCTTCTTTTTTTTCTTTTTTCTTCTGCACTCTTCCTGGACACGAAAACAACAAGAACAACTCTTCCAAACGACAACGATTCGAAAACAGGAGGAATTGTGACAAATGCTTTTTTACCCTCTCAATTATTGAATTATCGGTGCTCTTATTGAAACCAATCAACAATTCAAAAGGAAAAAGTGCATTTTTTTTTCTTGTATCTTTTTTTTCTTCTGCACTATTCCTGGACACGACAACAACAACAACAACAACAACTCTTCCAAACGACAAAGATTCGAAAACAGGATGAATTGTGACAAATGCTTTTTTACCCTCTCAATTATTGAATTATCGGTGCTCTGATTGTAAACAATCAACAATTCAAAAGGAAAAAATGCATTCTTTTATCTTATTTTTTCTTGTATCTTCTTTTTTTTCTTTTTTCTTCTGCACTCTTCCTGGACACGAAAACAACAAGAACAACTCTTCCAAACGACAAAGATTCGAAAACAGGAGGAATTGTGACAAATGCTTTGTCACCCTCTCAATTATTGAATTATCGGTGTTCTTACTGAAAACAATCAACAATTCTCGCGGATTATGTGCGTCAATATCTTGATTGATAAGTGCCCCGCATTGGCACACAACATTATTGAATTATCAGAATCGTGTTTGTACCTTTCACATTAACATAATTTATTTCTTTTATCTTAGAGGAAATAGCATAATTTAAACATTTAAACATTTTAAATATATTTCTCATGCCGGATACGAAACTTTCACTTTCACTTTCACTGATTAATGCTAAGATATTTTTAACTCATTTCACCTTTCTCAATTTACGGTTTCAAGTTGTCTATTTAGGATGAAGCTCTATTATGGTTTCATGCTTCCTAATAACGCCAGTTATGTGGATTTACTGATACTAACCGGTTAAATAAGAGGTTTCGTGCTGGAGAGCACGAAATGTCCATTAACATAATATTAGATACAATGAAATTATCAAGAGACTAATTTTCAAGAGACTAATTTTTGTTTTGGGAATTTCTTACGGAAGATAGAGGATGGTCCCATTTGAGAAAATTAAATATAGTAATTTTCAAATACAGATTATCACTTTGCTTTAGACTTCATTCCTGGCCACAGAACGGTGTTGACGCAATGTGCCTTTCGCCCAGTGCACTAAAGTGATGGAATTCATTCGAGTGCGGGTAGTGGTGGAAGTAAGGGCGTGTTCACATAGAAGCTGTCAGCGTCAGCGTTAAAGATCCCGTTGGCGCTGATTGGTTAAGGGGACTCACTTCCCTTAAATCTTTAAAACATTCGATAATAAAGCAAACCGCATGAAAATATTCCGCTTAGTTACGGAGATATTGATATTCTAAATATTTAATTACTGATCAAGTTTATAGTAAGAAAAATTTTAAATTCATTTTTCTCAAAATGTAATTTTGCATCATTCCGCAACTGTTATCTCAAAAACTATGAAACATAATTCCATGAAATTTTTATCACTGCATAATCATTTTATTTTATTGCGTCTGAACTAGAATTATTGCAATCACTGGACATTTTGTTATTTTTTCAGGGGTAAATTAATGCAAAAATTTAAGGAAATTTTAAGTATATTTTGAGCAGTTTTAAAAAAATTGAAAAAAAATTTTAATGTTGAATGTTTTATGTTCAATTGTATTTTGAATTATTTATTTTAAATATAAAACAGGAATTATACATTTAAGTGTAAAATTAATTTCATAGTTCTGCGCGCAAACCAGTATACAATAAAAATGCTTAAAAAACAAGGTATATCTAAAGCATTTAAAAAAAATTATTTAAAATTATTTGGAGAGTTGAAAATTTGTTTATTAAAATAAATATATCAATTTATCATATACATAAAATTTGGAAAAATTGGGAGTAAATTGAAATAGTTACAAAGAGTCAAAAAGTATGAAAATATGCCTTATTTCCTCGACTTAAGAGTCGTGAGTCCTTAAATGGGTCAATGATTGGTATATGTTTGGTTAAAAAAATTTACGCTGACGGATTATGTTTGAACAGGCCCTATCTATGGCTTTGTTAGAGGAGTTGTATCTTCTGGATATGGGCACGCTAAATCCGTAGACCGGAAAGGTATTTAATTGCGGGTGTCGGGATTCTATCCGAGCACCCTCAGTACCGAAATCCAGCGCGCTACCGCAAAGCTACCTCAAGCCCGAAATCACGTTTAAGGGGAGTCACGACTCTTAAACGTGACTCCCCTTAAAGTCACGTTTAAGAGTCGTTTAAGTTATTTCATACTTTTTGACTCTTTGTCACTATTTCAATTTACTCCCAATTTTTCCAAATTTTATGTATATGATAAATTGATATATTTATTTTAATAAACAAATTTTCAACTCTCAAAATAATTTTAAATATTTTTTTAAAAAATGCTTTAGATATACCTTGTTTTTTAAGCATTTTTATTGTATATTGGCTTGCGAGCAGAACTATGAAATTAATTTGACACTTAAATGTATAACTCCTGTTTTATATTTAAAATAAATAATTCAAAATACAATTGAACATAAAACATTCAACATTAAAATATTTTCAATTTTTTTAAAACTGCTCAAAATATGCTTAAAATTTCATTAAATTTTTGCATTAATTTACCCCTGAAAAGATAACAAAATGTGCTGTGATTGCAATAATTCTAGTTCAGACGCAATAAAATAACATGATCATGGAGTGATAAAAATTTCATGGAATTTGTTCCATAGTTTTTGAGATATCAGTTGCGGAATGATGCAAAATTACATTTTGAGAAAAATGAGTTTAAAATTTTTCTTACCATAAACTTGATCAGTAATTAAATATTTAGAATATCAATATCTCCGGAACTAAGCGGAATATTTTCATGCGATTTGCTTTATTCTATTCAAAAATGATCAGGCTTTAACATATATTTTTTTCAAACAATTGAATGTTTTAAAGATTTAAGGGTAGTGAGTCTCCTTAAAGTTTGGGAATGCTATGAGGATAAAATGGGTGAATATAGAGTTTATACCTCAGTTAGTTTATACCTCAGTGAGACGCAGTGCAGTAAAGTAAACAAAAGAGTTGTATATACACCCTTGCTCCCCTAACAGTACAGCACTCAGTTTTCGGCTATTTTTATGCAGTCCGTGCATTTAATGCTATTTACGAGATACTACGGGTGTATGTAGAACTAAAAGTTGTAATACGGTGTTCTTAAGGCTGCTATGTACTAAGAAAAAAAATCTTATTTCCCTTTTCCTCTTCTTGCAGACTCTTGTAGTGGGAGGAGTCCAACTGACAGTTCGAGAATTCTCCCCCCCCCTTAGGATTGACATTTTGAGGGATTGTAATGGCTCTCTCTCTATAGGGGGGTTAAGCGCTGCTCCCAAATTTTTTATTTAAAATATATTTTTGTCAACTATTTACAGGTACATAAATGCTGATAATCAAATAAAATTGGTATTGTCAGATAGCCTGAACTTTTCTGCAAAGCGCTACAGCATTCATTTTATAAATTTCGTCCACCGAAGGTATTTATGAGCGTTTAAAACACACTATACCAGTTTTTCCCCAATAACTTAAATTTTAAAATATTAATTGCATTTTTTAAAGAAAACGAAAAATGTACACAAATATAAAATTTCTTTCTCTATGACGGAGTACAATTAAAAAAAAATCTTTGAGTCCAAGTCGGCAATCCGTGGAAAAATGTTCTCCATAGGTTAAGACTGAGGTGAGAGAATCCAATGGGGTTAGTACATAGCAGTCTTAACATATCAATAAATAGATTTCTGTAAGAAAAAACTCCATTTAAAAAAAATAACCCTTTCTTCTCCGAGATCCTTCATAAGCACATGTGTCAGATAGAAACATCTAATATCCTTCATACTGCCATTTCGCGGAACATAAATTATGATGATTGATGTCCTCTTTCCATCGTTGGCACTGTCGACCAGACAGATATCGCCGCATTCTTTGCCGACAGCGCTACCTCTAATCCAGATTCAATAAATTATTTTTATCAAACTTCATGAGGATGTGGGCAGTGGTAAACAACAAACGAGCCTCCTTTCCGTACCGCGCAACTCCCCCGGGTGTAACAATGACCTAACGCCATTCTCCGCGTGACACATTTTCGTCCCGTGATGATTTTCGGAGAGAAAAACTCCGACAGAAACACGTTCCATGTTAAAATAAATTTTTCTCTCTAATTTTTAGTTCAAGGGAATGGTTTCCGATTTTCACTCTTAATCCATTGTTGACTGGCAATTTTATTGACCGGTCACGATCGTTAGCTTTCACGTTAAGGGGACAAGGGACCTTCAATCTCGAATTTTTTAATTTTCAATTTTTAAATCTATATACAAAAGGAGAATAATTAATATTCTTTTTTACTACATTGAAGACCCTTAGAATTCAAAATATGTATTTTTTTGGCAGAATAAAGCCAATTATTCAATTTTTTATCCAAAAATGCTGGTATTTTTCAAAATGCACCAGGTGCATTCCATATCAGCTAAAAACTCTAAATTTTTTAATATATCTTTACCATATATATATATATATATATAACATTAAAAACTCCATATCATTTCAAAATCTAAAATTATTCTAAATTCCCTTGGGCGTACGAGCTAATTTTCGTTTTCAATTCTAAGTCCTAAAGGGCCTCCGGTGGAAAATATTAAATGGCTTCCTTTTTCAAACTTGCGTGGCGTCACCCAAGATTTCATATAGGCTCTGAGCAGATTACATAAAACCACATGTGACTTATCGACAACAGCAAATCCCTAATCACTATTATGATCACATGACAAAGTTTATATAAGCCGTCCGAACAACAAACCTGTACGCTTTTCGGATTTTGTAACTGCCTTGGGAAGACGTATTCTCCGACAAAATAAATGTAATGCCGTAACTTGCTGCGTCGATTATAATTAGAGCCACGACTACACCATCAGCCCTTGTGATGTGCTGGACGCCAGTCCTCTCCTTGGGTTGTCCAGTACATTACATTACATTACATTATATATATATATATATATATATATATATATATATATATATATATATATATATATATATATATATATATATATATATATATATATATATATATATATATATATATATATATATATATATATATATATATATATATATATATATATATATAGAGAGAGAGAGAGAGAGAGAGAGAGATAGATAAATAATAAATACAACGATAAATGCATGCGATTGATGTAAAAAAATATATCTATTTATAGGGGCTTGTGGCGGCCCAGTGGTACCGCACGCTGGTTTTCGGTGCTGAGGGTGCTCGGATCGAATCCTGGCGTCGCACCACGAAAAATGCCTCCGTTCGTGTCGTCCCTTCATAGGGGGTAAGGCTATCCGCCTATATGGTGCCCCATAATAAAATGGGCAGTAAAATTGCGGCGTAGTATAGGCGAATGTTTGACGACAAAGTGACTCCGCGTTGGGAAAAAAAAATCTATTTATAAAAAAATCATAACGAATATTTTTATAGACAAAATAATGTAGAAGAAAATATTGAAATTAAATCTAATATAGCATACTAAAGAATATAGTGCAGTTAATATAGTACAGTTTGAGGAACAGATCTTTTACTGTATTTTAATATTTTTTTGGATAATGTCCGATCGTCTGCCGCATTAGCACGAAAAAAAATTTTTTTTTTGTCTATTTCGTTGGTATGCACGTGACGCAAAATTAGTTTTAAATATTACAAAAAGAAAAGATACCACGTGATCGGCATTTAATAAATTAAATTATAAAATTTAATCTTTAAAAATTCACCAAAAATCAGAAAATGGAGGTAAAGATTCGAAAAAGATTTTATTTTAAAGGAATTTTCACGATCTTTCTCGTGATTTAAATTTTATAACCCTCAGATTATTATTTTACATGCAAACTTAAAAAAAGTTACAAAAAAGCTTAAAAATTTAATTTTAAAAAAATCTAAGAAGAATTTTTCAAAACTATTTCTTAGTGCACCCCTACACTATAAGAAGAATGGCCATGCGAAATTTCAGCCCTTTAGGTCCAGCAGTTTGGTCTGTGCGTTATATGTCAGTCAGTCAGTCAATCAGTTACGGAACAGTTTTATATATATAGCTTGAATGTTGCTTTCTTTTTGTATGAATCTAAAGCCAAAAATAATAAATTTTTTCAATCTGCCTGTGAAATTTTTATGTTTTTACTTTATTTCATGGTCTATAAATTTGAAGAATATTTGTGGTTTCAGAGAACTATGCACTGTTTTATGACAAACACTTCAATTAACAATCCTGAGAAATTTGGAAGGAATCAGAAGAAAATGAATTCGCATGGAAAAGTTTGAAAAATTCTAGCATTTTTGAAGAACTGTTTGAAACACAACTCTGATTCTTACACGAAAAATACTTATTTGTGAATTCTAAGTGTTTTTAGTGTAGCCGAAAAGAATATTGAGTTTTTCTCCTTTTGTGTATAGAGTAAAATATTGAAAATTTAAAAATTCGAGGTTAAAGATCCCTTGTCTCCTTAAACACGAGTTAACTCGTGCTAGAGTTAAGGATGCTGTGCACAGAGCCCGACTTTGACCCAATGGGGCCCTGGGCAAAGCAGACTTTGGGGGCCCCCTCCAAGGACAGATCCAGAGGGGAGTACATGCCCCCCCCCCCCGGACCAGATTTCCACATGATCATGTGGGACATTCACCCAGGTTCCCCATAAGTTGGGATCGGAAATTCAAAAAATGTTCGACCAACAAGTCAAAAATTTGAAAAATAATTACAATAATAATATTAATAGGAGTTAATCTATTAATTTACATTTTAATGTTAATAAATAAATTCATGAAATTTTCTTTTGAAATTCAAAATAGATCAGTTTGAAGTTATTACAACCCCCCCCCCCCCCCGAAAAAAAATGAAATAAATAAACCAGAAACGCTTATGGATGTAAGTATGCTTTTACTGTAGTGAGTGCCCCACTTGCCCATGCGGAAATCTGGGCCTGGCTGTGTACTAGCCCTATTGGATTCGCTCACCTTAACGTTAGCCTATGGAGAAATGTGAATTTTGTTTTGTATGAATGTAAAGCCATAAATGATTTTTTTTTAAAAAGACCTGTTATGTTTTATGTTCTTGCAGATTTTCACTTTATTTCATGATGGTCTATAAATTTGAAAAATATTTGTGGTTTCAAAGAATGATGCGCAGTTTTGTGACAAACACTTTGATTAACAGTCCTGAGAAATTTGGAAGAAATCAGAACGATATTAATGCGCAGGGAACATTTTGAAAACTTCTAGAATATATTAAGGCTGCTGTGTACTAACCCTATTGGATTCGCTCACCGCAATGTTAACCTATGGGGAAAATGTGTCCAAGAATTGCCGACTTGGATTAAAAGATTAAAAAAAAAAATTCCACTCCGTAATAGAGAGAGAAATTTGGTACATAGGGGCATTTTTCGTTTTAAGGGGAAAAAAGACCTTCAAAGTTGTTTTTCATAATTTTCAGTATTTTATTCTATATACAAAATGAGAATGATTAATATTCTTTTGTACTATATTGAGGTCACCTAGAATTCATAAATAAGTATTTTTGGGAAGAATAGAACCTGTTTATCAAAATATTCTTCAAAAATGCTAGAATGTTTCAAAATGCTCCATGCGCATTCACTTTCTTCCGATTTCTTCCAAATTTCTCAGGATTATTAATTGAAGCGTTTGTCACAAAAGTTTGCATAATTCTTTAAAAGAACAAATATTTTTCAAATTTAGAGACCATAAAATAAAATAAAAGCATAAAGAAACTTTAAAAAATAACAGGTAGCATAGAAAAAAAAATTATTTAAGACTTTAGATCATGAAGACAAAAATTAAATTAACAATAATATTTGTATACATATGGTAAAATTATTATAAAAAATTTAAGGTTTTTAATTGATATGGAATGCGCATGGACAATTTTGAAAAAAGTTCGAATTTTTGATTTTTTCTTTTTTAAACAGGCATTATTATGCCAAAAATTCCTTATTTTGAATTCTCAGGGTTTTGAATGTGATAAAAGAGAAAATTAATTACTCTCATTTTGTATAAAGAGTTAAAAACTGAAAATTAAAAAATTCAAGTTTGAAGGTCCCTTGTCCCCTTAAAAAAGATACAAATAATATTTTAAAATTTTAATGATTCGGGGAAATAATGTGGTACGGCGTATTTTAAACGCTCTTAAATTCCTTTGGTGGACGTAATTTATAAAATTTAATCCTGTAGCAAGGTGCAGAAAAGACTCAAAACACTGATGCATGCACAGTAGAGGGCTTATACTACAGTACAGTTTAAAAATGTTATGTACATTTCAGTGTCATCATAGTAGAAACCTGGAGTTTAACTTATTTTGTTCTAAAAGCTCTATAGTATGCTTTAGGAGAATATTGGTTCTTAAATAACCTTAAAACAATGAATGCATGCGTGTGTTGGGACAATCAAGGAAGACAGATAATTGACCTTTATCATACATTTATTTAATAAATCACAAAATTCATTTAAAGTGTAATTGCTAATAGATTCCCCACCATAATTTTCATACCACCATAACCTCCCCACCATAATTTTCATTTGCAATACCACTTTGACCCTTATCATCTGAAGGTTTTACTGTGGGCCATAAAATAACGACCATCTATCTTGCAATATTTATGAACTTTTGATCGCTATCAATGGCCACACCGACAGCTATTCTTCTATTTCCTCCTGGTGTACAAGCCCCTATTTACCCCTGCCTCTGCAGCCTTTACAATAGATTTGCTCTTGGCCACACACCGCGGGGAATTATACCATTCCGCTTCTACAGAGAAGAAAAAAAAATTGAAGAATTTCCGAACTACTTTAACGTAAGTTTTCTTGTTAGATAAACATTTTATAAAGGCAACAGTAAAACATGTGTTCGCAAAAACACCGCAGAAAACTTGGCTTTCAATCTGCACAGGAAGTTTTGGTGAGACTCAAAGCACATAGACACTATGCTACAAAAAGCTGAAAATCATGAATGGAAGCAGTGTTTGGTCAATGTTCGAGATTTATATTTAAGTGTAACTATAAATAATTGTTCTCGGAAGACTAGCTCTTAAAATCTTCCAACGACGCTGAAAACCATTAATCTAAGAACTTTTTGGTCAATTCTTCAGATTTAAATTTAATAATTATAGCAGATAACTATAAACTCTTAGTATCACCAAAAAAGACTGAAATTGCTTAATGTCAGGTGTTCTTGGCCAGTGTTCAAGTCTAAATTAATTGTAGCCCTATATAACTAAAACCCGCAAAAATAAATCTTAAAATGTCTCAACGTTGCTGAAAATCACCAATGTCAGCAGTTTCAGACCTATTTTCGCTATTTATAATTGGTTGTAGCCATACATAAATGGTACTTGCAAAAATAAGTCTCAAAATGTCACAATGATGATGAAAACCGTTATTGTAAGCAGTTTTAATTCAGTGTTCTGGATTCACGATTAATTGCACCAATAGATAAATAGTACCCACAAAAATAACTCAAATTTTCGCAATGATGCTGAAAAATATTAATGTAAGAACTTTGACTAAAAAATTCTTACATTAATATTTTTCAGCATTCATGGTTTAGATTTAAATATAATGATTGTAGTCATAGATAACTATACCCACAAAAAGATACTCTCCTGAGAAAACTCTTAGGATCACACAAAAACGCTGAAATGCGTTAATGTAAGGTATTCTTGGTCAGTGTTCAGGTGTATATTAAACTGTAGGTAAATAGTAACCGTAAATATAAATTCTTAAAATGTCACAATGGAAGTGAAAACCATTAGTGTAAGCAGTTTTTGATCCATGTTCAAGATTAATAATTTATTTTAGGAATTGATAAATGGTACCCGCAAAAACAACTCTCAAAGTGTCCCAATGACGCTGAAAACCAATGACGTTAACAGTTTTTGGTCAATTTTTAATATTTATAATTAATTTATCCAAAGATAAATAGTACCAACAAAAATAATTCTAAAAATTTCCCAAAGATGCTAAAAATTATTAATGTAAGAAGTTTTTGTTCAGTGTTCAAGATTTATAATTAATTTACCCAAAGATAAATAGTACCTGCAAAAATAATTCCACAATGACGCTAGAAATTATTATTAATGGAAGAAGTTTTTGTTCAGTGTTCAAGATTTATAATTTATTTTAACCGTAGATAAATAGTATCTGCAAAAATAACTCTCAAAATTTCGCAATAATGTTGAAAACCATTACTATAAGAAGTTTTTATTCAATGTTCTAGATTTTCAATAAATTACACTCTTAGACCAAAAAGTACCCCAAAAAAGTCTCAAAATGCCATAACAATGTTGAAAACCAAAAATGTAAGCAGCTTTTGGCCAATGTTTGAGATTTATAATTAATTTACACATAGATAAATAAATAGTAGCTGCAAAAATAACTCTCAAAATTTAGAAATGATCATTAATGTACTAAGCTTTGGCTCAGTGATCTAGATTTACAATTAACTCTACCCATAGATACATATTACCCTCAAAAGCAACTCTCAAAAAATCTCCAAGAAGCTGAAATACATTAATGTAAATTATTCTTGGTCAATGTTCGAGATTTATTATTAATTGTAGCTGTACATAAATAGTACCTGCAAAAACAACTTTCAAAGATCTCCCTTAGACGCTGAAATACATTAATGTAAATTATTCTTGGTCGATGTTCGAGATTTATAATAAATTGTAGCTACACATAAATAGTACCTACAAAAACAACTGTAAAAAATCTCCTTAGACGTTGAAATGCATTTATGTAAATTATTCTTTGTCAATGTTCGAGATTTATAATTAATTGTAGCTTTACATAAATAGTATCCTCAAAAATAACTCTCAAAACGCTCTAAAGACTCTTAAAAACCATCCATGTACGCAATGATCTTTAATGTTCGAGATTTATAATCAATTGCGGCTATATAATATAAATAATACCTGCAAAAATAGCCATAGATAAATAGTTAAAACTTTCCTTTACAACTGCCCAGTTTATCTATATAATACTTCAAACTGAGTCAATGTCACATAGTCGAGAAAAACCCTTAGTGTAAATCATTAACTTCTACCACTGTTCTAGATTAGCACTTTATTACAGCTGCAGAAGTCGCATGCATCTGAGTCGCTCACAAAAAAGAAATCACCGCAAATATAATTAGTCAATCGCGCAACTGGGTCGTCCTTTGTAGAAGACGAAATAATTAATATCGACAGTAAATATAAACTGTGAGACACATTCCCAGGCTATTCCAGACGACTAGTATCATTTCGAAATGGAATGATACCCGTCAATACCTATCATTAATTATGTTGTTGATTTAGAAAAGGTAAAAGGTAAAAAAAAAATTAAAAATCAGAAAACAGAAGCTTTCGAATCGGCATAATAAAATAATAATAAAAGAAAAATTAAAAATCTGGGTTACAGGATGTGATTTGGTTTCACTTTCAAGGGGATCGTTGAAAAGCACGGCAGGTTTGGAACCAAACTTTCGCTTTCGAACTTTTGTTTTGTTGGTTTTTTACAACTCCACGGCTTCCGCAGAGGCGGGTGAAAAATAATACTGTGGTGAGGCGCAGGAAAAAAAACAGGTGATGTGGGCAGTATTTGGGTCAATAGATGAGGGGGAAGAGACGCCTCCCCTCGTCCAGCGGAATTAGCTACTTCTAAAGTGGCTTTTTTTGTTTGTTCTAATTGGAAAGCGAGCGATAGGCCTCAGGCTGGACAGTCATCTAGATACCGGTAACAGACCTCGGTCGTGTCTGTAATTTACGAGGTAAGAGAATGTATAGAAAGAAAGCGTTTTCTTTGTCTAGTATTTTGACAAGAATTCTAGATACCGATAACAGAGCTCAGCTGTGTCTGTAATTGACGGGGTAAAAGAGTATAAAGAAAGAAAGCGTTTTCTTTGTCTCGTATTTTCCCAAGAAGTGATTAAAGTTAACTGTTAACACAAAAGGAGTCGTAGTTGACAAGGAGTGAGATTGTCTATATTCCAATGAAGACAAAATGGGTTAAGACACGTACTTGATCTTGATTGCGAAAATGGAGACAAAACTGCTAACACTGGTGGTAATATAAGCAACATATATCATATGTAAAAATGTCAAAAATAGTTCAACCATTTTATTAGACATTTCTGATGGGGGGTGAAAATTTAAATGATCTCCACGATCGGTGACGAATTTTGAGAACAAACGTCAAGAGATTTATCAAAACTATTTAAGTCTTTACTCTTCAATAATAGACAATCGTAAAAAAATATTTACAGTATTTACTATACAGTGACAGGAGAGTCATAAAAAATATTTAAATCTATATTGTACAGTGACGGGAGAGTCATTAAAGCTAATTACATTCCTTATTGTTCAACAGGAGATTCATAAAAAATATTTACATTCTTTACTCTTTGGCGGGCGATTCATAAAAGCGATTAATATTCTTTACTCTTCAACGGGAGCTTCATAAAAGCTATTTACATTCTTTACTCTTCGACGGGAAATTCTCAAAAGCTATTTACATTCTTTACTCTTCGACGGGAGATTCATAAAAGCTATTTACATTCTTTACTCTTCGACGGGAGATTCACAAAAGTTATTTACATTCTATACTCTTTGGCGGGAGATTCACAAAAGCTATTTTTCTTTTCTAGACAATAACAGGAGAGTCATCAAAAACTATTTACGGCCTTACTATCTAATATACGATAATTTATTTACAGGAATGACTACGAAGGCAATTAAAAAATTACAGAAAAACAGACTGATTATTCTCTCTATCCGGATTGCCCCCAAACTCTGCACATGAGGAATAACTCCGTAAACAGCCGGACAGGTTGGTGTGACCACTTAGGCCTTTTTCATACCTTAACTTTTTGAGGGTCAGTAGAATTTTATATCACTCCACCTTCGAATTCAGTCTTAGGCCCAGGTCTCAAGTGCAGATAAGGGTGTTCGCAAGTCATCCCCGTCTATGGCCGGCCGAGAGAAAGTAGTGGAATATTAGGTCGTTACAGATCAGATATGTAACATATGAACGTCAGACAAGTAACATAAGGAAAACCTTCTACTACACTGAATGCATAACAGGAACTAGAAAGTATATAGTAACAGCCTAAAATGTTTATTATAACTGTTGGTAACCTCTAGCAGTGCTTTATTGGACGACACTTGTATCTACCAATCAATTACTCGCATTACTAAATTTTACTGCTGAGTGAGACGTCATTCTTCTCGGAAGAACGGCGAAGAGTGCAAGGATGAACATAAAAGTCAGCTGTAAATCAAGGAATAAATAAAATAGGATTCCAGAAAATGAAGTCACTTTGATTTATAGTAAAAGAAAATTTGTCTGATTTATAATAAATACAGTAAAATCTAAATTTTTGATTTATATAAAAAGGCATTGTTGATGTTTTCAACGATTTGATTGCACTAACCCTTGGAAACACTGCCAAAGTATCCAAGAAATAAAGTGGTCCTCAGCTGATCAGGGCCCATTCACAGCAGATAGGAATATGTTAACAGATACTTCCGGGATCAAATATTGAACTGGAATAAGCACTAGGACACACCGTTAATTGGTCTTATTTTACAAGTGTTATAAAAATGACTGGTGGATTCGGGATAAAAACTCTCCATTTAGACATTTTAGATCTATATTTCTAATGCAAAAAAATTCAGAGCATTGGTTGCTATTGTCTCTCTAAACAAAAAAAGAAAGCGATGATCATTAAACTGTTTGACATAAATCTGAGGATACGGGTCTGATACCGGTTAAATGTGATTTTAATATCGGAATCGTAGCAATATATAACAGTCGCAGCAATCTGTATTTCGATCTCTCTGTCGAGGTAGGTCAACTGTCTGTGTATTGTCTAATTGCTTAAACCGCAAAAACCTCAGCTGAGCTTTTCTTTATATATCCAGCAAGACGTAATTATTTTTTTCTAGAGATGGCAATAAGTGAAAGTCAGTTCCTCTCAGCGGGTAGAAAATGTCGAAAAGAGGCTAATTCATCAGTGCTATTACGCAAGAGAATGGCGAAAGTCTCTAACATGAATATCATCTTAGAAGCCCATCATGGGATAATATTGTCCAATATTGTCCGATTGCCTAAACCGCGAAAACCTCAGATGAATTTTTTTTATATAGACAACTCAGCAAGACGTAATTTTTTTTTCTTGAAATGGCAGTAAGTGAAAGTGTTTCTCTTAGCAGGTAAAAAAATGTAGCAATTCGAAAAGAGGCCATCCATCACTGCTATTATGTAAGAGAATGGCGAAAGTCTGAAACCTGAACATCATCTTAGAGGCCCTTCATGGGATACTTGAGATATACGGGGTGTCGAAAAAACTCGCCCTGAAAGATATCCGATTTTTTTTTCCCTTTTCTCACTTAAAAAAAAGGCGAGTTGAGTAGAAACTGAGCAGCTAACGGTAGTATGTATACCTTAAAAGAGAAATTTAGCAGTTTAAAATGATTCCCCAAACTGATTTTATAAGCGATTTTTTGCAGTTGTAAAAATTTGTAATGAGGATTTATGTCGATGGTACTTTATAATTATTTTTACTGTGTATATTTAACTGATGTTCTACGAAATCTAAATCGAACATTTTTATCCCTTCTCCTTTATTAACTCTCATACTAAATAAAATAAATGTTGTTTTGGCTGTTATTGTTTCTAGTGCCCCCTGGTCGGAATTACTTTAGACCAAGTCCCTATAGGCTAGCGGGCTGAGGGGTGCGGCTCCGGTTTAAAATGGTTGGAGTCCGATTGAGCCAGGTGTCATCTCAGTTTTGACAAAGCAACCCCCGGGGTAGGTATCCGTGGGAATCATACCCTCTTCCACCCTCTATGACCTCATAGAGGGACTTTCCGTTATGCTTATTTATCGTGCTCATAGCCAGCCTAGACACAAAGATATTTAACGGCGCTTGTCGGGATTGAATCCGAACACCCTCTGCACCGACAGCCGAAGAGCTACCATTAGGCTACCTCGAGCCCTGGAATCAATGTATTACATTTGGATGAATGATTTTAGTGCGATAGGAGAATAACCCAATATATTTTGGGAAGTATTCATCAAAGAAATCTAAACACCCCACTCAGCCACCCTTATTCTGATTCATTTACCATCTGCAATTTTACAACAACGTTAAAATGTAATAAAAATATGATACGTATACTATTCATATAAAAACAAACTTCAAACGTGATTAATTTGTCTTATAAAAATATGGTTCCTACATCATTTTGCATTTAACTTTCATGAAAAGAATCATTTAGAAGAGGTTACACATCATCGATGACATGTTGATAATAACTTTTGTTGTTTGTATAATAGCAATTTTACCAGCTTCAATCAGTCTAAATTTTGCACCAGTAAACGCAAAAGCAAAGATTTCACATCATCGATGACACGTTGACAATAACTTTTGATGTTTATATAATAGCAATTTTACCAGCCTCAATCAGTCTAAATTTTGCACCACTAAACGCAAAGGCGCTCTTTACGTCATGGGCTAGACCAGGGGTACTCAGGCAGTGGCCTTGCCCACCAAGCTTCTATATGCGGGCCGAAACACTCACACTCGTTATCAGGCAGGTGCTTTTGGAAACACAATTTTGAGAATTAGTGCCTGAAAAATGCAAAACTGTACAAAAATGTGCCAGCAGCTGATCACGTTGTTCACATCAACGTTTCTTTGTAAATCATTTAGTTTCAAAATGACATATGCGAAGAATGTATATAGAAATTGGCTTACTGATTCTTACCTTTATGAAGTATTGAGAGTAGAATGTAGCAAGTATAAACCTGCTTTTTTGTCTAAAATAGTTAACGTTTGCACACACTTAGGTCTTGAGTTTTATTTTTTGCTGTATTATATTATGAGGTATAGTGTACTATGTTGCGGCTCGCGTGACCTAGCAAACATATGCATGTGGCCCAAGAGAGGAAAAAAAAAGGTTGAGTATGACTTTAGACTTCTTAATCACTGGTAAAAGTTTAAGAGAAATTCCGCCAAAGGAATTTTGTCCTGTCTAGTATACTTGTTGGTTGTGATATGCTGAGGAGCCCATGACAAAAGTATAACCTGATTCCGTGGCTGCTGAAAACGCTGGTTATGTTTATCTTTGCATAGGTCATCACTTTTATGTGATCCATGAAATGTTTACGTTATGGTTAGGGGTACGTAAATTTCGCATAAAAAATATCGAAATTTCGCAAAAAATACAATATACAAAATTTCGCATTTATTCGCAAAAAATACAGGGTGTTTCAAAAAGAATCATCAAATTTTAAAAAAATCATAACTATTCATCTTTTAATCCGTTTTGATCGAATAAAGTATAGACAGAAAGAGGGAAATCCCGAGTTTCACGCAGTTACCGACAAGTAGAGCTAACACTCTTCCTTCGCTCGCCAATTCAGTGTTTGTAAAGATGGCGACTGCACAACAGAAATCATTTTGTGTTCTACGCTTTGCGAAGCGTGAGTCCGTAACAACTGTCCAGCGTGATTTTCGTCGACAAAACCCTGGTAGATTGAAGTTTCTACCTCTCAGAGCATCAGCCGATGGTATAAACAATTCCAAGACTCGGGTTGTCTCTGTACGCATAACAGCCGTGGAAGCAGTGTATGCAGACATGTTCGCAAATGTTTGTGACTAATTTGCCTACCGTATAGACATATGTCGTGCATCCAAAGGTGGGCATATTGAGCACTTTTAATTTGGTTTGTAAAAGAACTTTATGATTAGCCACATAATATAAATTGAATTTAAGTTTCTATGCTCAATATTTTTGATAATATACTAATTTCAAATCGGGTGATTCTTTTTGAAACACTCTGTATATCAATTCAAAAATTTCGCATCTATTTAAAAAAAGTACAATTTTACTTCCTTGGATAGGTAAGTATCAAAATTCTTAGTTAAAGCTAACATTATAGTAGTCTCTACATTCTATTCCTTAAGTCTTTGCAATCTGTCATTAATTACTTTGTCGTACATACTAAAATATCTCAGCATCTACTCTGTTAACGGGACTATAGAGGCTTTGTATAGGTGCCTTTGCAAAGTTAAGGTAGCAACATTTCGTTGCAATTAAAATCTGTCTAACATCAACAGGAGTCTCTCGGTTGACTGCTGTAAATACCTGTGTGTGAAAATGGTTGAATCCGTCGATGAGCTCATCCCGCAATATCTCTATAACTCTCTATTAAAAAAAAAAGTAACTCCCGCTGCAGCAGCAGCAACAGCAGCCGCTGCCGCCGCTGTCAAAAGCTTGTCACGCTATCTCCTCCGAAACCGCTGGGAGTATGGGGTCGAGACCAATACCAATAGATGCAGAAAAATGAGGGGAACAAAGTAAGACTCGGACTTACGTTTCGTCGGAATTTACGTTTTTTTTATTTTATGTTTTGTGGGAAAATATTGACTTTTTCATCTTCAGATTACGATAACTCGCCAAAAAATGATCGTAGAATTTTGATCTTTTTACAATCTAAGACTACAGACATTTCTCTTTCAAACTAGACCTCATTTGTTTAAAAATATTTTAAAAGAGACTAATATTTTCATCAAAAAATGAAACACAGGTTTTCAAGAAATATCGTCCCCTATTTGGATGTAATATCGATGTTCCTCGAGTTTTTATCTTACAAAGAACATATTTACATCATCTAGAAGCTGAAAGCTTTTTCATTCATATAAACCTCATTTCAAGTCTCTATCTTAATTTTTCGATTTTTAATTGAATTTTAAAGCTGATAACTCAACAGTGATGAAACGCCCTTCGTATTAAGTGGGACAACAGTAAATGGATGGAAGCTGTTACATTCCCTTAGAATCACCCCTATGTATCTCGCTATTGGCCATAACAGAGGAACGAGCGTAGCGAGCCTAGGGGAGCAGCCCCTAGTTTCTTCAAAAAATGGTAGTTAGAGAAGCCTTCCAATAATAAATGTGTGTTCAAAGATGACGTGGGAGTAGTCGCGGCTACAGATGGACAAAACAATCTGCCAATGTTCTGCTAGACTTGGTTTGTTGCGTTGGATTTCATCATGTGTGGGGTCAATTTGTTTAAACTGTTCTCTGCTGCTGTCTTCAGCATAAAATTGAGCTCCTGATCGATGTCACCAGTCTCATTAGTCAAAATGCTTTCTGTTTTTTCACCAAAATTCCCTTGACTTTGGCGCTCAAGAGATGTTCTTAAATCTACTAAATTGTTCCACAAAACTTGATGGTTGATTTTTACAGTTAGATTTTTAGGTTCGACTCCGGTACGGATAAACTGTCCGGGTGAATCTCGGAGCAAATCCGAAGGAGAGTGACATCCCTCAGTTAAAAGACCGCGAATGGTCTTAGTTAAGCAATTATGTTAATAAATTATTACTATTATTACCTGATTTCGCTTAAAAAGCCGTTCATCACAGAGTTTTCGCCAAAAAGGAGTAAAAAAATAATTTTCGCATTTATTCGCTCAGATCGGCAAATTTCACATTTATTCGTATCTATTTCGTAAATACGAAAATTACTTATAGCGATAATCGAGGTAATGAGAATTGAACATTATATATATTTTTATGTAGAGATAACGCATACCGTTCCTAGAAAATTCTTTCCAAATCCAGTACGCAAGGAAGGCCTATCCAACTTTCACTGAAAGTGACAGCCCAGATAATATACGTTCCTCTCTGACGATTTTCTCCTCTATGTTAGCCCCACTCCTCTTAAATGCAGGCCTCTAGGAATTCTTCGCACACGATTGCGCACACTACGCGGGTCGAATGTCGACCCCTGACCCTTATAATTACCTTTCACATCTGCTGACAATATCTGATGGCGCAAGACAGCTTTAGAGTATGGATTTTTCGAAACAAGACACTAGGGCTTGAGCAATAAAAGGCATTTTTTTAATGGGTAAAAAGAGAACTAAGAACGGCAATGCACAAAGGTATTGCAAAATGATTGTGATTCAAGATCAGTTTTTTCTTTACCTGACACGATCATAAAGAAGAGATACCAATCATTTTCTTCTTATTCTCTGTTCCGATCTTTCCACCCTCTTTTTTTTTTGTTATTCAAAAAAGGACCAAACGTGAAAACTTTAATGTTATTGGTGGCTACACCAGACATCAAAATCCTCTGAGATTCTTCCCACACGCATAGACAGACCACACACACACATATATCTATATATATAAAACAGTTCCGTAACTGAATGACTCACTGACTGACATACAACGCACAGATCAAACCGCTGGACCTAAAGGGCTGAAATTTTGCATGGCGATTATTCTTATGGTGTAGGGGTGCACTAAGAAAGATTTTAGAAAAATTCTTCTTAGATTTTTTAAAATTAAATTTTTAAGCTGTTTCAGTAACTTTTTTTAAGTTTGCATTTAAAATACTAATTTGAGGGTTATAAAATTTACATCACGAGAAAGATAGTAAAAATGCCTTTAAAATGAAATCTTTTTCGAATCTTTACCTCCCTTTTCTGATTTTTGGTGAATTTTTAAAGATTAAATTTTAGAATTTAATTTATTAAATGCTGATCACGTGTTTTCTTTTTCTGGTACTTTCAATAAATTTATCGTCACGTCCATAACAACGAGATAGACAAAATTTTTTTTTTCTTGCCAATGCAGCAGACGATTGGACATTTTCCAAAAAAATATTAAAATACAGTAAAAGATATGTTCCTCAAACTGTACTATATTAACTGTACTATGTTCTTTAGTATGTCCTATTAGATTTAATTTGAATATTTTCTTCTACATTATTTTGTCTTTAAAAAAAATATATATATATATATTCATTTTTTTGGCATTAATTGCATAAATTGACCGTTGTATTTAATTTGAATGTACTCCGTAGCGAAGTGCGGGTTTTCAGCTAGTATATTATATATATATATATATATATATATATATATATATATATATATATATATATATATATATATATATATATATATATATATGTAATGAGCTGTACATTGCGGGGATTCATGAATGCTGGTAAATACAGGATATGCGAATACCTAAGTTCGTAGTCATGGCGGTGGAGAGATTCGTAGTTGGGGAATACAAATGGAAAGAGCAGGACTACATACACTGTGGAGATCCAGGGAAGAGACGCACGAACAGTGGATTGATTTATTGAAGAAGTATGATGACGACATTACACGGCACAAGAGATTTTAGCAAAAGTAACTGTACGTCTTGTAACTTGATAACTAGGCACAAATATACGGCATGACAATATCGGCACCGGAAACCGGCTGGGGCTTGAATATGCTTTACACCAATGGAACAGTATCGGTGGCAACAGAAAGCGAAGCAAGGACGACACCAGGTCAGGGAATAGAGCAGACAGAAAAAAGCCCCAGTAGAACACTTTGCAGAAGATTATAAATGCTGAGGGCGCTGACCGCAGAGAAATCTTAATTGGTTAGAATTGGGCATCTGACTTGATTACATAAGGGTATGATTGAACATCACAAGGTTCATCGAACAGGCGCGCACTGCGAGATATACCCGTGATGTTGACTCATGTTTCAATATAACTTTAATGTTCCACAATGGCAGTTTAAGGGACAAATTAGTGAGTTAGTTTGTTTATCTCAATTTGGAAATAAGGGTCTGTACTTTATTAAAACGATAACAAGATAATTTAAATTACGCGTTAGAGCACGACAATCAATAATAGTGGGGCGTTATTAGTACAATATATCTATGTATATGTATAAGTATATGTATATATATATATATATATATATATATATATATATATATCTCCTTCACAACATATATATATATGTTGTGAAGGATCCACAATTTGGACATTTTGAACTCCTTCGAACGTCATAGCCATTTTGTTTTTCCAACACGATTACGGGGCATAAAACGGCCATATTGGAAAAAGGGGAAACTGCACCAATTTTCCGAGAAACATCGCACCCCCTGATTTCCTCAGGACGGGAGAAAGAAATTCCAGGAAATTCAACGGACATCCAATTTTCTTGGCAATAAGAGTACCACGTGGGTCAACCGTGGGGATGTCGGAGCATCCTGCCCTCGAATAAAAAACTCGAAGAGGCAATAAATTACGTGAATAACTGACCTCGGGAGGAGTCATAATCCAAATGGGGGAAAAATGAACCCGAGTGTGGGAGAGAAACTAGGATCGGAAGCAGAGAAAAAGAGAGACATTTGAGGGAGCGAGCTGCGAAGAAAGCCTGGGAAGAAAAGACGCCCCCGTAAAATGGCGAGATGTCCGTGTTCAACCGCCAACGCCAATTCTGCTGCCTCCTCCAATGAAGGGCCCCATGAATTTTAGCCCTATACCTAAAGCCTCCTCCGATAGAAGTGCCTCAACGACTCCATGCCTTGCCCTGCTGTTTCATCAAAGCTCCCCAGGTTGGTCATTTCTTCCCTTTCAAATAGTGCTGGTGTTTCTTTTTAGAAATTTTGCAAAATAGAACTTTATTTCACTCGACCCGTAATGGTTCTGCCGCAGGAAGCGGATAAAGTATGCCCTAATTCCGTTAAAATATGTGTATCCAAGATCTTAAATATAATATGTAAAACTGACCTTTTCTTGTAAAATATTGTATAATAAATGTTGTTATTTTTATTTATAAACGCATAGTTCCTTTAGGAGTTTACCTCCCTAATTTTACACAACGCAAAGGGGTATTTCTGGTACTCCTCATAACAATATATATTTGGGGTATGGGCAATATATTGTGCACGGGTTCGATTACCATATAAGGCATAGTCGGCCCTGTGCTGTCCGCTCGTAGGGAGCAGTGTTGATTCACCAACATTATATGGTCCTCTCATAATCTAAGCCTAGCACTTCTTAAACTTTTTTCATTCATGACCCCTTATTATCATACAGACTTTTTCGCGACCCCATTAAATAAGGATATAAAGATAAATATTTTCTCAAAAAATAATTTATTTCTTTGGCAAACAATATACATATGAAATACTAGCTGAAAACCCGTACTTCGCTACTGAGTACATTCAATTTAAATACAACGGTATATGTACGCAATTAATGCCAAATTATATATATATATATATATATATATATATATATATATATATATATATATATATATATATATTTATTTATTTATTTATTTATAATTAATACAATGATCAATGTATGCGAAAGATGCAAAATTTCAGCCCTTTAGGTCCAGCTGTTTGGTCTGTGCGTTATCTGTCAGTCAGTCAGTTATGGAACTGTTTTATATATATTGATAGTAGCATATATCGCTCACTCCTTTCAACAACGTCATATCTAAATAAATCGGCGATTTTTAGTTATGCCTGTTTTCAGAATGCCCTAAAAGAGTAGTATTTCGGTGAAAAATCGTCATATTTCAGAACTTAATATTTAGCCGCTAGAGAGCAGAATTAATACTGATTTTTAATACATTTGATTTTACTTTTAAATTTTAAAATCACTCTCTTGAAAAATCATGATTTTGGAGTTATGACGTTGTTGAGAGGACTGAGCGATATGGAAAAACAGTAGTAAATAAAATAAAATATATATCTTATACTCGCGGCGGGTGGCAAGAATTAAATTCATTTATATAGTATACCCATTACACCACGTCTTTAAAGTATTATCTGAAGGGGAAAACTAGCTCATATTTACATGGCTGGAGCTAGACTCAGTTTGAAAGGAATGAAATTAAATTTCGAAGCAATCGGGTCGAATCGTTTATTAGAGCGACAAAAGTACATCTGTTCATTTCAGAAGGACGGCTCCGAATAATATCACCTTTCAACATTAAACGTGAGGGCGAGGTACACGTGACTCTTATTTGTAGGGTCAGCAGATTTTAGGGCTCACGATGCTAACCCACTCCTGAATTGGGACATACACACGTGTAGAAATGCAAAGGTATGCGATTTATGGGAAGTTCTGTGGCTAAGGGTTTTAAAACGGTAAATTAATATTACTAGGGATTGGATTTAGGACAAAGAGTTTAAATGCTAGAATGGAGGGTATAATATTTAAGATATTACATGTATCATAATTAAATTTTCGCGGCCCCCAAATTTTGCTTTGCAAATACATTTGGGGTCGCAACCCACAGTTTAAGAAACGCTGATGTAGCCCACAAAATCCCGGTGAGTATTTTTTCTGGACAAGTGCCTGACTTGTTGGGAAAAAAAAATCTTAAGGTGACTACCTACGTTGAAAATGTCTTTTTTTTTTACTATTTTGGTCAATTTTATTTTTTGCAAGCATCAAGTAATTCAATCTTTCCTGTTTTCAAAACCATTTTGATTTTCATTCTACATCAATTAAAAGCAGAGTTATAACTATTTTAAAAAACATCGTCTGCTACAAAATTGACAAACAACTTTAAATGCGTTTTTCTCAGAATTATGTCTTTTAGCACAAATCTCTACCGTTATCATGATATTTCACATAATAATGCATATAATTTGATAAATTTTTCAGGAAATATTTTAGATGCTATTGTTAATGAAATGACGCACAGTAATTGTTGTATAATAAATAGTTTTTTTATTTTGGGCTGTTTTTAATAAGGAAAGGAATGACGAATCGGGGAAAATTTTCATATTGAAACATAAAATTGTCTGTATTATTTTTGCATTTCAAAATTTCTCTTAGATTTTAGGTCATTATGAAGATAACTGTCATATGTATCATGTGTGAGAAGGAAATTAAAATAGTAGCATTAGAATTTTATGCAGAGTGATAGACGTTTTAGCTAAATTTCATTAAAAATTACTTCAAATTGACCAATTTATAAAAAAGTATGGTACTTACAGGTAAGTTTTTATTTATTTTTTTAATTTTTAAGTGCTATTTTACCATAAGGAAAAAAAAATCCTTAAAAAAAAGGGATTAAAAAAAATTGGCTCCGAATGTAGGCAGTCACCTTACGTTGAAAATGTCATTTTTTGACTATTTTGGTCAATTATTTTTGCAAGAATCGTGTAATTCAATCTTTTCTCTTATCAAAACTGTTTTGATATTCACTCTACATCAATTAGAAGCAGAGTTATAGCTATTAAAAAAAATCATCTCCTTCAAAATTGAAGTGACAAACAACTTTAAATGTGTTTTTCTCATAATTATGTTTTTTAGCAGAAATCTCTACGGTTATCATGATATCTCACATAATAATCAATATAATTTGATATAATTTTCAGGAAATATTTTATATGCTATTGTTAAAGAAATGAAGCACAATAATTGGTGTATAATTAATAGCTTTTTTATTTTCGGCTGCTTTTATAAGGAATGGAATGACGAATCAAGGAAAATTTTCATATTGGAACATAAAATTGCGTGTATTATTTTTGCATTTTAAAATTTCTCTTAGATTAGAGGTCATTTTGAAGATAACTGTCATATGTATCATGTGTGATAAGGAAATTAAAATAGTAGTAGCCTTAGGATTTTGTGCAGAGGGATAGGCGTTTTAGCTAAATTTCATTAAAAATTACTTCAAATTCACCAATTTATAAAAAAGTATGTATGCTATTTACAGGTAAGTTTTTGTTCTTTTTTTACAATTTTTAAGTGCTATTTTACCATAAAAGACTAAAAAATCCTTTAAAAAATTAATTTAAAATAAATTGACTCCGAACGTAGGCAGTCACCTTAACCACCGAGTACAATCAACAGTTAACTTATCCCCTTTTTAGATCGAACATTACTCTGCTCTATCAAACTTTATGAAGATTCTCTTCGTCCGTAGTCCATCCCCGGCTTCCGAGACGAGAGCCATTTGAAGAGGCCAAACTCCCCGTTTCCGCCTGCGAAAGAAAGTAAAAGCGACCCGATCTTCAGCCAACCTGCTCCGACTCTGGGAAACGGGGTCATCCGATGCTTTCACTTTTTCCTCTCCCCCGGGGGCACGGACCCTCCTTCGTTCCAGTTTTTCACCCATCCATCGAACAAATATCGTGCTGCGGGTGTATCCATTTGGGTTTTGTTCCGAACCGCACTCCCTGTCTCTTCCGGCTTTTACGTAATTGATTTTGGAAGCGAAAGTGCGATGTGGGGAAAAATAAAAAACAACCTAACACGAGGCATGTGGACGCTGAAAATCTTGTTTGTTTGTTTATTTATTTTTTATATTTTGCTTTTTATTCTTATCCTCGCATTCCCCGCAAGAAAAGTCGAAGGTTTTTTCCGATATATGGATCACCTAGTTTGGGAAAATATAGCTCGCTGGGAAAAGCGGTTCGGGGCGGCCCGATGCCGTTTCGGAAGAACGTGATGTGGAGGTGATCGACAGGTCGTCTTTTATGCGTGGCACGTGAGGGTATCGCCGGGGATTTCGGAGAACGGGAGGAAAATCGTTTGGGGTTTCGCAAGGACGATAATTGCGAGACGTTTCGAAATGACGGAGGGGAAAAAAGCAAAAACTATCTCTTTGTTCTGAACTTGGGATGACGTATAGGGGAGAAAAGAAAGTGAAAGCATCTTGAAGTTTTCGTTGTAGTACAGGTAACCCTCCTATAACACAGTTGATAGGTTCCTAGAAAATGTCGTGGTGTGTAAAACCGTGTAATATGAGACTCAGAGCCAGTACAAAAAAAGTGGGTTACGTTCCAAAAACTTATTAAAAACATTTTTTTATTTAAATTCTATAAAAGCAACTTTATTTTAATTAAAAATATGAATGTATGCATAACACAAAACGAAAAGAAACAAAAAATATTTTAATTTAATTGGACCTTTATTTAATAAATTTCTTCCTCATCACTGCTAAGTACAATCGAACGGGAACGTTTTTTCCTTTGAACGATATCACCTTCACTTTCAGAACCTTTTTCTTCATTTAGATTTTTTGCACCTTCTAACCTCTTCAAAAAATCTGAAATTTTGGTTTGTTTCCTGGTTTTTACAAGGTCATTGTAGATTTCACAGTAGGGAGATAGACAATTTGGCATCTCCCTTTAGAATTTTCGGCTTCTTTCAGCGGAATGGTCTGCATTCAAGAAAAATGTTTCAAGATTTCCACAAAAGCTTAGGCCTTCTTGCAATTTTATAGACTTATAAATGAATAAATTATAATTTGTTTATACATTTTCATGTAAAGCTGCTATAGTTTATTATTCCTTTCCGTAATTATTTTAAGGTAATTTAGTTTTTGTATGTGTTAAACTAAAATCATGTTATCTAGTGCTGTAGAAGTACAGTTTTGTACAAAGGTTTTCGCAACTTTTTTATCGTGTTAGAGCGAAACCGTGTTACAGGTTGCAGTGTTATACGAGGGTTCCCGCAATTTGTTCTATAGTGTTGGAGCGAAACCGTGTTGTAAGATGCCGTGCTGTAGGAGGGCTACCTGTACTTGCATATCGAATCTTCTGACTCCATTTCATAATTTGATAACAAGTTTAATACATTCGCGACCACGTACCCTTAAATTTGGATGCTTTTTCACAAGCCAGTGGCATGATATCTATACGTTCTTGGCACAGCAATGAAATCAGAATACAATAAAATTTTCCCCCGGGAAGGAGAAAATCGTGGAACGTTTTTGATTTCTTAGGGAACCTTAAGGCTGCTGTGTACTGTAGCATATTGAAACAAAACGTGTTCAACTGGCGGGGTATCCAAGTGGTCTAAATTAGCAGGCCAGAAGTAACGAAAAACTTGACTTTTATTTACACGAAATGTAACAAGTAAGAGGTTGGTTCGAGCAAGTTACAACATCACTAGACTGGTGCAAAAGATTTTAACAGCGGCAAAACTTAGCCTTTCGGGGAACAGAAATCTGCACAGCCGCTCTGGCCCAGGTGTTACAGGGGGTCTCTCGAAAAAAACAGTCTCGCATATATACTCAGTTTTGATGTCTTCGCCGGTGGTGGCCAGTTCTTAGAAAATTGCGGGATTTCAGAGGGGGAAAACGAGGAATTCCGTGCTCGTTGAGCTGGCTGGCAGTCTTGGATTCGGTGACATTTTTATGGGAACATATTGCTTCTATAACGTAAGAATACTCTGACTGACGACCCCGATAGTCATCTTTATGAGGGAGAAGGCGGCGGTTCCCAGATTTTGTCAGTGAGGATGAAACTGGGGCTTAACCCGCAGAAATCCAGGAACGTCGAACTGCGGCAGTGAAACCGTATGGGATAGCCTTTTAACCCCCACAGAATTTTAGAATGTTGTGCAAACGCAAGGGAATGTTTTTAATTTCTGCAGCTATGGAAGGGCTTCTTCACAGATCGTGAGAACCGCACGTTACATGCGCGACGTCACAGTACCAACCCTATTGGATTGGCTCACCCCAAAGTTAACCAATGGAGAAGATGTGTCTACTATTGACAGCTACATAAATGCTGATAATCCAATAAAAATGATATTTTCAGATAGCCTGGACTTTTATGCACCTTGAAACGGAATTCATTTTCTAAATTGTGTCCACCAAAAGGAATTGATAGGCGTTTAAAACACACTACATCAGATTTTAGCCTCGAATAATTTAAATTTAAAAATATTATTATTTTTATTAAGGAAATTTAAATTAAAAAATTTCCTTAATACAATTCCCTCTGACTGCTCTTTGTATAACACAGCCAAACTACCACATTATTTTTTAAAGTTGAGTATGTATTTCAAAGTTTTCTTTATAACGTTACGGATAGTTCATAAGTCATTCTAAAAAGATATTTCAATTTTCAAGGTTCACATATACATGCATAGGCAATTCTGTTTTGGGCGATTTAAGGCTGCTGTGTACTAACCCTATTGGATTCGCTCACCTCAATGTTAACCTATGGCGAAAATGTATATACTATTGACACCTACATAATTGCCGATAATCCAATAAAAATGGTATTTTCAGATAGTCTGAACTTTTATGCACCATCCAACAGGATTCATTTTATAAATTTCGTTCAACAAAGGAATTTAGGAGCGTTAAATCACACTAGACCAGATCTTTTATTGACGCCTGTGGCGTAGTGGTTAAAAACTTCAAGCTGCCACACCGCAGGTCCAGGGTTCGATCCTGCGACTAGGAATTGTCGATTCCGTGTTTCATCCGTTGAGTGGGTCGATAAAATGAGGACCAAGCATGCTTGGGAACTAACTCTCGGGGTCCCGTGGCAGACTGACCACTTGACCGAGACATATGCTGTATGGCACCCCAAGCCCACGGTCAAGAGAGCGGAGATGGGCATGGCCGGCCTTGGTCCACAGCGGACTGTTGCACCATGAGTTTAGTATAGTTTAATACCAGATTCCCCCCCCCTCCCGAATAATTCAAATTTTAAAGCATTTGCATTTTTTTCAAAAAACGAAAGATGCCCCATGGTGTAAAATTTGTTTCTCCAATACGGAGTACAATTTTAAAAAAAATCTTTCAATTCATATGGGCAATCATTGGACACGTTTTCTCCACAGGTAACATGCAGGTGAGAGAATCCATTAGGGTTAGCACACAACAGCCTTAAATTTGCACAGATATCAAGAAATTTATATAGATTAAAAAAAAGGAATTTAGAAAAGGTCTCATATTACACGGTTTTTTCTTCATCCCTCCCTTCCCTCTTATACTTAAAAAAAAAGACTGAATCAATATCGTATGAAAAGAGGAGAAAAAACGAAATTTTGATACCCACTTAAAACCACAAGGAAGCGAATGAAATATGCTACTTGTCCATATTTCTACACTTCAAAAAGTCCGTGTTGTATGTCAAAAAGGCCGAATCGATGGCGCCTGCTCAGATTCTATTTTGCGTAGGAATCAAACTAAATATTTCGATAAGTTTTTTTTAATGCCCCATTTTCACTAAAAGAAAATGTCTTAGGAATAAGTGCAAAATTCTGTTTCTAGCTATGCTCTTGAAATGAAAAGCAATTTTGAATGCAATAATACAACCTAAATTAGCAGTAAATAAAACTTAGAGTATTTTCATATCTGAATCGACACCACAAGCAACACTTCCCGTAAAATTAATAAATAAAATAAAATAAATAAATAATAAATAAATCCCTGTGGTAGCGCAGTGTTAGAAAATCAAAATTTTAATATCCACCGCCCCCCCCCCCCAAAAAAAAAGAAAGAGACAAATGACTGCTACTTTTGAGATTATCTATATATACACTGCTGGCCACTGTAAATGCAACACCCTGAAGGAAACATACAAATAACATGAAATTACAACATGCATTAGCGGAGGTGAGATATTCAAATGATTAGAATTTCAGCGCAGACGCACATCACGCGCGCCTGTGGCGCCACTTCAAAGCGCTATTTAAGGCTTGGAGATTTCGATGATTTCAAGTTCGGCAATAGTGTTTTTCTTGTGGTTTTTTCAAAAAAACGATCAATTATGCCTCGTCGAAAACAGCGATCATCTTTTGATCAAGTATCCGAGTTCGACAGAGGAAGGATAGTGGCCTACCGAGATTGTGGATTATCTTTCAGGGAAATGTGGATTATCTTTCAGGGTAGTCGTGTTGGACGAAACCAAACAACTGTAATGCGAATATGTGATCATTGGATGCAGGAGGGTACGACGGACAGGCGAGTTCGATCGCATCCACCTCAGCGCACCACTTCACGTGATGACAGGCAAATTGTGCGCATGGCAGTGACGGATCGCTCAGTCACATCACGAACCATAGCACAGCACATGCAGTCTGTAACGCATCATCCAGTGTCTGTGCGTACCATTCGACGCCGTTTACAGCAGAGTGGTCTGTCCGCAAGACGTCCATTGCTTTGTCTACCCTTGACGCAGAACCACAGACGTCTCCGCCGCCAATGGTGCGATGACAGAAGGATGTGGACGGCAGAATGGAATGAAATTGTCTTTACTGACGAGTCACGTTTCTGTCTGCAACACTACGATGGTCGCATTCGAGTCTGGAGACACCGTGAAGAGAGGATGCTGAACAGCTGCGTTATGCACCGCCACACTGGTCCTGCACCGGGTATTATGGTATGGGGCGGTATTGGATATCACTCTCGCACACCTCTAGTACGCATTGCCGGTACTTAAAACAGCCAGCGCTACATCTCCGAGGTGTTGGAGCCAGTTGTCCTTCCTTACCTTCAGGGCTTGCCCACAGCCATATTTCAACAGGATAATGCGCGACCACACGTGGCACGCATTGTCCAACGGTTCTTCGTCAATCGCCAGATTGAATTGCTTCACTGGCCGCCTCGCTCTCTGGATCTTTCGCCTATAGAAAACATGTGGTCCATGGTTGCTCTACGATTGACCCAGATTCCATCCCCAGCTGCCACAGCAGATCAACTTTGGCGACGTGTGGAAGCTGCTTGGTCTGCTGTACCCCAAGAACTCATCCAAAGTCTCTTTGAATCAATGCCGAGGCGTGTGGCAGCGGTGATCTCCAACAATGGCGGCTACTCTGGCTACTGATTTTGGCAGGAACCACACTTCACAGAAGTCTATAAATTTAATCATTTGATACTTGGTCAACATGTTATCTATAAAATAAATTTTGTTGTGATATCTCTTGTCTTTCTTGGTGTTGCAATTTGGGTGGCCAGCAGTGTATATAAAACAGTTCCGAAACTGACTGATTGACTGACTGACTGACAGATAACGCACAGATCAAACCGCTGGATCTACAGGACTGAAATTTTGCATGGCGATTCTTCCTATAGTGTAGGGGTGCACTAAGAAAGATTTTTGAAAAATTCTTCTTGGGTTGTTTTAACCTAAATTTTTAAGCTTTTATGTAACTTTGTTTTAAGTTTGCATTTAAAATCTGGGGGTTATATAATTTATATCATTAGCAAGATCATAAAATTTCCTTTAAAATGAAATCCTTTTCGATAGTTAATGAAAATGTATCTTCTTCACTTAGTTTGAGTTTTTACCCAGAAAGTTTAGAACTAGTGGAGACTAAATGTAACAACAAGGGTAGTTTGGTCTTTCTTGATTTGTGCATTAATATCGATGATCAGAATAATTTAACTCACCGTATATATATATATATATATATATATATATATATATATATATATATATATTACTGTGCAGGAGGGTGAATTTAACCTCTAAGACTCAGATAATACAATTATGCTCCAAAGCCCGAAAAATATGCGTACAGAAATCCAACTGATATATTTAGATATTGAAAGAAGCAACAATATAGTTACTTTCTCGAAAGCTTAATCGATGAAATTCCCTACTGTACGTAATATGAGAAGGTAACGATTTACATTATTCATAAAAAAGCCATCATTATCTTTAAAATTGCTATTATCTATTACTAGTTAGGCTATTCAAATGCGGTTAATTACTTAGCAACTCTACTTTTACTTTTGTTACTTGGCGTGATCCTAATTTCAAATTTTTATCAACAAGATCCAGAAAAGAATTCAAAAGTGAAGCAGAAAACCGGTTGCCAGAGCGGTCATTCCACTAGCAGGAATCGTAAGTATTGCCAATACGTCCTTAGCAATGTTTTTACTTCCATACGATGCGCAGACGATAAAGAAAGCTGTAAAATCTATGACGTCGCATTAGCTCGTTAGGGATGAAATCGGTCACCGTTACGTGAGTGGAAATTAGAATTTAAAATTCATTCGTGACTGAATGTTCGAATTAATTACATGGGAGCTTTTACGGATAAGCCGTGACAGATGCATTGCCATACGTGTAATAGTTGTCTTTAATTAAGCTTAGTGCTTCCAAACTTAAATGAAAAAAAGATGAGTTGGCGAAAATAAAAAACAAAAGGCGAAGAAGGAACTTCTGTCCATGCCTTTGGTTATAAATTTTATTTTCTCGACTGTGCTTTATGTATGAACAAGGAAATAACTGTAACAAGGTCGAAATATCGATCGCGAGATTACGAAAGTTTAAAAGCGTTAAAATGTAACTTTCTTTGGGCGCTGTTTTGTTTATTGGCGAAAAGAAGAGTTCAATTGAAAGCGTTTAGAAAGTTAAAATTAGATATTCCATTTTAGAATTTGAAAAAAGAAATCAGATCGATTTGATTTCAAAGGACATCATTTTTTTTTCTCTTTTTACAATTAAGGCTGCTGTGTACTAACCCTATTGGATTCGCTCTCGTCAGTGTTAACCTATGGAGAAAATATGTCCAGGGATTTTCGACTCGGATTTATAGATTTGTTTTAAAAAAATTGTACTCCGTAATAGAGAGAGACATTTTACACCTTGGGGCATTTTTCGCTTTTTTAAAAAAAATCCAAATAATATTTTAAAAATTAAATTATTCGATGGCAAAAATCTGGTGTAGTGTATTTTAAACGCTCCAAAATTTCTTTGTTGGACGATATTTATGAAAATGAATCCTGTTGGATGGTGCAGAAAAGTTCAGGCTATCTGAAAATACCATTTTTATCGGATTATCGGCATTTATGTAGGCGTCAATAATATATACATTTTCAACATAGGTTAACATTCAGGTGAGCGAATCCAATAGGGTTAGTACACAGTAGTCTTAAATCGCCGAAAACAGAATTGCATATGCATGTATAAGTGAACCTTGAAAATTTAAATACATTTTTAGAATGACTGATAAACTATCCGTAAGGTTATAAAGAAAACATTTAAATGCATACTCAACCTTAAAAAATAATGTGGTAGCTTGGCTGTGTTATAAAAAAAGCAGTTAGAGTGAATTTTATTAAGGAACATTTTTTTTTGACTGTATATAAAAAAAATTTCATTGTAAAGTGTTATTCCTCTCCTTCTTTATCCTCTTAATAATGTAGATATTTTATAACATCCTCAAAGCTGGGAGATAAAAATAGAGTTCAAATGTTGAAGTTATCTACATGAAACTGCGACGCTTGCATTTAGAACGATAGCTACAAGACAGACAGATGTGAAATTTTATGGATAAGATGACGAATTTCCATGGATGTTTCTGAAAAGTCCCTTACGTTTACCTTCCCGGTTCTGCGCGCGGGGAAATACGAAAAATTCATAGAGAGATGTGGTAAAGCAGGGGTGGGCATTAAGTCGATCGCGATCGACCGGTGGACCACCAATACATTTTGGGGTGACCGCCTTTACTAAGACCTAAGACGCGCATACTAAAAGAAACATAGTTATGGAACACCGGCGCGATTTGCTTTAAACGCGGTTTTAAAAGAGTAAGTTTTTTTTCTTGTAGTTATGTAGGTAAGTACATATTCCGCATGTATTATTAAGTTTTAATAAATATTGTAGACCTTTTTTTTTTAGATCACCACTTACGTCACTGGGTGGACCGCAACACCTTGAAAAAATTAGAAGTAGCCCGTACCCTGGAAAAGTCTGTCCACCCCTGTGGTAAAGAATTGCAATTGAAGCATACACAGTTCTGTTGATAGGAAAATGCAAAAGCGGAGACTCCATCACAAGGTGTCCATAGTAATGAATGATCAGCCATGAACACTATATTTATAGTTAGAATGATATATTTAGAATATATATACATACATATATACATATATATATATATATATATATATATATATATATATATATATATATATATATATATATATATCCGTCTTACAAGCATGCTCCGGAGGGTTGAGGCTGTAATTACCTCTCATGGAGGCTCTACCAACTATTGAATATGAATAAATTTTGTTTTTCTTTTCTATCACAGGTGTCCAAATACTTATTGGTAGATAGTGTATATATATATATATATATATATATATATATATATATATATATATATATATATATTCGCATACATTGTAATGCATCATAAAATTTAGAAAAAATTACATATATTGTTGTATCTATTACATTTTGTTTTAAATAAATAAAAAGTAAAACCATAGTATTAATTATTTTAACTTATTTCTTCTTATTAAACTGGATGAGTAATTAATTTCTCTTAGTTACACATTTCATTTCATTTAATCGTATAGTGGTGAACTTTGCGTTGTGTATTAATTCTCCAAACTAAAACAATAACCTAGATTCTATGGCTAACAAAAATTCACAAATGATAACTCACAAAACATAACAGACACAATTTTAACTGAGGGAACAAACCAAAAATTTTATTCATTTCTTTTAACACAAATTAATAAAATTCCTTTCACTTTACTTTAAACAATAGAAATTTAGAGGAATTTTTTCGCATTGCCTTAACTTCATTACACACTCAACATACACATACATATTAATAAATATCTCTCATTCTACTTGTAACAATAATAATAACTAATAATATCCCTCATATTAAAATTATTAAGAGTTCACTTGAACATCTTCATTATAAATTCATCATACAAATACTATTTAATAACAACCTCATTCTACTTGTAATAATAATAACATAGATAATGTCTCTCATATAGAAATTGTTAAGAATCACCTTCAACATCATTAAGAGAAAAAAAATATGGCCACAATAAAAAGAAGTGATTGACTGACAAAAAAAACTTAACAAAAAAAAATTAAATTTTGCCATGGCTAAAAAAAACAAAAACAACTTATCTTAACGGATAGCTTAAAAGCCTCGAGACCACTTCCATGTTCAATCGTCTTAGTACATCGGGAGAGTTTGTTCTCCAGCTCCAGGGTCTTTGTTCAAAATTCTTCATCATGGCATTCTTCGAAGTTTCCAGTAGGCACCGAAACAAGCAGCATGGATCAGAGAAAGAGTCAGCCAGCGAGTAAGCGAGTCAGCCAGAAAAGACCTCTTATTTTTTGTTTCCAGCCTTTTTATAATTTTTTTAGTGCATTCTACGGGGCCCCCTTCGATTTCATCATCTCTGCTATTATTGACCAAACGCATCTCCAGGGCTCATGGCTCCCCTCATATACGGGACCTAGTACGCTCTAGGGGTTCGCTTATCAGTACATTTCTCTCGAAAAAGTGAGCAAAATGTGTCTCTTTTCTTGAATGAAACTGAATAAACTGTTATCGCCATTTTGTTTAAGGTTTTCGTGAAGCACTTCTGTGTTTTAATCCAGTACGCGATAATTAAAAAAAATATATATAAAAAAGAAAATTTAAGCGTATAAAAACTTAAAATTTATAAGGGGGTAAATAAATAAAAGGACTAAACAAGGCTTAATTAAAGAAAAAAATTTACCTTGAGTCAGTCAATCAACATGAAAAAGAATTAAAATGAATTGCAAATTGTCAGTCAATCAAACACTAAAACAAATTAAATAACTGTATTTACATTTATAGTACATAAAACATGATATATAATTTGCTCAACTACAATTAATCCGCGCGGAAATTAATCTAATGACACTCATCAAACTTAAACAATAGGTGGCGAAAAATATTATGAACGGATTTGATTCTTTGTATATTTAATTTATAATATTTAATTTAAAAAGCGATACACAACAATATATATACACTCGTGTCCAAAAGTTAAGCATAATTCGTAAAATGTGGAAGAACGAGAGTAAATATTAGTCAAATTGTTCAAAATCACTTGAGGAGAATCACTGTTTGAAGGTGAAACAGTGTGCATATTCGAAACATTACAGTCAACGACGGCATGCGCAAAACATGTGCGCACGCCAGAACGAGTATAAAACCGATTCATGTGCCATACGGAGATGAGACAAGTTATGTGCAATTGCATTGCTGAAGGTCGGGTTAAACGATCAAAAAGGTCGAAGAATGGCAGAAAGACGCGAAATGGACATGTTTTTGAAAGGAAGAATTATTGGAATTCTGGAATGTGGACGATCTCAAACCGATGTGTCTCAAAATCTGAATGTGTCTCAGTGTGTGATCTGAAGACTGTGGCAGAGGTTTCAAAGTACGGAAGATGTTACTCGACGACCAGTACTACAAAGTCGACCAAGAGTAACAACCGTTCGTCAAGACCGATATTTGGCTATAACTGCGCGACGTCAGAGGGACAGTTGTTCCAGAAAACTCGGTTCAGCACTCACAGCCGTCACAGGAGTACGAGTTTCAAGGCAAACTGTTTACAGGAGACTCAATCATGCTGGTCTGTATCACAGACGACCAGCCGTTTGCATTCCTCTCAGGCCTGCGCATAAACGCGCCCGTCTAAGCTGGAGTTTGCAACATCAGCACTGGAGTTTGCAACAGTGGGCCAATGTGATGTTCAGTGACGAGTCCCGGTTTACTCTGAAGACTGATTCTCGTCGGATAACGATATGGAGAGAAAGTGAAACTCGTTTTCACCCAAGAAACATCACGGAAAGACATCATTTTCCTTCAAAGGGAGTCATGGTGTGGGCACGCATGATGCTGGATGGCCACACAGACCTCCATGTCTTTGACACGGGGTCTGTTACTGCTGAAAGGTACAGAGACGAAGTCCTTGAGCCTTGTGTTCGACTGTTTCGAGGTGCTGTCGGTCCTGGATTCATATTCATGGATGATAACGCCTCTTGTCACCGTGCGATCCTGGTCGACAACTTCCTTGAAAGAGAAAATATCCAGCGCATTCAGTTGCCCGCTCTCCTGATCTTAATCCTATTAAGCATGTGTCGGATATGCTCGGGAGAAAAATTGCAGCTCTTCCGCACCCACCAAACTCCATTCTATAATTGGAAAGAGCTCTCCTCAATACTTGGAACTCTTTGAGGCCACAACTCATCCCCACTCTCATATCACATATGGACAATCGTTGTGCAGCATACGTGGCTAACAGAGGTGATCACACACCTTAATAAACTGCCAAATAACCTTTTCATTTTAATTTTTTTCACTAAAGTAAAAACTATTAGTTTGAGCTGTTTTCTTTCAAGCTGTTTCTTTGGATAATAAAAGTGATTAATATCCTTCATTTGCATTGTTTTCTTATGGTGTAACCGTATTACACTCGCATATCACATTTCTCGCCATTCTGACTTAGATTTTCTTAAATATTCACATAAACATCAATTGTGCTTAACTTTTGGACACCAGTGTATATATATATATATATTAGATAAATTTAGGTATTTTTGATAAAACATATCAATATATCTTTGTGTGCGTAGTGCCTCATTCGGAAGTTTAATTTGTGTGAAAACTATGTAAGGTAACAAAATCCATAATAGTTCCAGTCAATTAAAAATGAATGTTGTAAAACAACAAATAAATATCATCACTTTCTTCGCTCAAAGGGAAAAATGTGGAAATTACCTTGTTTTCACATATACAAAGTAAATGGTGTTTTATAATCCCTAACCGGTATGGTTTGAACTGGGATGATTATTAAATTATATTAACACACACACTATTACACGTATTACATATATTAAAATACAAATTGTAAAATATCGTTTTAAATTCTAATCATATCAACTGTTAGTGACACGGATTCATGGGAAATTATTTGAATTGTCTGGTTTGTTCAACTGATCATTTATATTTTTTTATTTTAAAACTACTGAATTCTTCAAAAAATATAGTCACACTAAGCAAACTGGCGGAACTTACGAGAAATTCTCCCAAAAGAAATAACCGTTGGAATGAAAGGAACATTTGCCTATGCATAGCTCTATTGTTAACGAGTAATACTGTAGTACACAAATTTATCAATTACGTTCAACTACCTTCAACAGCAGAACATTCCCCATGTCAATGAATGAAATTTACGAGGTGAGTTGGAAGTAGCAGAAAAAGTCGGGCAACACGCTTTACACTCAGAAAAAACCACTGATGAAAAAGCCGGTTTGAACGCTTTACGCGGAGAAAAACAGGGAGGTTAAGCCTTTTATCCCCCTTAAATTTTGAATTTCTTAAAAAGATTTCATAGATTAAAATTGCATTGCAATTTATAGATTTCTATAGATTCTAATTGCATTTTAATCTACAGATTTCTATAGATTCAAACTGCATTGCAATATATAGATTTCTATAGATTCAAATTGCACTGTAATATATAGATTTCTATAGATTCAAATTGCATTGCAATGTATGGATTTCTATAGATTCAAATTGACATGTAATCTATAGATTTCTATAGATTCAAATTGTCTTGTGATGTATAGACTTCTATAGATTCAAATTCCATTGCAATATATAGATTTCTATAGATTCAAATTGCATTACAATGTATGGATTTCTACAGATTCAAATTTACTTGTAATTTGTAGATTTCTATAGATTCCAATTGCATTGCAATATATAGATTTCTACAGATTCATATTAACTTGTAATCTATAGATTTCTATAGATTCAAATTGCCTTGTAGTATATAGATTTCTATAGATTTAAATTGTATTGCAATATATAGATTTCTATAGATTCAAATTACATTGTAATTTATGGATTTCTATAAACTTATACTGCATTGCAATCTATAGATGTCTATAGATTCAAATTGCACTGCAATATATAGATTTCTATAGATTCAAATTGCATTGCAATGTATGGATTTCTATAGATTCAAATTGACATGTAATCTATAGATTTCTATAGATTCAAATTGTCTTGTGATGTATAGACTTCTATAGATTCAAATTGCATTGCAATATATAGATTTCTAGAGATTCAAATTGCATTACAATGTATGGATTTCTACAGATTAAAATTTACTTGTAATCTGTAGATTTCTATAGATTCAAATTGCATTGCAATATATAGATTTCTATAGATTCAAATTAACTTGTAATCTATAGATTTCTATAGATTCAAATTGCCTTGTAGTATATATATTTCTATAGATTCAAATTGTATTGCAATACATAGATTTCTATAGATTCAAATTGTATTGCAATACATAGATTTCTATAGATTCAAATTGTATTGCAATACATAGATTTCTATAGATTCAAATTGTATTGCAATACATAGATTTCTATAGATTCAAATTGTATTGCAATACATAGATTTCTATAGATTCAAATTGTATTGCAATACATAGATTTCTATAGATTCAAATTGTATTGCAATACATAGATTTCTATAGATTCAAATTGTATTGTAATTTATGGATTTCTATAAACTTATACTGCATTTCAATCGATAGATTTCTATAGATTCAAATTACATTGCCATCTGTAGAAGTAATACGCTAGGAAAACGGAAGTTACGAATGTAAACTTGTGTACGTAAATCAAATTTAGCCGAAGGTTAGTTGTTTCGTTACTCTTTTTTTACAAATTATTTTTATTTTAACATGTTTTATCGGATTTTTTCCTATCAAAATCGTTTCGGGACGGTCTGTCATTATTGATGCAGAGCGGGGAGTTACGTTGCATGAAAAGGAAGACTTTGTTCTCTCCCTCGCCAAATACATCAGGGAGTTTGATAAAAACAATTTTTGGAAACTGGATAGAAGTATGGCTGTCGAAGAATAAGGGGATATTTGGACAGTCGAAGGTACAATCGATGGAAAGAGGACATGAATCGTTATAGTTTCCAATGTCGAATTTCCATTATCCCAGACAGTGCCCGCCATAGCAACTAAGGCCTTCCGGGAGTAAATATCTCCCGGTGTATTATAGGCTGCCACCACAATTTAGACCGAACACTCCCAGAGCCAATATGTTGTGGGTTCGTACCTTCTGCAATCGTCTCTGACCTCCTAGAAGGACATTCCGGACTACTGATTTAACGTGCCCATATCCGGCCTAGACACGAAGGTGACGCTAAACACACTACCACTAAGCTGGCTCTGGCCCAAAAAGTTGCAGTCTATGTTTCGCTGAAAGTCAGTATAAAAGATATCGGATGTTTCTGTTTGACTCATTTGCTTATGTGTGCATCTATAGGCATCTGAAGAGTTTGAAGGATTTCGTACAAATCAGTATGGGTATATATGAGCGCGTCCATGCAATGATGCGTATCCAATGAGCGTGTTACATGCACACCGGTTCTAGCTGTAAAATAGAACTGACCTGCGATTTTTTTTTTAAAATTGCTACCTTTATGGTTTGCCATAAAAGAGATAAAAAATACCAGGACCTACGAAAGAAATTTGACACCTTTTGGCATTTTTCGTTTTAAAAAATGCAAATAATATTTTAAAATTTCAATTTTTCGGGGGGGGGAGAGAAATCTGGTATAGAGTGTTTTAACTGCTCCTCAATTCGTTTGGTGGACAAAATTTATAAAATGAATTCCGTTGCAACGTGCAAAAAAGTTCAGGCTATCTGAAAATACCATTTTTATCGGATAATCGGCATTTATGAAGCTGTCAATAGTAGACACGTTTTCTCCATGGGTTAACACTGAGGTGAGCGAATGCAATTAGGGTTAGTACACAGCAGTCATAAATAGATAAGTTATTAGTGTACTAAAAAAACAGTATTTTTCACCATGCAGCATGCAATTAATCCGGGACCTTTTTACACATACACACTGAAAATTGGAAAGGAATAACTAATGCCAAATTTCTGCAAAGTTGTACTACTAACTGACACAATGCGGTTAACCAGCCCTCAAAACCACTATCTGTCATGACTCATGGTACAAAAGCAGATGCTGCATCTACAGACATGTTTGTCGTAATAGGCTTCAACATCCACTAAGGGCTCGAGGTAGCCTAGCGGTAGCACGTCGACTTTCGGTGCTGAAGGTGCTCGGATCGAATCCCGACAAACGTCATTAAATACCTCAGTGTGTAGGCCGTATATGGGAACGTTAATACAGTAGACCGGAAAGTCCCTCTATGATGTCAGAGAGGGTGGGAGAGGGTACGACCTCCCAGATGTCGCCCCTGGGGTTGCTCGATGAAAATGGAGGTGGCACCTGGCTCAATTTGACGTCGACCCTTGTGCCATTATAAACCGGAGCCATACCCCTCAGCCTACTAGCTTATATGGAACTGGTCTGGAATACTTCCGGCCAGGTAGCATTAGAAACAACAATAATAACAACCACTAAAAGGTGATTATTCAAATTTTGTAGTAACAGCGATAGCATAAAAAAGCTAGTAATATAAAGTATGGTAGGTTCATCAGACATTTTAATTCCTATGGGGAGGAGAAACTATGATATGTTGGACTTATATAAGCCAACTCTATGGATTATTATATTTTGTTTCTGTGCTTAGGTCTTCCACCATCTTAATTTTTATAACACCCGAGTGAATAAAATAAGACGCGAATTAATTTAAGACATTTGGGTCACGTTTAAGATAATTTTGCCTAAAATTTAAGCGTGCCAGAGAGGTGGAGCTAATGGCAAGAATTAAAAAATACACTCATGGACAAAAAAATTAGCGCACCAAGAAGGAGTCGTCAAAATGAAACGAAATTTTACATACGTAATGACTACTTTGATATAAGTAAATGATAAGAAAATCAAAGAAAAAGGATAATTTATTTCTGAGAAAAAGGCAAAAGAACGGAGGAGTTAATACTCCGTTAGACCCCCTCTAGCGCGAATACACGATGCGATACGATCGGGCATTGAGTCATACAAGTTCTGTATGATGTCTTGAGACATTTCGTTCCATATTTGCTGTAACCTTGCCTCTAGTACGTTCAAACTCGTGGGATGCCTAACTCGTCGTCCCAAATGATCCCAGATATGATCGAATGGAGACAAATCTGGGGATCGAGCAGGCCAAGGAAGGGTAGTAACAGTGCGGAGACAGTCTTGTGACACCCTTGCCGTATGAGGTCGAGCATTGTCTTGTTGAAAAATGGCTCCTGGGAGCCGTTGCATGAGTGGCAACACATGTGGTTGCAGGATTTCATGAACATACCGCTGGGCTGTCATGGTGCCACGGAACAATACTAGGGTGACCGTGTATTGTAGGCAATGGCACCCCATACCATCACACCAGTTGTGGGAGCGATGTGTCGCTGTACAGCAAAGGCAGGATTGAAGCGTTCACCACGGGCTCTCCACACACGAACACGATTGTCATCATTGCCGAGATTGAATCTGGATTCGTCGCTAAAGACGACCTGGTTCCATTCCGCTGCAGTCCAGTTTCCTCGTGCGCGGCAAAACTCCAAACGGAGGAGTCGATGGGTGGGCGTCAAGGGCAGCACACGTAATGGGCACCGCGATACCACCTGTCCTTCAGCGAGGCGCCTTCGTATCGTTCGAGAAGACACAGAGGCCCCTAGTGAAGGTGCTACTTGTGCCTGGATGGCGGCCGACGAAGCAGTTGGCTGTACGCGTGCATTTCTTACGATGTGGCGGTCTTCTAGACGACTGGTCTGTCGAGGGCGTCCTGAGCCTGGTCTTCGTGTACATGACATCTCTCGGGTCCATTGGTCCCAACACCTCCTCACAACATAATCAGAGTGGCCTAATTGACGAGCTACTCGCCTAGCTGACCACCCAGCTTCCATTATCCCGACGATTCTCCCCCTCTCAAACTGCGACAACTGCTTATATTGTTTTCGAACATGGCGTAATGGCATGTCTATCTCAGCTCTTCCTTTGTAAATGATTCAGCACACTCAAACAAGCTTTGGTTACCTGTTTTATATTCCACAGAGTACAATGTTCAACGCCCTCTACCGGCTATACGCAATGCGCAATCACGCTGAATTTCTAATCATTTGCATATCTCCCCGACATGTACCTTCATTGCAAGTTTCATTACGATCCCGGAATTATTTCTTGGTGCGCTAATTTTTTTGTCCATGAGTGTATATACAAAAGCGGAGCCCCCCAAATATTTGCTTATAGCTCCACCTTTCTGGCATGCTTTACTCATTTCGTCAACTGTTAGTTCATTAAAGGAGTGATCTTGAAACGAGGAAGTAGTTTATAGTCCATTGGCAAAAGTTTTCGCTTGCTTAGTTGGTATTTTATGCACTTTCTTTTGATAAGATGGAAAAAAAAATCAGTCTCAAATTTGCTTACTTTATATTCAAGCAACTATCGAGAGAGAGAGAGAGATAACAGCGTTTTTATAACTATTTTTCAAGTTCATAAGTGTGTTAGTTTGTTGTATTAATGGCATAAGTGCTTAAATGTCATTAGTTCCTCTAAAAGAGGTCATCTATAAACACACCTGTCGGGAAGTAATCTCCCATCTCATTTACTATGCTTATAGGAAAAAAAAGAGCAAAACATTCAACTGTGATATACTGCACGATATTAAATTGAAATGCAGAGCGTTCATTTGCGTTGCTTAAAATACGTTACCCACTCCAATTTCGCTCTATTGTACAAGTGATACTTATCGCTTTTTTTCCCTTTCATATTTGAAAGTGTAAGCGTAGTCGAGTTTTTCATAGTTTTTGTTGCACATGTAAGTATTTTTACGATGTTTGTGTTAGTTTTTTTTTATCGCAACTCAAATTAAGAAAGAATAATAGCAAAGTTATTTTTGATGACAGTTCTGAGGGTAAATTATTGGGGACTGTCAGGGGCAATTTTGTTGCAGAGAAAAGTAGACAGCAAATCATCCATTAGCCCTTCAGCGGGCGCGTCCATGTACAAAGTGCAACATTTTCGTAATTTTGAATGTTTTTTTTTATATGTAAGGTTTGAATGTTCTAAGCAGCTTCTATTTATAGCTACACCCTTTCTAATGCAGGTCTGATTTTCTGACCCTTCTATTCCTTTCCATTCATTGGTAGTCGTGATTTAACCGTGGTAAACCAACGATTATACTGGATTACAGTAGGACAAAAGCAGGAGTTGATGGAGTCGATCCAATGTGCAGCTATTATACGGTATTCCGCATATCACGAAGATGGACAATCCCATTGTTTTTTAGGTTTTTGGACATAATAGGAATCCATTCGCAAGTTATCCTTAGGTTCAATAAACCGGACAGGTTTGAAATAAGGCGATTTGTATCTGCATTCTTTAGCCTTTAATTATAGATTTATCTCAGTATTATCAACATTTTATATCTTATCATAAAACGCAGAATTATTATTTTCAATTTGAAAAATAAAAGTTATTACAAAAGGAATAATCAAGCTTGAAAGAGACGTTGCACTTTGTGCTACGCGGGACTGCTTGTGTTCCAAAAATTGGCGTGCCCACTGAAGGGTCAATTAAATGGTTGTTTCATAGAAAAGTATTTCTTTCATCTATTGGTTTAATTTAATGTATATTTAAAGGACATAATATGCGATTGTGCAGCATACTATACACAAAATTTTTTTCAAGCCGGTGTGAGACGAAAAAAGGGTCTTTCTTAGCAGATTTTTTAAAAATAAAACTTTTTTACAGCTTTTGTTGTATTATGCTTTTAACAGGGTGTGGCAGAAGAACCCCCCCCCATTTCAAATGGTCATAAAAAACGAGCGAAACAATCGACAGAAAAATCCTTATATTTTTGAAAAGTACTGGAAATTTAGTGTTTCCCACCAGGTTTTGATAATAACATCAATCGGGTGGAGTCCATTATTTCCGATGCGCTGCCGAATCCGTTCTCTAAAGTTTTCCCTCACTCTGTTGTTCATCCCTGGGGGAATGGCAGCATTTTCTCCACGAATAGCGAGCTCGTTGTGTATTTTCAGGTGTTCTAACATTCCAAGGACGACCATTTGGTTTCCTCAGTAATGCATACCCACTTGTTCTGGCGTTTGAAACCTATCGCAGGTCTATATTACAATGAGGATGGCTTCAGTTGCATAGAGCCATAAATGCCCCCTGTACCTCTATTACAGAATCGCTGTTTTTAAAGAAAGCCTCGATAACGGAACCGCGATGTTCACCAACTCATGGTGTCTACTGACATCTAGATTAGAGGGGGAAAATCCTGCTCAACGAGAGTAATAAAATCCGTGGCTCCTTGCCTCGGTCAGTTGGAGTTACTTGCTTTCGTATGACAACTGGACATGATTATCTACAAAAACATCTGCATTGGATAGACATCAGCGATTCAGCTTGTTGCCCTCTGTGCCGCCAGGATGATATGGATGGTGACCACATCAAGGACTGCCCCATTGTTTTGAAGTTTATTACAGACAACTCTGTGGAGGCTAATTTTATCTCTCGCTTTTCTGCATCTTCATCTCTATATTGGGCTGCTCGTCGACTGATGGCAGAAATGCCGAAGACGGGCGTAGGATTAAAACAAAAACATCTAGAAAATCCGCCTGATTTGCTCTCACCAATGCTGTAATTCAGCATGTAATCTATACTAATATATAAAGAGAGAGAGGGGATTTCGTATGTGGAGGGTAATATCCGGAACCACTGCACCTATTTGAAAATTTCTTTCACTATTTGAAAGGTACATTATTCCAGATGGACATAGGCTATATATTATGTATATCTGATCAGTAGTAAGAAAGTTAGGGGCCTAAATGTTGAGCTGATGCTTCACCTTTACAACTTTTCCTCTGTCAACCATAGTCAAGTAACCATAGCAACATATCAAACGATATTTTCATTTATTATCAGTAAAACATTTAACATTTGAATTTTCTTTGTCAACCATAGTCAAGTAACCATAGCAACACATCAAACTACATTTTCATTTATTATCAGTAAAACATTTTATATTTTAAAGATTCAAGTGGAGGAGGTATTGATAAATACAAAAAGGATTTTTGAACATTTAAGGTTTTATTGAAGAAAATTACATTTGGAACTACGCTTTTTATTGGACATTGAAGGTAAAAAAAGATTTACAATTTATTCTATCAACTGGAAATTTATTGATATAATATTACATAACTTTATTTAACTTACAAATTTTAAGTTTTTATATTTATGTACAATTTTATGCATAATTTGCGTAAATCGAACTTGAATTATTGAACTTTATTAAAAAATCAGCGTGTTTCATTGAAACTGTGAAATTTATTGATTATTTAGAATAGGCCTATGTTTGTTCCTTTATAAGTGAAAAAGTATTGCTTCAATTGAGCTGAAATTTTGTATAGACATAGATGATATTTTAGATTAAAACATAGGCATATTATTTTTCGAAAATCGGGCAACGCCGGGTACTTCAGCTAGTCAGGTAATAAATTCTCTACAGAACAGGAATATCGGTATATGGAAATTATGCAAAACCACGCTAGGAAAAATTATTATTAAAACAGAAATTTATTCTCATATGATGATAGAAAAAAGTCTCAGAACCCTACAATGGATTGTTTATTTTTAAAATATCGTTTTTACACATTACTGACCAGTACCGTGTAAACCCGTGTTTTTATCCGCAAATGTTGAAGACAATTTAAGATAAAGGAAAGTCATATAGGAGAAATTGTTGATCGACTGAACATCGCTTTACTTGAAATCTACCTTTACTATGATCTAAATGAGTTCAAGGCAAATCCTCAGATTTTATCATTCAATCTGCTAATCGCGGACCCTCCCCTATAAAGAAAACAAATTTCATGAAATCAAAAAACCCTACTTTGTTCCAAAGTTTCGGTATTTGCCGGTGGCATGAGTATATGTTTAAAAAATTGCCGGTCAACAATGGGTTAGTCCTAAAAATACCATAAAAATACTGAAAAAAAAATCACATATAATTCTGTCAATCGTTTTCAAAATATGTAAAAAATTCTTTAAAATTTTTATAGACATGTATGTGTAAAGATTAGGAAGAATACTTTCCTTATAAGCAGTGGCAGGCAGTAATAGAGTTAACATTTTTTCTCAGTTAATATAAACAATGCCTTATCTTAAAGATAACGCTATTGATAAATAAATAATATTATTAATTGGTTTTGTTGAAACCTTATGACAGATATAAATAAAATAATAATATGATGCGATGCGAAATGATGAATTTACTAGATTCATATTTGCCGCGTGTGGTTAATATAATAGAAAGTTTTGCCCATTTTTAAACAGCAGATTATTTAAACTGGTATTTTTTTATAACATTAAAAACATGTTTGCAATCTTAAAGTTAAATTTTTCATTTAGTCCAAAGCGTTAACGTTAAAATCTGATGACAGAGCTGTTTTTTTCTATACCACTTAAAATCTGTTTAAACGTATCAATTAAAACGTGCAAGCGGTATTGAGCCATAAGAATTGTTTCAAAGAAAAACTTACTGTTTTTCAAAACTCCAGGCCTCTTTGTTTCCGAAATTTTCTTTTCAATAGTACTTTTTTTCTCGAATAGCTGTTTTGGAACAACAGCCCGACTGAGCAATAACCAATCTATCACTTCAGCTCACTTCAGAGCATTCGGTTTTCCCATTCACTCAACACTACAAAAGTGCTGCCAAATTAGCATAAAATTACCGATAATGAATTAATGAGACACCTGTCTTTACCCCTTACGGTAATAACTCTTATCACAGGCCAAGGACTTCGTAACACAGGATCATGTGACCTGCGTACGATATTTAGTGCTGCCAAAATACTTCTTTCATTCACTATCTAATAGAATATGAAACAATAAATCCATTACTACATCGTTTTTTCCCACACCAATTAGTCGAACGTCAGTTTTGTATTTAACGGGACTATAAAGATTTTGGCCCCGTTTTCGGGCACCGTGTTGAAACAGCTATTTGTTTCTCTGTTGATTTGTATTCGGACTGTTTTACATTGTTCGATTACTGATGTATGGAGATCGGCTGCTCGGAGTAAAAAGGTTTATCCCAAACCTTGATGACGCAATTCATTGAAAGCGTTTATTTTATGAGAATGTGGTAAAGAATACGTTATTTACCTCGTTTATTTCAGCGAAGGATAAATGCGCGATTAGATTTTTATTGATACCTCACAAATCGCTTTGAAAAATTAGGCGAGTGGCAGCATTTGATTTCGCAATTGTTGTCATAAACTTAACGTGGGAAAATTGACGTAATTTTTCATTATAATTCGATGCCGTAATGTCTTTTCTACAGATGTTGAAAATTTTAGGTATACATTGTTGAATCTTTTTTTTAAATAACACTTAAATTTTTGGTGGTTTAAATCTTTTAAACCATCGAATAGTCGAAATTGTTTCTATTGATGGTTAAAGAAAAACAAATAAAGAAAACATCAAGCAGTAAAATAATGCAATGCTTCTAATAACAGAAGGATTACAATATAATGCAATGCCGGAAAATGACCAAATAGTTTGCAACTGTTAGGATTGTTTGCAACTGATTTTATCGTTTTTATCTGTAAATCCAGGCGAGTAAGCAATTAATTTTTCTAATTAATCTACCATGAAGAGAGAAACATCATATATATATCTTTCTAACTATCTATATTTTTCAATTTCTGGGCATTATGAAGTAAATACTTGATCTCGTAATTAAAAATATAATTTCCTAAGATATTTTTTTATCACATCATATTAAAAAACTGCACTAAAAAAGCTTCTACTCAGTATAATTAAATATATGCTCTTTTTTTTGAGTTTTATTATTTGAAGCAAACGATTTTATACCTTACCGGCTGTTATCTGAAATCTGTGTTTGTAACCCTTTAGGTGTTTGAGACGTATTTTTTGTCACATACTTTCAGCTTGAAAAGCGTTTGTGACAGATAATTTCATGCTGTAATTTGGTACTCAAATTAAGGTCTATACGAATTAAAGAATATACCTGTTTAGGCAGTTTTAAATCAAATAAATAGAACGTCAAGTTCATCATTAAGACTGCAATGGCATGCATCCATGCTGTGAGTACCTTCTTAGTAAAGCTTTTTTTTAAGCTAGACGACAATTTTTTATGATACAAAAGTAAATGAATCCCTCTTTACTCTTATATGGGGCAAGTTCATTGACTGTAACATAAATAATTTACAAATCCTTCTCTGTAACAGGACTAAATGTGTCGTGTCTCTAAACTACTATCGTTGGTTCTGATTTCTCGGACTGCGAATGAATAAATTTCAAACGAGATCTGATACTGAATATAAAGTGTTATAGACACACTAATTAATATAGAGTGATACTGATACTGAATATATAGTGTTATGAGAATTAGAGGAAAATCAAGTGTTATAGACAATACTGAATTTATGTTTTTCGTAAAAACGCTTAATGCATGAAGCACGAAATTTTGGAACTGTGGATGGGCTACATATCACTCCGCATAAAAACTTATGAAATAAATCAGGGATACTGGACTTTACTGGATTTTATGTTTTTCGTAAATACGCTTAATGCATAAAGCCCGATAATAGGGAACTGTGGGTGGGCTCCATATTACTATGCATAAAAACTTATGAAACAAATCAGGGATTCTGGACTTTAATGGATTTTATTTTTTTCGCAAAAACGCTTAATTCATAAAGCACGATAATATGGAACCGTGGATGGGCTCCATATTACTATGCATAAAAACTTATGAAACAAATCAGGGATACTGGACTTAAATGGATTTTATGTTTTTCGTAAAAATGCTTAATGCATAAAGCCTGATAATAGGGAACTGTGGGTGGGCTCTATTTTACTCTGCACAAAATCTCTATGAAATAAATCAGGGATGCTGGACTTTACTGATTTTATGCTTTTCCTAAAAACGCTTAATGCATAAAGCACGATAATATGGAACTGTGGATGGGATCCATATCACTCTACATAAAACTTATGAAATAAATCAGGGATACTGGACTTTACTGGATTTTATGTTTTTCGTAAAAACGCTCAGTGCACAAAACACGTGAAACGCATTGCTATCAGAGCCCCATTTTTATAATAAACTAATCGAATGCTCATTTTTGGAGGAAAAAATTTACTCTGTCACCGAGTTCCAATTTCAGTGTGTTGTTGTTATTGTTGTTGTTGCTACTAATGCCCCCTAGCCGGATACATCCAAACCAGGTCCATTTAGGCGACTAGAGTCCTTCAATCTGGTTTTTTTTTTATATAAATTTTCATTAATTTACTCTACATACAAAATGAGAATGCTTAATAGTATTTTCTACTACATTAAAAATACTTAGAATAAACAATAAATATTTTGTGGAAGAATAAGACCTGCTTTTCAAACAATTATTCAAAAATGGTGGAATTTTTCAAAATGCTCAACGCACAGACATTCATTTTCTTCTAATTTCTTCCAAATTTCCAAGGATTGTTAACTGAAGGGTTTGCTAGAAAACTGTGCAAAATTCTTTCAAAACCAAACATATTTTTCATATTTATAGAATATGAACTAAAGAAACAGCATAAAAAAATAAAAAAAATAATAGGCAGATTTTTAAAAAATAATTATTTATGACTTTTGATTCCTAAAAAAAAATCAATGCACTATTATGTTTATAGATATAAGATAAATTTATATTAAAATACTTAAGTTTTTAAGTGATTTGAAATACACAAGAAGCATTTTGAGAAATGTTAGCATGTGTGAAAAGCTTTTTGAAAAACGGGCATTATTCTGCCCAAAATATCCTTATTTTTAATTCTAAGGGTCTTCAATATAGTAAAACAGAATACAAATTACTCTCATTTTGTATATAGAGTTAAAAATTGATACTTAAAAAACTCGAGATTGACGGTCCCTTGTCCCCTTAAGTCTGCAGGGCAAAGAAATGCATCTCCAGTTTAGCTCACGACATCGGGCCCTACAAGTGTCGGAGGCAGATTTTTTGCCCGGTGCCACCACAATTTCATCCGATCAACCCAGTCGAGACATCTGGTGAGTAACTTTCCATTCCTACAAACCACACGAAGGGACTTTTCGGCCCACAGATTTCACGTGATTATGCCAGGATTAGACGGGAGAACATTCATTGGTGTTTGTCATTATTCGAATAGAGCCCTCCCAAGGTCCAATTCTGACGAGCTAACCACTAGATGCCCCACGTGCTCAGAATGTTTCCCGCAGTCAGTGATAGCTGACTGTATGCACTTTGAAGGCATTCTGACGTAATGTGTCGTTGCATCATCAAAAATCATAAAACAACAAGAAACTTTTCAGAAACTGATCACAGTGGAACCTCGATCCATCGACTTTAAAGAAAACTATTGCCCTATACGATAGATACGGGGAAACTATGAATGCGGGACACATAACAAAGAAATATTATCTTCGGGATTGGAGGATATATATCTAATTAACCAATGGAGCAACATTCCATTGTGAACCAAGACCTGTGGTGCCCATCTCCGCTTTCTTGACCGTGGGCTTGGGGTGCCATACTGCATATGTCTCGGGCACGTGGTCAATCTGACGCGGGACGCCCAGAGTTAGTTTCCAAGCATGCTTGGGTCTCATCTTATCGACCCACTCAAGGGATGAAAGGCTGAGACGACCTTGCCCAGTCGTAGGATCGAACCCTGGACCTGTGGTGGGGCAGCTTGAAGCTTTTAACCCCTACGCCGCAGGCCTTCATATATATATATATATATATATATATATATATATATATATATATATATATATATATATATATATATATATATATATATATATATATATATATATATATATATATATATATATATATATATATTTGTTTTAATGAATAGTTTGTTCTGTTGCATTAATAAGTTAAATATAAATAGGTTAAAATAAAAATAATAACTACTAAAAACAAAATTAAAACATAAGAATAATAAAAAATAATTAACTTATAGTAGTAACAATAATAAAACTAAATAAATAATGGAATAATATTCTTAAAATAAGTTACCTTAGTAAGTATGTAACTAAGTATCCACTACCTCAATGGTTGCAAGTTATGACGTCAGTCATCTTGCGGTTACAAGTTCTTAACTTCCACTCTGATTAGCGCCAGGCTTGGTGTTTGGTTAAGTACTTTAATACAAATTCATTTATTATTCAATTCTTCTGTTAATAATGGATGGTACGGTGTCTGAGTGTGTTTATTTAATAGATCATACTCATCAGAAACAATCCATTGGTTTTTAGACAGTATTGACACCGCTGATGAAGAAATGCTGTCATAAACCGTATTCATACTTATCTTTACATGTTGGATGTTCCTGGCTGCTTGTAGCTTTAGAGCTATTACTGGTTTTCTCTTTCATCTTATTCTTATTTATATATATATATATATATATATATATATATATATATATATATATATATATATATATATATATATATATATATATATAGAGAGAGAGAGAGAGAGAGAGAGAGAGAGAGAGAGAGAAACTTCTATATGGCGGACAGTCATAGTTTCGAAAAAAAATGGATGTTTTGCGGGGTGGCAGGCTAGAGGAGGTACACTGTATATTATATATATATACGACGATCGATCGAGGTTCCACTGCATATCGTCTGAAAAGTACATCTCTGTGTATCTATATTAGTCTCTTTGCAGATTTATCTCCAGGAATTTTTCTTCTTCTTTGGGGAAAACATTCTACATAGTCCCTGGATCTTACACAGAAAAAAAAACCCTGTGCTAGAGCCCAACAACGCCCGAAAAAAAGCCACACACATCGTAAATCTTACCCCCGCATCTTCTTTATGTCTCTAGTCCTTCCTCCACTACGCTGGTATTCGGTTCAGATCATGTGGGTCCGAGTCCCACTGATGGCATAGATGTTTGTAGCCGTTCGGAATCGGCTTAAAACTGTAAGTCCTGATTCTAATTAGCCCTTGTGTAGCAAGAAGTTGACCGTACCGCTCCAAACCAAAACCAAACCTTCCTCCACTGCGATTTCTGTCTCGAAAGTAAGGAACAATTTGTCTCCAGTTACGAAAACGCTGAATGAAATATTCATCATGAACTGAATTTTTTACTTAATCCTTTTCAGAAGATAATAAACAATTCCCCAGAGGACACCATCCTTCATTTGTTTCCCAAATGAGTGAAATCCTGTCCAATTGTTCGGGCGAACATGCGGCACGGTCGCAGGTCCACACTGCAATCAGCGGCGTTTAAATCATTCCAGTCGCAGACAACAATTACCCCCTTGCACTTTGAACCGGAAACACGACTTTGGAGGGAGAAAGTGCTCCAGAGGGGCACTGGGAAAACAAAACGTCTCGAAGTGCCGGAAATCTCGTGTCCGATGATGTTAAATGCGGTCTGAATTGCTCTTAATCCGAGTGGATTGAACAGTGTTCCCGGCGGACACAAAGGATAATCTGTTTTTTTCTTGTACCTGAGTACGGGGCGCATAAAGTATTGTTCTTTTGGGATATAATAATGCGAGGAATGTTGCTTTTAGCGTTGTTCCTTTTTTTCTTTGTCAAATAATGTATAATTGGGAATATGCTCCACGCTAACAAATATGCATAACAGCGAATTGAGATACAAAACATATGAGCAAGGATCGGGAGAAAATCAACTGTCATAGACAATACTAGATGTTTTTCGTTAAAACGCTTAATGAATAAAATACGATAATATGGAACTATGGTGTGCTCCGTATTAACGAATATACATAGCAGTGCTGTGAGATAGAGAACATAGGAGCAAGAATCAGAGGAAAATCAAGTGTTATAGACAATACTGAATTTTATGTTTTTCGTAAAAACGTTTAATGCATAAAGCACGATAATATGGAACTGTGGGTGTGCTCCATATTAATGAATATACATAGCAGTGCATCGAGATACAGAACATAGGAGCAAGGACTGGAAACAAATCAAGTGTTATAGACAATACTAGATATTATGTTTTTCGTTAAAACGCTGAATGCATGAAACATGATAATATGGAACTGGGGGTGTGCTCCATATCAATGAATATGCATAGCAGAGCATAGAGATACCAAACCAAACACGGTAGCAACGATTGGAGGCAAATCAAATATTACAGATAATACTGGATTCTATATTTTTCGTAAAAACACAATTCTCAACATTGCACCTCAATTTAGACCAAGCACCCTCAGAGGTGACATATGGAGAATCGCACCCTCCTTCGAACACTACAAACATCACGGAAGGGCTCCAGTCTACAGGTTTAACGTGTCCATACCCGGCGTAAACACCAGATCATTCAATGACGCTTGTCAGAATTGCCTAGCTCCCTCTTTACTGAATCCCTACGCTAAGCAACTAAGATGCTTTGGGTTATTAAAATAATTTTTTTAATTCTTTCAAACGCGGTAAGAACTTGACGACATGCTCCGGTTAACACTGAAAAATCTTGTTAGCTACTTTATAATGGGAGCACCAAGATAGTCATATATAGAAATATTAGTTTTCGGTATTATTTGAAGTTGAGAAAAGTGTCGTAAAAAAAATAGACTGTCGTCGCTGTTGTTTGTCAATGCGGGGCAATGAAAAAATTCGCACTTAATCCGCGTATAAAATTTCACATGCTTTTTTTCTATAGTTTTTAAGTTGATTTTGGCTAACAAAATTGAGATTTTTATTTTTCAGCATTTAGTGGTAAAATGATGAAAGACTGAATCTACCTAAAATCTGAGATGTGTATAGCATTTCACATGCTTTTTGTATGTTATTTATACTGTGTTTAGTTTTTAAATTGATTTTGGTTAACAAAATTGTGATTTTTTCTTTTCAGCGTTTAGTGGTAAAACGATGAAAGGCTTAATCTACCGAAATTCTGGGAGGTGTATAACATTTCACGTGTTTTTATTTCTATGTTATTTAATTTATGTTTAGTTTTTAGGTTGATTTTGGTGAATAAAAGTGAGATTTTTACTTTTAGTGGTTTATTATAAATGTATATATTTCATGTTTTACTTTTCAGGTTTTTTTTGCTCCAATGATGAAAGGCTAAATCTAGGTAAATTCTGAGTAGTTTAATTGTAAATTTATATTTTTATATTGGGTTTTCTTTTTATTCATGCGTATAGCATTTCACATGCTTTTTCTATGTTATTTATATTGCGTTTAGTTTTAAATTAATTTTGGTAAACAATTATTCCACAATTTGACATTTTTACTTTGCAGCTTTTAGTGGTACAATGATGAAAGGCCGCATTTACCTAAATTCTGAGATGTGTATAACATTTCACATGCTTTTTTTTAACTATGTAATTTATACTGTGTTTAGTTTTAAAATTGACTTTGGTTAAGAAACAATCTTAAAATCCCTGGCAACGCCGGGTACTTCAGCTAGTACATCTACACACACACACACACACACACACACACACACACACACACACATATATATATATATATATATATTCAACGGGCTCTTATCAGGCCTAGACACGAAGGTATTTAGTGGCGCCACCAGGATTCGAACCGAGTGCCCCCATTTGTTCTGAGCATTAGCGCATTAGTTAAGGCTGCTGTGTACAAACCCTATTGGATTCGCTGACCTCAATGTTAACATGTGGAGAAGATATTTCTACTATTGACACCTACATAAATGCTGATAATCTCCCAAACCCAACGCGCTACTTCTAGGCTGCCTTGGACCCCGTTTAAAAATGTAACCTGAATGAACTTCTGCTGTTTACTTAATCACTGCGGTGGGATTTCTAGAAACATTACCAGAATTATCGTTTTGCATAATTATTAAATATATCTAAGAACAAAACTGTGCAAATATGTGAGAGAATGGCGCGAAATACAAATTAGTCAACAGCAGCTATTGATATGTAAATTCTGAAGTTAAAGGAAATAAAAACCAATTTATTAGATAAATCATTTCTTTCTAGTCGTTGGACGTTTTAAAAATTCACGACCACGAAAGGTCAAGATCTGACCATGAAAAACATGCGTCCAACATTTATTTTTACTCACTTTCCAAACACCTCACTTTTTGAACTCAGTCTCACCTTGTACAATAAGTAGCACACGTCAAAAAGATATCCAAAACGAAAACCATTTCAATGTGAGAAAACTTTGAACTTGATCTTTGAAGTTCTTTTCTGACCCTTATTATGCACGTGTTCATAGTTTTAAAAAAAAAAGCCGTGCGATGACTCCTTTGCATCTCCAGCAGGTCATATTAACTTAATTGCGTATTAACTTAATAAGTTCCTTGTTTCATGTAATATACTTTCTTTTTATTGATGCACTTCGTATTTTGACCTTAGTCTCGTATCTCAGCAGATTAACAACAGATTTTTTTTTTAAATGCTGAAAAGTTTAAAAAGAAACTTTCTGTAGGGAGTCAAATTAAAACTTCATCACAGAAATTTCGTCAGGTCGTGTACTTTGTTTCTTTATATACATATATATATAAGTGTATATATATATATATATATATATATATATATATTGTGTGTGTGTGTGTAGACTTTCCTGTCTACGTGGCGGCCTCTAGGGGGTGTCTAAGAACAACACACTTGAATCATAAATCAAGTATACTCTTAAAAACTCAACAATCATCATATATTAATTGAGATAGCAATTACGATATGCCGGAGAGCCTACTTTCACTGTCTCCGGTAAGTAAGTATATATATATATATATATATATATATATATATATATATATATATACATATACGTATATTATATATATATATATATATATATATATATATATATATATATATAAATTTTTGTATATATATACAGTGGAATCTCGATCGATCGTTTTCGGATCCATCGTTTTTCCGTATGTGTCGTTCATTTTATCCAGTCCCAACGATCATATTGCTTTGTTAAGTTTCCTCATCTATCGTTTTCCCGCATTTATCGTTCATTTCAATTGGTCCCTTGAAAAACAATAGATCGAGATTCCACTGTATATACATATACATATACATATATGTATATATATACATATATATATATATACATATATATATATACATATATATACATATATACATATATACACACATATATATATATATACATATACACATATATATATATATATATACACATATATATATATATATATATACATATACATATATATATATATATATGACAGGTGTGTGGTTTGTCTGCTCTCACCTTTTCTTGAAATTGCAGTCATCCTTCTTAATATATTAGTGTCGAGTGGAAGGTAGTCTAAATCCAGTAAACAAACATAGTTCCAAAGAAATCAAGTTTATTCTACTATCTCTAGCAACCACTGATCCAAGTAGCGCATCCATCTTTTGCCATTTTCTTTTTGGAGACGTGATGAACACACGTCCGTCGTCATTGGATTTATCCCGCGCTCTGCTAAAACCTTTTGTTAAAACTTAGGCGCAAAACATTCGCGCATGCCCTGTGAAATATTCTAGAATCCTCTCCATCTCTGAAATTACGTAACAGCTACGTTCGAGCTACCCACCCTTAGAGCCCGTGCTTGCTCCAAAAATAGACAGCTCGCCCGACCACAGACGCGAATCAAGGTTATCTAATGAAACGGGGAAATTCCATCCTATTTCGCACGAAGCGCGTGCTGAAATCTGAAAGCAGTGACATTTAATGCCACGAAATAAATTATCCCGAAGCCCATCCTTTAAATTTTAACTTAATTATTTCTTTCCCAACTAATTTCTTGACAACCATATATATATAAAACTATCCTAACAGTTTCGGAAGAAAAAGAGATTAATTTGTCCTCAATTCTTCGACTGAATTGTGGTGCTGGTCATGTTTTGTTCTGAGCATTAGCACACTAGTTAAGGCTGCTGTGTACTAACTCTATGGATTCAATGACCTCAATGCTAACCTATGGATAAAATATTTCTACCATTAACAGCTGTATAAATGCTGATAATCCAATAAAAATACACTAGTTATCAAAAATTAAGGAAAAATCACAAAAAGGGGGATAACACGTTCAAAACTCGGCCAATCGATTTAAAATTGGAATATGTTGTTAAGTAAAGGGTGCTGAACAATACTACATTATGCAAAATAATGGCGCTGCAATCGGAATACGTCCTTTGTGAGGAGCATAAAAGTGCATGTTTTAGAGCAAGGCGGCATTTGTCGCTGAGAGGCTCAGATTAGACATCTGGCATAGCCAAATTGTAACAATGACCTCCAGGCATCATTTTACTCAAGAACTGCGATGGCGAGCTATTGGGAGACTAATGGCAGGACAAAGTCAGACAGAAGTGGCCAGATGGTTAAATGTAAGTCCATCTGTGGTTCATAGACATTGGCAACAATTTCTAACCACGGATTCAGCATCCAGGAAGTTCAGCCAAGGACGGCCATACGCTACGACGAGTGCCGATGACCGATATTTGTCATTATGCGCACGAAGATTAGAACCGCAACTCCGTCTAAACTGACATCCTACCTCGCTGCAAGATCCGGAAGATTGGTATCAACGTTATGCGTAGAAGGCTTCACGAAGGAGGTCTTTTTGTGGGACGACCAGACATTGTTCGTCCCGCTCACGTCACGCCATAGGCGGGAACGTTTGCAGTGGGCACGTCAACATGTCCACTGGACGTGTGATCAATGGAGGGCTGTTCTCTTAACGGATGAGTCCAGGTTTAGCCTCGAAAGGGATAGTAGTCGCATTTCTATTTGGAGAGAACCTGGAACTCGTTTTCATCCATCACACATCCGTGAAAGAGATGCATACGGATCAGGCAGTATCTGTGTTTGGGGTGGTATCGCTTTGGGTGGACGCACAGACCTCCATGTCTTTCCCCATCGAAATGTGAATGCTCACACCTATAGAGATGACATCCTTGATTCTTATGTGCGCCCTTTTTCCGGGGCAATAGGTGATACTTTCGTGCTACAGGACGATAACGCATGACCGCACAGGGTCGCATCGGGAAATGTTGCCATCAGGGTCGCCCGTGGAAATGTGAATGCTGACACCTATAGAGATGACATCCTTGATGCTAATGTGCTCCCTTATGCTGGGGCAATAGGTGATACTTTCGTGCTACAGGACGATAACGCGAGACCGCACAGGGCTCTCATCGTGGATGCTTATCTTGAAAAAGAAACAATTCAGCGCATGGAGTGGCCAGGTTGATCACCGGACCTGAATCCTATCGAGCATGTTGTCACGCTTTAGTATGACGTATAGCTGCTCTCAATCCTCCTCCTAGGACCCTAGCCACGCTTTCATTTGCTGTGCAAGAGCAATGGCTCTCACTTCCTACCGAATTCATAGACCGCATTACACATCGTTGTATGTGCTGTATTGCTTCTCGGGGGGATCATACGGCATATAAAAGGTACTTTTCCTATACCAAACTGACAAATCCGATTTGTTCATTGTATACATATGCTAGTTTCTATAACACCATAATTGTCTGGCGATTTCTCTTTATGCTATTTTATACTCCCCTATGTGTTGTATAATGTGTATAAGTTTCATTAAATTCTACGAGTAACTTTTTGAGTAAAAGATATTTTTGTAACTTTTCCTTAATTTTTGATAACCAGTGTGGTATTTACAGATAGCCTGAACTTTTCTGCACCTTGCAACAGGATTCATTTTATAAATTTCGTCTACCAGAGGAATTGAGGGGCGTTTGAAACACACTGTACCCGATGTTTTCCCTGAATAATTTAAAATTTAAAATATTATTTGCATTTTGCTTAAAAAACGAAAAATACTCCTAGGTGTAAATTTATTTCTCTATTACGGAGTACAATTTTTATAAAAAAAAATCATTGAATCCAAGTCGGCTATCCTTGGACACATTTCTTCCGTAGTTTAACACTGAGGAGAGCGAATCCGATAGGGTTATTACACAGAAACTTTAAGAACAGGGATTAAAGACATCTATCCGAAGAAAGAATCCTTTTTGTTCGTATGAAAATCTTTCGGAGCCAAATAGAAATATTAAGGGTGAGGCGATTTCTATTCGAAATGAGAAAAAAAATGTTGTCTCTAGCATAAAGTTCCTTTGCAGATTGATTCTCAAGGATCGTAATTTTCTTTTAATCCTTGTGATTTGTGCGAAAATATTTTGTTCCTTGAAATTTCACTCCGATTAAAAATTTATGTATATGCATATCTAAATATATATATATACACACTGGTGTAAGAAATTAAGAGAATTTGCAGACTTGGTCGATTATCTCTAGAAATACTGTACCGATTTTAATGAAATTTGATATGTACATACATTGATACAATACAAAACAAATAACCATTCAATAATTGTAATACACACGCATGATCGTGCGCAACAGTCGTTGGAGTCGGAAGGTAGGAAACAGCGGTTGCAGAATAAACAAAAAAATGGGTTAATAGGGGTTATGGTCCCCTCTTACAGATATACAGGTCTCGCAGCGTGATTTCATACTTGAAATAAGACAATTTATCATTTCCTGTACAATTGGTCCCACTCGTTCAGCAACGCTGTTTTCATTCCCTGGATGGTTCTCGGAGGGGGGTTGCGAGTTGCAGTTGCCCTCCCCAGAGCGTCCCAGTCATGCTCTATAGGGTTAAAGTCTGGAGATCTGGCTAGCCAATCCATCCGGCGAATAACCTCACTCTCTAGAAATTCGTCGACCAGAAGAGCTCAATGTGGCCTCACGTTATCGTCCATTAAAATGAACGCAGGGCCAACTGCACCCCTGAAAAGGCGAACATAGGGCTACAAGACCTCATTCCTTTAACTCACACCAGTCACAGTGCCGATTTCAAAGACAAGGAGAGGTGTGCGGCCATCCAACATGATGCCTGCCTAGACCATTAAAACTCCTCCGCCATAATAGTCGATTTCGCGGACATTGTAGGGTAGGTAGCGGGTCCCTGGTTCTCTCCATATGAACGTACGGCGAGAATCGGTGTTTAGGCTGAACCGGGACTCATCAGTGATGAGAACGGTCGCCCATTGATCCATACTCCAATCTCTATGCTCTCTGCACTATGATAAACGGATTCTCCTGTTCGTAGAAGTGAGCGGGACTCAAACAGCAGGTCTTCTTGCAAACAACCCTCTCTCACGAAGTCTTTTGGAAACAGTCACCCTTGATACACGGGTTCCTGTGGCTGCATACAAGTCACGAGAGAGAGCTGAGAAGCTGTAGCACTCCTGTTACGCCTCGCTATAATCAACAAATGGCGATCTTCTCTGGCCGTCGTGGCTCTTGGACGACCTTGCCCAGGCTTTCTCTCGATGGATCCGGTATCCTTGAACTTTTTCCATAAGTTACACACGACGCTGGGCGTTAAATTGAACTCTCTACAAATTTGGACTTGAGATTGGCCATCTTCTAGCCTCCCCACAATTCGCCACCTCATTCCATCATCTAAACGTTGGTGGTTACTCATTTTTACTGTTACAATTTGAAATTAACCGATTGCTGCAAAATAACACCCAAGAAATTCGCCGAGGTGTGCTAGCGAACGAAATTCGTCTTAACTTACGCGCGCTTATAAAGCCTGTTTCTCTACTGACTCCGCCTACATACACGTGTCCGCTTACGTGTTTGACGTACAAGATTTGCATTTTTGTCTAGAAGCAGTGGTTTTACATTCAGTTCAATTCTTTTCATGAAATTCCTTAAAATATGCAAATTTTCTTAATTTATTTCACCGGTATATATATATATACACATATCAGATGATGCCGTTAACTATCCTGTAGAGTTTTTAAATTCCCTTAAACCACCGGGTCTTCCATACCATAATATATATATATATATATATATATATATATATATATATATATATATATATATATATATGTTAAAAACTTATTTTCACAAAATTAAGGTTTTTAAATGACTTAGATTGCCCATGGAACATTTTGAAAAATGCTCGCATTTTTTAATTTTTTTTTTGAAAAACAGGCATTATTCTGTGAGATAAACCTTATTTTAAATTCTAAGGTTTTCAGTGCAGTAAAAAAATACAAATTTTCCTCATCTGTATATTAAATAAAACAGTTCCGTTACTGAGTGACAGACTGACAGATAACGAACGCAGAGACCAAACCGTTGGACCAAGGCTGAAATTTTGCACGGACATTCTTCTTATAACGTAGGGTGCACTAAGAAAGATTTTTGAAAATTCTTCTTAGATTTTTAAAAATTAAATTTTTAAGCTGTTTTTGTAACTCTCTGTTTTGTAACTGTTTTTGAACTAATAATCTGAGGGTTCTAAAATTTATATGACGAGAAAGACCATAAAAATTTCTTTTAAATGAAATCTTTTTCGAACCTTTATCTCCATTTTCTGATTTTTGGTGAATTTTTAAATATTAATTTTTAGAATTTAATTTTTTAAATGCTGGTCACGAGAATTCTTTTCTTTTTGTGATACTTTAAATTAATTTTGCTTCAGGTGCATAACAACGAAATAAATTGACAAAATATTAAAATACGGTAAAAAAAATTCAATCACCAGACTAAATGAGATGGAAGTTTTTAAGAATTTAATTCAAATTAGTGACTACCATCTAGGAACTACTAGATCACATTTATCCAAGCATTGCTCAAATACAGAATAAGCCTATAGAATGGTTTTGCGAAAAGGCCATTTTGACTCCGAAAAACGATCAAGCTGCATTCCTTAATTGCATGTTGCTAAAGTCCTTTGACTTGGAAGAAATAATCTACAAGTTGATAGACACTGTCTCTAATTCAGATGATGCCGTTAACTATCCTGTAGAGTTTTTAAATTCCCTTAAACCACCGGGTCTTCCATACCATAAGGTCTCTTTGCGGAAGGGCACACAAGTAATGTTCCTTCGGAATTTAAAAGCACCGAAATTGTCTAATGGCACTAGACTACAAGTTAAAGCCTTGCATAGAAATTTAATCGAAGCCATATTTTTAACAGGGTGTGCTCAAGGAGAAAAAGTGTTCGTGGCACGCATTCCTCTAACACCCAATGATTTCCCCTTTGACTTTAAGAGACTGCAATTTCCCCTCAAAGTATGCTTCGCCATGACGATAAATAAGTCTCAAGGCCAAACTTTAAAATACTCTGGCTTAGATTTAAGAGAAAATTGTTTCTACCACGGTCAATTTTAGGTAGCTAGATCGCGCGTAAGTTCGCAGAGGAACCTGGTAATATTAGTTCTCTCCAATGAAGAAACAAAAATATATTGTTTATACAGGAAATCTTCTAAAAAGCAATATCATTATTTTTTTCATTGTAATTATCCTAAAATGTATTCCGTAGCGAAGTAGGGGTATTCAGCTTGTTTTGTATATAGAGTTAAAAATTAAAAAAAATCAAGGTTGAAGGTCCTTTGTCCCCTTAAAAGAAATTTCCCCAAATTGTATGACGTAAAGCAATTATCACAAGTAAGGTTGTGCCCCCTAAGTTTTTAGGTAATATCACATACTACCCGCATTTCCTGATTTTTCTCAGGCCTCGCTCCATATTGTTTTACTGAATAAATTTGTGCTTTCAGTACGTATGATGTTTTGCTATCACACACTATCCCTATCTTGATCCCATACTTGGCTGGTTTGCTGGGTATATATCATTATCTCTACCTTAAAATGCCACTAACCGTTCATCCACAGTGATATTTTCATCGGGATAATATAATTTGGGAAGATCTTTTATCCAGTTGTGAGATTCAAATAAATTAACAACAAGTTCTATGTCCTAATGACCATATTAAGTATATTAAAAGATATACCGAAAGGCAGTTTAATAATTCATGCATAAATTACTCAAATTAAAACAATAAAAGATGTACGCAAAACTAGATTATGTTATAAGAGAGACTTTTAAAATATTAAGGGGACAGTGGACCTTCAAATCTAACTTTTTTTGTTTTGAATGGATTTGCTGGAAATTTGAATATGTGATTAGTACTATAGATATGTAAAAGTGGTTAAAATTTAAAGATGAAATTTATGAATTAGGAATTATCAATTATATCAAAAGTTGGCCTAATTAAAATTGTTCCATGCGCATTTCTTTTGCATATAATAAGGTAATTTTTATTTACAGGATACCTTATAGAACTAACAATGAAACTTATTGCTTATTTTAAGCATTCATTAAAAATATACAGAAAAAAAATAATAATAGTGAAAACACCCTTTTTATTACGCAAAATACCTATAAATCATCTTTTCAAGTACAAAAAGTTAAAAATTCTGAGCTACGAAGCATAATTTTTTTCAATAAGATTTATTTGATATAGTGTTAAGTATATAAAACTTAAATTCAAAGCAATACGATAATTAGAAATGCGCCTGGAGCAGTTTGAATATTCGTATGACATGAAAATTTTTATTTTGAGAAAAACACATTTAAAGTTACTGCTATTAGTAACCACATAATATCTTAATTAAATACAAAGGCCTATAACTAGAAAAGTAATCACATAAATTAAAAATTCTTTTTGCAACACATTCCTACTCGTCCGTAGTTTCAAAATTTAATAAAATAAAAAAATCGAATTTTTGGACAAATTTCACAATTTTGAAAGTCCACTGTCCCCTTAAACGCCTGACAAACTATTATTGAAGATATTTCCATATTGTTGTTTGATTGTCGTCCTCAATTGCAATTTTCTTTGCTTTTATCATAGGCTATGTGAATTATTCTTAACAATCTTTGCACTGTAAGAGTAGGATTTTATTCCTTTCCGATTAGACTGGACCGGCTGGCCGGTGTAGGATAGGTTTATTTAAAAAAAACTTGTTTGTCCTGTGAACGATGCAGCTGGCGCTCATTCGCAAACGGTTCGCACAACCGATACCCACATTAGATATGGGTTCTACAGAACCGGTGCGATCCCACCACTGCTTCTATCTCTTTTCTCACATTTCACGCACAAGTGTTAGGGCCTGTTCACATAGGAATCCGTTGCGTTGCGTTAAGGAAAAGATGACGCTGAGACGAAAATAAACCAATCATAGGTGTTAAAAATTTCATTGCTAATCGTTTGGAGGCATATGATTGGTTTATTTTCGTCTCAACGTCATCTTTTCCTTAACGCAACGCAACGGACTCCTATGTGAACAGGCCCTTAGGTTGTCAGTGCGTTTTCTTTCTTGACGTGTGGATCTATTGTCAAAACGCAGCACTCAACTTATTGTACAAAATATTTCGAGGGATACTGTCGCATGAAATATACTACGAGCAGTTTCTGCATGTCGATTCGTCATGGGACATATTTTCCATACACTAAGACGGGGACATCATACATTTTCCCACTTCTCCCCATAAACGTTTAGCCCCTCGATATTGGTCATTACTATTATTACAATTTTTCCAGAACTAAATTTGACATGGAAAGCTCTCACAAAATCTCTTATTCTTGTTGAAGCATATCTTGTTGCATTTTTAATTACATTTACAGAGACTTTTCGTCCTCGTTTTTCTGGAGGGTCCAATTTCCATTCAATCTGTCGATCCCCTGAATTGATACCCTAGTATCAGGCTGATGCACTGCTTCTGTTGGAACTAGATGACGGGTGTTGCGTCATACGGTTCTCTTCTGATTAATAAATAAGTGCAAATTCTGCTTCACGATCTCTCTGACCTCACATGCGCGCACCGGGGATATTTTTGCATCTTGCGGAAGAAGATGACTCAAAATGCCTCTGGAATCTGAACCAACAATCTTAAAAGGAGGCGTTTTCTGTGTAATGGGGACGTGACAGCTGGTGAGAGTGTGTAGCAGTGTTGCATGAGTATTTGTAAATATCTTTAGTGTTACAATTTGTTTCAGCATAATGTTTATGCTTTAAGTTATATGTGTCAAGCCAAGGAAGCGGAATAAAGCCATTTGGATTGTCAAGAAACCGATTTTATTGTGTTAAATATTCATTATTAGGTAAGAAGATCTTATCACTCATCACCAGTATTTTAATACAGTACAAAAGATTATACAGTAAGTTAAGATGTCGCGAGCAATAAGTAGACCCACTGCATCCTTTATTTAGTTATATAAGTTCCTGCCCAGACCGGCTAAAGTCGGGTAGACTTAGTTTACTGTCTGAGTCAGCGAGTGCCCATTTCGGTGGTACCGGGAGGTACTCGATTTCTTACAACTTCAGATTCATCACCAGACTTATCACTTTCACCTCTTGTAACGACTTTCAAACTCTGATACGTGTTTGAAAGCCATTACAAGTCTTCTTCACAATCAGACGTCTCTATAACTTCTTGTACGTCACTTCTGAAATCTATGATATTGATGATACTACTGAACAATTGTGAAACTCGAACTAATTGCAAGAAGTACAAAGTAAATCCTTTTATAGCTAATGGGACGAGCAGGTCCAGACTTGTAACAACGTAGCTGTACTTGCATATTACATTGTTATGAATGACTCGCTGTTTGTTTCAACAAGAAAACCAAATGAGCAGGTTGAGACTTGTATAATTGGGACTGCAGGAGTAACTTTATGACACATAGTAATTTTTTCGTATTTCGGATCTTGCGCCGCGCCCGTGATACTAAAAAAAATTTTATTACTAAAAAAAATTTTAGTAAAAGAGTAATAGCAATGAAGCAATCAAGTATACCCGTGGGATGGTTGTGCTTGTTGGTTCAGAGCCGGTTTCTGAACGCTCGCTTCAATATTTTTAGAGCGATGAAGCACAAGTCCCTTTTTTCCTCACTGCACTGAATGCTTGCTCGGCAATGTAGGAGGAAGGGAAGGCAATAAAAACTTTTTGACGGCAGTCCACAGTCCTGGGTAGAGGCGACTGATGTTACTTTGAAGCCAAAAATTCTGTGAGACGATCACCATCCTGTAAGCAGGCTTTCAAAGTTTTATTAATTGAAAGTTCTACCAATTCCTCTTGAATCTGAACTTCTGCTGTCTCAATATTCATAAAAGAGTTCATGACCCATTGAGGGACTTCCAGGGACAAAATATCCTCAAAACGCTTAGAAAGGTCCTCGTGCAAAGACTCAAGGTGTTGACAATAAACTTGTGTTTTACCGAAGGGGATTTCACTTCTCTTATGCAGATCCGACAAGATTGGAAACTGGCTGAACTCGTTGCGACTAAAATTCTGCTTCCACAAAGTGAATTTTTTTAGGAATGCAGAAATAACAGATTTTGTTGTGATCAAATTGAGCTCTTTGCCTTGAAGATGCACATTAATTCCATTGAATTTTGCGAATAAATCTGTCATGTAAGCAACATCAATCTTAAATTGTAGCAATCTATCTCTCAGAGCTACATCTTTCCCTTCGAGGAACTCAAGTACAGAGTCGAAAAGATTCCAGAACCTATTGAGGCAGGCGCCTTTGGAGAGCCAGCGAACTTCGGTGTGTAGAAGCAAGCGATTGAATTCTTCATCGTTGTCCTTACACACCTGCCCAAATAATCGATCGTTGAGAGCATTACTGCGAATTTTGTTCACAGCAGAGATGACATATTATAATGACTGATGCAAACGGTCACTGAGGTTTTTTGCAACTAAATGCTGTCGATGAATCACGCAGTGAACAGCTAAAATACTTGGTATCTCTTTCTTCAAAAGGACAATGTACCCACGATGACGACCCACCATTACAGGAACTCCATCGGTGGCAACAGACATAATGTTCGCAAGAGGAATATTTTTCTCTTTAAAATAATCTTTGACAGTATTAAAAATAGATTCACCTTTAGTATCTGCAAATCAAGCTTCTTGCAAAAAGCATCTCTTGAATAATTTTTGCTCCCTTCACAAACCGGACGTGCGCTAACAGTAAAGCCTCATTAGTACTTCGCAAGGTTGATTCATCAACCTGAAAAGAAAATTTGGTGGGTATCAAAAGTTTGCATAAGAAAGCTTCAACATCTTCGGCCATCTCATCAGTTCGTCGTCGCACCGTATCATTGCTTAATGGGACTCTCTTTATATTATTGGATGCGGATAGATGGTACAAAACCGTTTGTAACACTTTCTTGACAGCCGGCAGTATCAACTCTTCGCCGATGGTATGAGCTTTCCCTGATTTAGCAATTAATTTTGATATATTATAAGATGCTATCAAACCATCGTCACATTTTTTTGATGAGGTTGCTAGTAAGCCTGAGATAGATGGTGCCTTCAGAAACTTGTCCCTGGTGTTCGTGAAAAACGACAAATCTTTATTTTGTTTGTCGCGATGAATTTTTTGCAGATGCTCCTGCAAACGAGACAGTTTCATTGCCTCATTAGATAACACTTTGTTACAAAGTAAACACATGGGTAATTGCGAGTTCGACGGCGAAGGAACAAATCCGAACTTCAAGTAGTGGAATTGTATTGACACTTCTTTTTATTAACCGACATCGTTGGCGGCAACAAAATATGATGAGGGAAAGATAACTATTTCTCAAAATTAATAATTCATGATCACGATAAAGAACTAATAAGCGCACTTACCTAGTCGACTGCACAAATAAACAGTGAAAATAAATCGAAACTGAGGGAAAAAACAGAAATAAAGCGAATGAAAAGCAACACAAGAAATAAGGATCAAATGAAACACTCCTAGTGAAATGAAACATTCATAGAACGCTTAACGCATGCGCTGCGATGCAAGTTGGGATCGGAGTAGAATCCTAGTGTAGAGTTCTTCAAGGTCATCCTACCTAGAATACAAATTCCTCTCACCATTAAAATTGCATGAGGGGGAGCCGTCGCTTAAGTTCGTTTTATTGCTGGTACAAATGGTGTAAACCGGATAATCGATTTAAATTTTTTTTTTGGGGTTTTAAAATTAAGTACGAAGGCCAAAACATGCTCATCGCCCCCCTACCGCCCAAAACATACCCATCGCCTCCCTACAGCCCAAAACCAGTTCACCGTCCCTCAGCATCCTCCCACTGTGCCCAGGTGGGCGGTACCGCCCACGTTGAGAACCAATGATATAGGCTATCGGGCAGACGGAAGCGGCTCTGTTTTTCTTAATAATGGTACCACAAGGGTCGGAGTCCAATTTAGCCATGTGTCACCTCAGTTTTGACCGAATACCGCGAGGAGTGACATCTGTGTGGATCTTACACTCTCCCACCCTCTCTGACCTCATAGACGGACTTTCCGGTCTACGGATTTAACATGCCTATACTCTGCCTAGACACGGAGTTATTAATTGTCAGGATTCGATCCGAGCACTATCAGCACAAAAAGCCAGAGCGCTACTACAAGGCTACCTTGAGCCTCGGTGAAACGTAAACTGAGACAATTTAAAGCCTGTTGACATAGGAGTCCGGTAACGGAAGCGTAAAAGAAAAGATGTCGCTGAGACGGAAATAAACCAATCATAGTCGTTAAAAGTTTCGTTGCTAATCGTTTGGAAGTTTGTCATTGGTTAAATATATTTCAATACTTTAGCTCTTCCGCTACCGGACTCCTATGTGAACAGGCCCTTAGTCTTCCTTTTGTAGATCATAAAAATAATATAGACTGTCAAACTATAGAACTGCAAATTCTTGATACGCATTTCAGATAATGGAAGCTTTTTTCTGGAAACGCCTTGGCACCCAAAATAATTTCCTGTCCGTTCAATTTATAATTATTCCATAGTTTTATTGTAGAAAAAACCCCACAGGATGTACTAGTTAGAGATATAGCATATACAATATTTTCGGCTTACCTCTGTCTTAAAATGGACCTACTGCAGAAGGAGGAGTTAAGGCCTGTTCACATTGCAGTCCGTTAGCGTAAGCGTAAAAGGAAAAATGGCGCCGTGATGGAAATAAACCAATCATAGGCGTTAAAAATTTTGTTGCTAATCGTTTGGAGGTTTGTCATTGGTTAAATATATTTCAATACTTTCATGCATATGCTAACGGACTGCAGTGTGAACACAGCCTTAAAATGTTTACCGAGAAATTTTCTTATCGTGAGCTACGTATCGGAGAAGATGGAATTTTCCCGCAGCCAAGGACCACAGTGCCTAAGTGACGTCATGTCTGGAAAAAATCGTAATGGGTTCATTTTGGAACTCGTTCAACATTTTAAATATACTTCTTGATACATGAACAAGAGTTTGGAAGACACTTTAAAAGACATCATTAATTTATTTTAAGCTTAAATTATAAAAGTTTGAACACAGAGCTTCATATATTAATTTGAAATATGCAAATAATATAATTTGCGAATTTAGAGCAGTTTCTTTACGTACATGTACCAACCTAAAAATTAATATAGATCCTAACATTCTTTCTTTTCTATCTAATTGGTGGGAATACAATCATAAACGGAACTCTTTTTTTTTTTTTTAATAATTTCTAATCACTCTCGGAAACGTTCTAAAATCTGTTGCGAGTTTTAAAGATTCTGCTGCAATTATCGAACAAACAAGTGAAGGGAAAAAGAAACTAGCATTTGAGATTTACTCACTTCCCTTCTTTTCACCCAGTTAATTGACCATTACCTGATACTTCAATGGTCTCTAAATTTAGATCTCGATTTGATAGTGTTTCCATTACCAGACCTCACCGATTTCTAGTGATGCCATCTTAATTAAATGAAATTGAGTTTTATTTGCACGCAGACGATTAATCCAGAAAACCGGCTCAGTTTCCTACTTTTAGATTCTGGAAATGGCAATTGGAATTTACCCCGTATTTTAAATAAACATTTGTGATTACGCCTGACCCGTTGAACAAGAACTGTATTTCCGTCTCGCCTGGCGGTAAGGAAATAAAATTAAACTGGTCCCACGGCAGGTCTAAATTCAAAGATTTCTTTCTAAAGCAGATGATAAATGGAAATAGTTTCTTTCTGATCTGTAACGCGCTTTGAATTCTCTTGTTCTCACGTCTGTTATTTAATGTATAGGCATGGAATTCATTTCGAATTTTTGTTATATATGTGGTCCGAGTCCTGAAAAAAAATGTGCGGTGTCAAATAGACTGCATTTTTATAGGTTTTACTAGCTGAATACCCGTGCTTCGCTACGGAGTAAATTCAAATTAAATACAATGGTCAGTGTATGCAATTAATGCAAATATATATATATATATATATATATATATATATATATATATATATATATATATATATATATATATATATATATATATATATATATATATATTTATAAAAAATAGTAACGGATATTTTTATAGACAAAATAATGTAGAAGAAAATATTCAAATTAAATTCAACGGTCAATGTAGGCAATTAAATTCCTATGTTTAATATCCATAAAATATACTATTTTGAATTAAATTCTTAAAAAACTTCTAACTCATTTAGTCTAGCGGTTAAATTTTATCTTTTACCGTATTTTAATATTTTTTGTCAATTTATTTCGTTGTTATGCACGTGACGCAAAATTAATTTAAAGTATCACAAAAAGAAAAGAAACCACGTGATCAGCCTTTAATAAATTTAGTTCTAAAATTTAATCTTTAAAAATTCACCAAAAATCAGAAAATGGAGGTAAAGATTAAAAAAAGATTTCATTTTGACGGAATTTTTATGATCTTTCTCGTGATTTAAATTTTATAAACCCAGATTAGTGTCATAAATGCAAAATTTAAAAAAAGTCACAAAAACAGCTTAAAAATTTAATTAAAAAAATCTAAGAATAATTTTTTAAAAATCTTTCTCAGTGCTCCCCTACACTATAAGAAGAATCGCCATGCAAAATTTCAGCCCTTTAGGTCCAGCGGTTTGGTCTCTGCGTTATCTGTCAGTCAGCGAGTCGGTCACAGAACTTATTTTATACCTAGATTATATCCAGAAACAGTTCCTACTTTGTTTTGAAAACCTATCACTGTCTGTTAATATACGGTAGAACTGTGTATGGAGGAAATTTCACATGATATGATACACGAAACAGTATAGTAATTAGGGGACAGTACACGTTTGACTTGCGGAAAATGTTAGAATATTGTCGAAGATTTCATAATTTTAACAAAGTAACCAATGAAGTAGGTTTAATGAAAATTTCTGGATTGTTAGATGAAACATTACCTGTTGCCAAAAAAAATGTTAGATTGATGTAAATTATTTAGATTAATAAGGAAAATTAATTAACATATGTTAAATACATATATATATATATATATATATATATATATATATATATATATATATATGTGTGTATATATATGTATATATATGTATATATATATATATATGTATATATGTATATATATATGTATATATGTGTATATATATATATATGTATTTGTATATATATATATATATATATATATATATATATATATATATATATATATATATATATACTCTCAGACAAATAAAAACGACGCACCAGGAAAGAGTTATCCGGATGGGATGAAAATCGGTAGATGTGATGTACATGTACAGAAAAACAAATGATTACAATTTGAGAAGAAATGGATATTTCTTCAAGAGAAAGAGCTTCACAAAGTGAAAAAGTCAATAAGCCGTTGGTCCAACTCTGGCTCTTATGCAAGCAGTTATTCGGTTTGGCATTCATTGATAGAGGTGGCCGATGTCCTCCTACGGGATATCGTGCCAAATTCTGACCAATTGACGCGTTAGATCGTCAAAATCCCGAGCTGATTGGAGGCCCTGCCCCTAAGGCTCCAAACGTGCTAAACTGGGGAGAGATCCGGAGATCCTTGCTGGCCAAGGTAGCGTTGGACAAGCACGAAAACAAGCAGTAGAAACTCTCGCCGTGTGCGGGCGGGCATTATCTTGCTGAAATGTAAGCCCAGGAGGGCGTGATATGAAAGGCAACACAACGGGGCCACTAGAATAACGTCGACGTACCAATGTGATGTAAAGGTGCCGCGGATGACAACCTAAGTTGTCCTGCTATATGAAATGAAATGAAATGGCACTCAAGACCAACACTCCTGGTTGTCGACCCGTATGGCGGAAGACAGTCAGGTTGGTATCCCACCCCTGCCCGGAGCGTCTCCAGACAAGTATTCGCTGGTCACCAGGGCTCAGTTCGAGGCAGGACTCATCACTGAAGACAATTCTACTCCAGTGACATTCCAGGTCGAATGTGCCCGACACTACTGCAAACGGGCTTGTCGGTGCACAGAGGTCAATAGAAGTCTGCGCAAGGGGCGCTGTGAGCTCAGCCCCCTTTCTCCGAGCCAACTATTAATGGTCCTTGCGGTCACTGAAGCACCAGTTGCAAGTACGATCGATTCATCGTTCGACGTAATGATGAATCTGGAGCTGTGAGTACCGCTCTGACGATTGCTCGGTCCTCACGTTCTGTCATTTCTCTAGGCCGACCGCTTCCTTCTTGACGCTGTGCTCGGCCATGGTTCACCTATTCCTGCCAACATCGTCTAATAGTGGCATCGCTCTTATTCAAATGTCGAGCGATTCGCCGATTAGACCAACCGGCTTCTTTGAGCCCAACTGCACGTCCTCTCTCAAATGCTGACATCTGCGTATATTGTTCGCGCACCTGTATGCGATGTATAGTTACTGCCTACCTGAGTAAACGAAATAAAATTCGCAAAGAATTTATGACCTGGAATCGACATTTCTCCTCTTTAATATCCTGCCAGTTGCGCAGTTAAGATGCGCTGCAGCGTCACATGTTCATTTATTGGCCGCCAAACTTTAAAAGTTTCCATTTTCTGTCGAGACCTGCATGCATATTAATTTGTGTCCAATTTCCATTACCCCTTATTGGTGCGTCGTTTTTTTTGTTTTGTTTTATGTCTAAGAGTGTATATTTATACATATATTTATACACACACACACACATATATATATTCCTTCTTGGGATATTCTTGGGATACATACTTTCCCACCCCGTAAGGAAATGACTAAGTCGTAGTTTATGCCCGTAACCACATTCATAACAGATAATATCCAACAGAACACCTGAAGTCGCTTTTCCTTTTATTTGCAACTACAGACGGAAACTTTCAAAATTAGCAAAGAGCATAACCTGAAAAATTAAGCAGAACATAAAACATCGGACTCACTAGAAATCTTAAAGCATGATTTTTTTCTTTTCTGGGGATTACAAAAATTAATTTCAGAGATTAGCTAAATTAAAAACAGTAAAAATGTAAAGAGTAAGGATATTTTAAGAAATTTTTTTTTCTTTGAAAAAAAATGTTGTTTATTCTCATTAGATTAATGTTGTATCGTGAGACAAGTAAAAATAGTAGTTTTAATTTCTTTCAATTCAAAAAAAGGCGGAAATAAATGTGATAGCTACAGTCGGTGGAGTCGACCATAGGCTCGTTTTATGCTAACAAAGAACTGCATTTCATTCATTGTAAATCGTAAATAAATTTTTGTCCTTTGCATAATTAAAAGATACTGATTCCTTTTGTGGGATTTATGATTTATAGTATATACGCAAGAGGAGAAAATAAAAATTAATTAATTTTTTTGTTATAGCAGAATTCCGTGTGACTCTAAATGGGAAGTAAGCACTTATTTAGGTCTAAGGATTTATTAGCACTAAAAGAGAGACTTTTTCCCCCAATGCGGCAGGTACTTTTGCCCGACGACATTGACCCCTCCACACGGGAATTTGTCAGTATCTTTATTACGGTAGCATCATATAGGTGAGCCACCCCTGCTTCATGAAGGGACAGCAGAGGAAGCTCCCTGCCTTAGCCAGGATTTAAACCCGAGCCGATTTTGGGGAAGCTAACCACTATACCATGTGGATAGCCGGAAAAGCGATTTCATATTATTATTATTATAGTGTGATGTTTCCTATAGTAACAATACAGTTTAATAAGGATTACACCAGTTGTTCCAAAACTTTTTTTAATTGCACCCTTTGGTCATTAATAAAAAATTTAATATTCCCTCTCATTAAAATTTTCCTAAGTTTTTTTTAGAAAATTTAAGGGCTACCATGTAAATTACTGATAACATTTAAAAGTACACAATAGTTCCCAAACTTTCTTGAATTGCCCCCTTTGGTTATTATTTTAAATTTAGTGTTCTCTCACAATAAAATTTTCTTAAGTGTTTGTTTAGAAAATTTAATGGCTACCTTGTAAATTACTGATGAACGTTTAAAAGTACACAAGCAGTTCCTAAACTTTTTTGAATTGCACTCTTTGGTCATTAATAAAAATTTAATATTCCCTCACAATAAAATTTTCCTAAGTTTTTTTTTTTTTTTTTTTAGAAAATTTAATGACTACCATGTAAATTACTGATGAACATTTAAAAGTACACCAGTAGTTCCCAAACTTTCTTGAATTGCAGTCTTTGATTATTAATAAAAATATAATGTTTCCACACGATAAATCTTGGCATGGACGTTTGTAGCCATTCGGAATCGGCTTTAAGCCGTAGGTCATCGTCTAATTAGCCCTCCTGTAGCAAAAGTTGGCCTAGCGCCCCAAACCAAAACCCTCACGATAAAATTTTACCAAGTTTTTCTTTTCTTAAGAAAATTTATCGCTTCTTAGCCAATTCCTGATGAATATTTAAAAGTACGACAGTGGAAGATATTTAATTGAAATACACTCATGGACAAAAAAATTAGCGCACCAAGAAATAATTGCGGGATCGTAACGAAACTTGCAACGAAGGTACATGTCGGGGAGATATGCAAATGATTAGAAATGCAGCATGATTGTGCATTACGTATAGCCGGTAGAGGGCGTTGAACATCGTACTCTGTGGAGTATAAAACAGGTAACCAAAGCTTGTTTGAGTGTGCTGAATCATTTACAAAGGAAGAGCTGAGATAGACATGCCATTACGCCTTGTTCGAAGACAATATAAGCAGTTGTCGCAGTTTGAGAGGGGGAGAATCGTCGGGATGATGGAAGCTGGGTGGTCAGCTAGACGAGTAGCTCGTCAATTAGGCCGCTCTGATTGTGTTGTGAGGAGGTGTTGGGACCAGTGGACCCGAGAGATGTCATGTAAACGAAGACCAGGCTCAGGACGCCCTCGACAGATCAGTCGTCGAGAAGACCGCCACATCGTAAGAAATGCACGCGTACAGCCAACTGCTTCATCGGCCGCCATCCAGGCACAGGTAGCACCTTCACTAGGGGCCTCTGTGTCTTCTCGAACCATACGAAGGCTCCTGGCTGAAGGACAGTTGGTATCGCGGCGCCCATTACGTGTGCTGCCCTTGACGCCCACCCATCGACGCCTCCGTTTGGAGTTTTGCCGCGCACGAGGAAACTGGACTGCAGCGGAATGGAACCAGGTCGTCTTTAGCGATGAATCCAGATTCAATCTCGGCAGTGATGACAATCGTGTTCGTGTGTGGAGAGCCCGTGGTGAACGCTTCAATCCTGCCTTTGCTGTACAGCGACACATCGCTTCCACAGCTGGTGTGATGGTATGGGGTGCCATTGCCTACAATACACGGTCACCCCTAGTATTGTTCCGTGGCACCATGACAGCCCAGAGGTATGTTCATGAAATCCTGCAACCACATGTGTTGCCACTCATGCAACGGCTCCCAGGAGCTATTTTTCAACAAGACAATGCTCGGCCTCATACGGCAAGGGTGTCACAAGACTGTCTCCGCACTGTTACTACCCTTCCTTGGCCTGCCCGATCCCCAGATTTGTCTCCAATCGAGCATATCTAGGATCATTTGGGACGACGAGTTGGGCATCCCACGAGTTTGGTTACAGCAAATATGGAACGAAATGTCTCAAGACATCATACAGAACTTGTATGACTCAATGTCCGATCGTATCGCATCGTGCATTCGCGCTAGAGGGGGTCCAACGGAGTATTGACTCCTCCATTCTTTTGCCTTTTTCTCTGAAATAAATTATCCTTTTTCTTTGATTTTCTTATCATTTACTTATATCAAAGTAGTCATTACGTATGTAAAAGTTTGTTTCATTTTGACGACTCCTTCTTGGTGCGCTAATTTTTTTGTCCATGAGTGTATTTTAAACGTTATGAAGATATTTAAAGAATGATTCTCTCTTTTGCCTTATCAATATCTGTTTTTGAGATTCGTTATTATCGGATTAAAAATAACAGACATTTCGTGAACAGTCTTTAAAATTTTTTTCCTACTCATCCACTTAGAGCAGTGATTCTCAAACTTTTTTTCGCCACGGTACACTTTTAATAATTTTAAAATTTGTTGACACACTAACAATAAGATAAATTTAAAATAATTTTGCTTGGATGATTGACGTACCTGTAATATATTTTGTAAAAATAGCATACGAAATAATTTTCGTTGAAATATAAAATGAAATTGCATTACAAAGTAAACAAAATGTTTATTTAACTACAAATTACATTTAATGCAAAATTTGAGCTTCTTTTGTTTTTGATAACTTCATTTATATTTGGGCGTAAAAATGATAATGCTACTCTCATTTCGTGATCCAGATTTTAAAGTCCAGAACTGTAATTGTCCAAAGTTACCAGTTACCAACCAGTCTAGAAACGCAACAGTCATAGGCATTGGTTCAGCCAGTCCCTGCTAGGAAGGTAGAACTGATTGAACTACTTGTCTGACGACATCACTGATTTAGAGAACTGAATCATTTGGGACTACTTGTGTGACGTCACTTATGTGTGGGTATCCGCAGTGGTGGCACATTTCAAAAATTTCGTGGCACACTGAATTACCGTGCCACAGTGGTTGAGAATATTTAATTAAGTGGATGGTGGATTTTCAAATTTCCAAAAATCGAACAAAAATTGGAATTTTGGTGTATTAATATTTAAAAAATAAGTATATAATGGAATAAAATGCATTTAAAATATGTAGTGAGAAGTAAAATGAAAATTTGGTGGCTTTAGAAAAGTAAGTATTAAAGGTAGGTGAAAAAACATCTTTTAAATGGTTTTTTCTCAAAATGAGTCATTTCCAGATTTACAAGTCTTGGAAATGCTCTGTGCGTCTTAATTTTTGGCGAAATTTTATATAATTTATAATAAAGACTCTTCTAATACATTAAAATAAAGTTATGTATCCATTTCAGGTTTCGACATCATTCAGATTATCAAAGTATAACTTAACTGTAAAAAAGTACAAAAATTTCACAAAAATTCAGAGTTCAAGCATAAAAATATTTCCTAAAAATTAACTGTTCAACGAAAGCACAAAGTAATACATAAATCTGTTCAAAATGTATTTGTAAGCAATATAATTTCAAAAGTAAGGGGGGAAGTTAAAAATTGGATCGCAAGGAGCATACAAAAAATAATAATTTCAATTTTTAAAATATAATTTTTTTGACATTTAGAAAATTTTATAAGGTGTTTGATATAGTTATACTTTAATGAATATATAAGCAAAATTTCATATCTCTGAGGTAAAAATTTTAAAATCGCTTTGTAATGTCTTCCATCCCCTTAAGAGAACTGAATCATTTGGGCATTTATTTAGAAAAGAGATCAAAGCAAAAAAGTTTTGAATCAAAATTGTAAATCCTAATAATTCAATTGCAATATTATCAATTCTTCATGTTTGTAGTAAGCGAGGGACTTATGTGTTATAGGGATATAACATAACTTCTTGATTTTCTGGAGTCAAACCCATGCGATTCCTATTTTCTAGGTACACAGAGAAGGAAAGTTAGAGAGCACAAGAAAGTTTATCCTTGGACGAAAAAAAACGATTTAAAAGTTTTTGAAATTTATCGACTATAAAAGTTTTCAGTTATTGCTGGTTCTAAAGTCCTTTTTCCCAATGCTTTCGAAAGAGCAGCTCGCATACTACTAGGATACCCGTAAGACAGTTTGGAAACTACTGTCGACATTACGATGTAATCCAGATTGAGAACTACTGGCGATATTATGATTTAATATACACTGCTGGCCACTGTAAATGCAACACCCTGAAGGAAACATGCAAATAACATGAAATTTACAACATGCATTAGCGGAGGTGAGATATGCAAATGATTAGAACTTCAGCGCAGACGCACATCACGCGCGCCTGTGGCGCCACTTCAAAGCGCTATTTAAGGCTTGGAGATTTCGACGATTTCAAGTTCGGGAATTGTGTTTTTCTTGTGGTTTTTTCAAAAAACGATCAATTATGCCTCGTCGAAAACAGCGATTATCTTTTGATCAAGTATCCGAGTTCGACAGAGGAAGGATAGTGGCCTACCGAGATTGTGGATTATCTTTCAGGGAAATCGGTAGTCGTGTTGGACGAAACCAAACAACTGTAATAAGGATATGTTATCGTTGGATGCAGGAGGGTACGACGGACCGGCGTGTTCGATCGCATCCACCTCAGCGCACCACTTCACGTGATGACAGGCAAATTGTGCTCATGGCAGTGACGGATCGCTCAGTCACATCACGAACCATAGCACAGCACATGCAGTCTGTAACGCATCATCCAGTGTCTGCACGTACCATTCGACGCCGTTTACAGCAGAGTGGTCTGTCCGCAAGACGTCCATTGCTGTGTCTACCCTTGACGCAGAACCACTGACGTCTCCGCCGCCAATGGTGCGATGACAGAAGGATGTGGACGGCAGAATGGAATGAAATTTTCTTTACTGACGAGTCACGCTTCTGTCTGCAACACCACGATGGTCGCATTCGAGTCTGGAGACACCGTGAAGAGAGGATGCTGAACAGCTGCGTTATGTACCGCCACACTGGTCCTGCACCGGGTATTATGGTATGGGACGGTATTGGATATCACTCTCGCACACCTCTAGCACGCATTGCCGGTACTTTAAACAGCCAGCTCTACATCTCCGAGGTGTTGGAGCCAGTTGTCCTTCCATACATTCAGGGCTTGCCCACAGCCATATTTCAACAGGATAATGCGCGACCACACGTGGAACGCATTGTCCAACGGTTCTTCGTCAATCGCCAGATTGAATTGCTTCCCTGGCCGCCTCGCTCTCCGGATCTTTCGCCGATAGAAAACATGTGATCCATGGTTGCTCTACGATTGACCCAGATTCCATCCCCAGCTGCCACAGCAGATCGACTTTGGCAACGTGGGGAAGCTGCTTGGTCTGCTGTACGCCAAGAACTCATCCAAAGTCTCTTTGAATCAATGCCGAGGCGTGTGGCAGCGGTGATCTCCAACAATGGCGGCTACTCTGGCTACTGATTTTGGCAGGAACCACACTTCACAGAAGTCTATAAGTTTAATCATTTGATACTTGGTCAACATGTTAGCTACAAAATAAATTTTGTTGTGATATCTCTTGTCTTTCTTGGTGTTGCATTTTGGGTGGCCAGCAGTGTAGTATGAAAACTACTAGTGATTTTTGATTTATTACATTTGTAATGGGCCCGTAGTGTTCTAGTGGTTAGCGAGTCGGGAATCGGTACTGAGCATGCTCGGTTCGAGTCCTGACAAGCGCCACGGAAATCACCCGTGTTTGCGCCAGGTAACGACATGTTAAACCTGTAAATCAAACATCACCAGTAATTCTCAAACTGTAGTAAACCATTGTATCACCAGTAGCTCTTAAACTGTAGTAAACTATAATATAAACAGCAATTCTCAAACTGTAGTAAATCAAACGCATCCAATGCACTAGACAGGTAGAGCTCGGCTGTAAAGTCCATCCGTTGGGTCTGTAGGGTTAGGAAGAGATTATGACCCCCCTCCCCCAACATATTTCACCCACCCTCGAGGCGGCTCCGTCTAAATTGTGATGGCAACATAATCACTGACAAGGATCCAGCCCCAGAAAGCTTTAGTTGTCGAGTCCTGTCGGGTGAATTGGATACGTTTGATTTACTACAGTTTGAGAACGACTGGCGATATTATGGTTTACTACAGTTTGAGAACTACTGGTGATATTATGATTTACTACAGTTTAAGAACTATGGGCGATATAATGGTTTACTACAGTTTGAGAACTACTGGTGATATTATGATTTACTATAGTTTAAGAACTACTGGCGATATTATGGTTTACAGCAGTTTGAGAACTACTAGTGATATTATGATTTACTACAGTTTAAGAACTACTGGCGATATTATAGCTTACAGCAGTTTGAGAACTACTGGTGATATTATGATTTACTACACTTTAAGAACTAATGGCGATGTTATGGTTTTGTGATGTCGGTAAAATACACTTAATAATTAAGATGATAGCATATAATTAATACATAACGCGCGTGGTAATGTCTGTTTTAAATATATTTGCATTGTTGAAACTCTGTAAGCCTCTACTCAACTTGTTCCAACTAGCGGCGATCCAATTTTTAATTGCTTGATTATTACTGAAGATTATTAGAAAAAGGTGCGCAATTTTTTTGATAATGGGAGGTAGCATGAGAGTATATTAAAATATTGGATCACGGCTAGCAATAATATTTGATTCCTTAATTTTACTAATAATTTATAATTAAATAACTAAATATGACTGTAACATTTATGTGCATTATATTCTTTTACTTGTTAAACTGGCTGGTATATTGTTTTTTATTAGTTTTTTTTAGTGGCTAGTTAATTATTAATTTTAGAGTGTTTTATTTTTGTTTTTTCAATTAATAGTAAATTTTGTATAATGAACCCAAACCCTTGTGTAAGCTGGGCTGGTAGGCAATGTAAAGAGATCTTCGCCATTTCTGCACATTCCCAGACTCTACACCGGATAAGGGGATTAGCAAGAGTATCCATTTCAAGGGACATCTCGAAAACAGACATTGAAATGGTTTTACGCGCAACTCAGCGCTCCGTCACGAAAACACCTGCAGACGCGCATGGATACGCCTGAGATCGCCAAACGCCGAGTTAGTTCCAGAGTTTAAAATAAAGGAAAATAAATCCTGATTTGATGCAAGATCAAAGGTTGAAAATAAAATACTATACTGCCTATCAAATTATAATTCAAGCCCCTCAAATTATGTTGGTCTGAATTTCCCTGTTAAAATCAAGGAGCGAAGACGCACTCATTTTTACCCACGAGTAGCCATACAAAGGGGTAAGAGGGTCATGGAATGGAGAAATTTTGAGGGGGGAGTGATTTTTTTTCGGCGGGCTCTCCCTCTCGACCGGGGACTTGGAAAAGTGGGGAGCCTTCAACTCGACTAGCCGAGAGATGCAAGATGGATCTGGAGATGATTCGATTTTAGCCCGAGCGTGCCCTAGATGTCTGAGGAAGAGAAGATAGACCTGCTGGCCCATTCCCTTTTAAATTCTGCTATTGAAGACGGTACCGTCACCCTTTTTTTATTTATTCGCTGCAGCCTTAAACTTGTTTTTTCTTAATATTTTTTATTTTATTTAACTTAATTATCAATGAATTAAAATTTTTGGTTACCAGCCACTTACGCGAACTTGTTTAAATTAAATTATATTGTGAAAGGTGCTGTTGATGAGAATTAGAGGAGAGTAGATCCTAAGTGTGTAATCTGCCTATAGGCAGAGTAATCTTAATGGCCGTACAACGTTCAAATAAATTATGTTTTTTTTTTGTATAGATGTTGTCATTTCGTTCAGTTGCCTCGTAGTTTTCTTCGTTCCTTATAGGTAATTTTTATTTCAGCTTTCTTTTCAGTGAACTATTTTCAAGTTAATTTAAAATAATTTTCATGATTCAGCCCTCTACAGCAGGGGCATCAGCAGTGAGCCAGATATTGTATTTTAATGGGTTATTGCTTATCACAACCCGCATCTTTAAAAGGTACTAACCACAACGCAAGTGAATTAATAGGTTTCATGTAACTTTTTTTTAAACACCTCTAAGATGTATGTAAGCTTAACAATCTTAATAAATTATTTTAATTTAACTCTCCCCGTTTTAACGTTATAAAAAACGTAACAGTTTATTACAGTTTGAGAACTACTGGTGATATTATGATTTACTACAGTTTAAGAACTACTGGCGATATTATAGCTTACAGAAGTTGGAGAACTACTGGTGATATCATTTACTACACTTTAAGAACTACTGGCGATATTATGGTTTACAGCAGTTTGAGAACTACTGATGATGTTGGATTTACTACAAATTGAGCACAACTGGAGATATGATTTACTACAATTAAATAACTGTTGTCTCCCAGTGGCTAAGTGGTTAAGACATCAGCCTACCACGCCGGGGGTGCGGGTTCGATTCCCGCATAAGACTTGGCTGTATTCTGAGGTACCGGTCAGTCTTCCACCTGCAAATGGAGCCCCGTCTAGAAAGGGGAGCTGCAACCCATCGTCCATCGCCGGTGTCATCGTTTGTCAATAAAAATCTTCTGTGATTGTGTCATTTGTCTGTTTCTATTTCCTTGCTTTCATAAGTACACCGGACTGAGGTGTAATTTCGTCATCCCCCAGGGACATTAGCCAAAAAAAAAAAAAATAACTGTTGGTGCGCTATTGCAATGTTTTGCAACTAAAATTTAAATTAGTTCCCTTGCAACAGGATCCGAATATAAAAATTCAAAGGAATGTTGCTTGATAATTAAGTAACTCAGGACATCTTCCTGCATAACGTGATTTAGCATTCCCTTTCTTTAAACAAGCTTGTACCGTAAGAATGCTTTTCCTTTTTAGCCGAAGGGGGTAAAGATCTTAATGGCCAGTGTTCTCCGCATCCAGCCTTGTTTGAATAATTGGCCCGTGTACGACCCTGAACTCGATCGATACTTTCCTGTATCGTGGGCGAGCAAGTTCACTGGTTCCCTCGAACGAACGCCGGGGGTTAGTGCGATCCAGTTTACCCCCGCGCAACGTTATGCAATCCCGGGCCCTTGACCCTCGCTGCATGTGCTACTTGCAGGGGGAAATTTCAATCTTGTCTGGCTGAAGAATGGTGGGTTTTGATGTAAAATAGCTGTTATTTGACATAGTTTAGGCCCGTCTTAGAGTGAACTGAGTCATCCGAGGAAATGCAAGTGAATATATATGTAATCAACTGGCAGTGTGGAGGATGATAGACCTTCCTTGTATCGTCCAGTCGGGGGCTGAGATTGGTGTGAAATACCGCGGTAAGCATTAGTTCGTTACCGTTCGTGCCTGTTTAATCATTTCTGGTGAATGATCTCAATGGCTGTTAACTACGAGATCAGTTGCGCTACAGACAGCTGGAATACCCTTAATTTTTTACGTTTGGTTTGATTTAGAGGTACACTTGAATGCTTAAATCCCTCAAATAAATAAACAAACAACGGAACCTTATCAGAGCCAAAGAATTTTTGTTTTAATCAGAAAATGGAGGTAAAGATTCGAAAAAGATTTCATTTTAAAGGAATTTTTATGATCTTTCTCGTGATATAAATTTTATAACACTCAGATTATTATGTTAAATGCAAACTTAAAAAAAGTTACAAAAACAGCTTAAAAATTTAATATAAAAAATCTAAGAAGAATTTTTCAAAAAATCTTTCTTAGTGCACCCTTACACTATAAGAATAATCGCCATGCAAAATTTCAGCCTTTTAGGTCAAAGCGGTTTGGTCTGTGTCAGTCAGTCAGTTACGGAACTGTTATATATATATATATATATATATATATATATATATATATATATATATATATATATATATATATATATATACCCTTAATGTCCATTCTTACAAACGGGGTATGAAATTTCCCGTTCTAAAGAGGGAATCGGAAAAATGGGCCCGTAAGCTAAAGGTTAATCATTTCTAGTGAATGATCTCAATGGCTGTTAACTACGAGATCAGGTGCGCAACAGACAGCTGGAATAGCCGTAAATTTTTACGTTTTGTTTGATTTGGAGGTTGCATTTCAATGCTAAAATCTCTCAAATAAATAAACAAACAACGGAACCGTATCAGAGCCAAAGAATTTTTGTTTTAACCCTATAGTTTTGTAAAACAATACAACATTAAAAAAAAATTAAGCTACCTAGAATATAAAAAGAAACGTATTATAATAGAAAATATGAAAGTTTGTTATAAATGTCTGATATTCATTAATGAAAAAAATATTCTGATATAAAGGGATATCTTATCGGTTTTGAGAATATCTTCGTCATAAATGGATATCTTATTATCGGAATTGAGAAAAATTTTTTTCATCAGTGGTCTTTTTATATGCTCAGATGATATCGAGAATTTAAACTTTGGGGAGATTCCTTTCAATGTACTGATATCGGGATCATGGAAATAGGGAAGGAATACTTTCTTGAGGCTCAGATGATATAAAGATTTTAAAATTTGGGGAGATTTCTTTAAACACACCGATATAGTGATCATTAAAATTGGGAAAAGTATATCTATAGGCTCAGATGATATAGAGATTTTAAAATTTGGGGAGATTTCTATCAATATACTGATATCGGAATCATAAAAATAGGGAAGGAATTATTTCTATAGGCTCAGATGATGTAGATATTTTAAAATTTGGGGTGATTTTCTTCAACATACCAATATCGTGATCATAAAAATTTTGAAAGTTTCCTATTAATATGGTCAGAAGATGTACAGATTTCACAATTTGGGGAGATTTGTTTCAACATACCGATATAGTTATCATTAAAATTGGGAAAGGTATCTATCTATAGGCTCAGACGATATACAGATTTCAAAATTTTGGGTGATTTCTTTAAACACACCGATATCGTGATCGCAAAAATAGGGAAAAAATTCTTTCTATAGGTTCAGATGACATAAAGATTTTAGAATTTTGGGAAGAATTTTTTCAACATACCAATATCAAAATTATAAAAATGGTGAAATGCTTCATTCTATAGTCTCAGATGATATGATAGATGTTTTAAGATTTGGGGAAAATTTCTTTGAACATACCAAAATATCGACCATTAAAATTGGAAAAGCTCTTTATGCTCAGACGATATAGAGATTTTAAAATTTTCGAAAGATTTCTTTCAACTTACTGATATCGTGATCTTAAAAAGTGGGAAAAGTTTCTTTCATATTCTCAAATGATGTGGAGATCTTTCAACATACCGATATCATGATCGATAAAACTGGAAAAGGTTTCTCTCATGCTCAGACGATATGAGGATTTTGAAATTTCGAATGATGACTCTGTATAAGACCTAAATATTCTATCTTTTCAGCATTGAAACCTAAATATTAAAATTTCTTTGGTTACAGAATTTTTTCAGCTACTCTGTAATGTAAAATGAAATAGAAGCTGAAACTCTTCAAACATGAGAATTGGAAACATTTTCCAATTTTAATGACCACTCTATCGGTATGTTGATAAAAATCTCCCCAAATTTGAAAATCTCTGTAAAACCGTCTGAGACTATAGAAAATTTTTATGATTTCGATATTGGTATGTTGAAAGGTGTCCCAAAATTTTAAAATCTTTATATCGTCAAAGCATATTAGAAGAAAATTTTCCCAATCTTTATGATCCCGATATCGGTGGCTTTAAAGAAATCTCCCCAAATTTTAAAATTTCTATAAAATCGTCTGAGCCTATAGAAAATTTTTATAATTTCGATATTGGTAAGTTGAAAGAAATCGTCACAAAATTTTTAAAATCTCTATATCGTCTGAGCTTATTAAAAGAAAGTTTTCCCAATCTTTATGATCACGATATCGGTGTCTTTAAAGAAATCTCCTCAAATTTTAAAATCTCTATAAAATCGTCTGAGCCTATAGAAAATTTTTATGATTTCGATATTGGTAAGCTGAAAGAAATCGTCCCAAAATTTTAAAATCTCTATATCGTCTGAGCATATTAA